>JAGFBZ010000513.1:102500-170762 GCA_018398805.1 Hirundichthys speculiger
GATTTATGAGGAAGAATGGTGAGGAAACGCCATCTCACACTCGCTACTTTGAAGTGGGGAAACACCTGAGAGAAGATACTTGATAAGATGACTATATTGCCTAAAATTTGGTAAATATCTAAAAAATAAAATAATAAAATAGATAAAATTCAGTTAAATGCCCAACTTACAATGTAAAATTAGTCAATAAATAAATAAATAAATAAATAAATAGAATAAAAAATAAAATAAGATAAAATAAATAAAATTCAATTAAAACTAGTCTAAGAGAGATAGTGAAAGATAAAATGAATAAAATAGATTCAGTTAAGACCCAGACTAAGAAGTTAAGATAATGAAATAAAAATTAGGCTAAAAACACAATAAATATGTAAGATTTAGTTAAAAGCTAGACTAAAAAGGTAGGTGTTGAGTTTGCTTTTAAACATGTTCACAGTTTCTATCTTCCTCAGGTCCTCAGGTGAGCTGTTCCATAAACGTGGGCCATAATGGTAAAAAGAGGCCTCGCCATATGTTTTAGTTAAAACTTTTGGAGTAATTAAAAGGCCACTGCCTGAAGACCTGAGATTTCTAGAGGGCACATATGATAAAAGCAAATCAGATAAATAGTTGGGACCAAGACCATTAAGAGCTTTAAAAACCATTAAGAGGATCTTAAAATCAATTCTGAAGCACACAGGTAACCAGTGCAGAGCTTTTAAAATTGGTGTGATGTGTGCTCTCTAGGATCCAGTAACCACATAGATGTCTCTGAGTGGACTACAACTGAGGTTAATCCTCAAATATCAATGGGAGAAAAGCAGTCTGGGTCAGAACCAGTTGATCCAGCTGATTCCATGGTTGCTGTGCTGTCTGATGTGATCCCCATAAGAGATGATCAGTTGTATTAATGAAGAAGTGAATCAATGGCTCCATGGAGCTGTGCCTCTGAGTCAGCCTGACCAGATAATTGATAAGCTTCACCTCCAAACTTTTCAGACCGACCCAGAACCGGTCCCAGCAGTCTCTCTGAGCGGTGGACAGAAATATAGTCCTCTGTAGGTCTTTCTTCACAGCTTAGAGGTGGAGTTGCCTGAAAACTCTAATCTACAGGAATGTTCTGCCAGATCGTGATCCTCTATAGCAGATGTTGTATGAAGTGACTCTTCACCTTGAAGCCTTGTAGTTCTCACCTGTCTGACCCCCCCCCCCCCCCCCCCCCCCCCCCCCAACTCCCCCCGGCCCTCGTGTTACCTGGCACGCCAGTGCTGCTGTTTGTTTTCTCAAATACGTTTTCTGGCGCTCTCTGCCAGAGACAATATTATTCTGGAAACATGCAGGTATTAACCGTGAAGGTTTCAGACGGGGGGGCCGCGGGTCTCTGCGCAGCCCAACACAGAGGAGGCTGTGTGTGGAACACATGGAGGGGGTGCTCGGCCTCCAGTAATCCCTCCGTCCCTGCATCTCTCAGCCCAGGTGATATCGAGCCACCTCATTCATCTTCGCCGCCTTTGATTTTCGATGTGACGTCCATTTCACGCTCATTTCCTGCAACCTCTTGCACAGCTCTTCAAGGCCGGCCTTTCATTCACGGTTTGGAGCCGCTAAACAGCCACTTATGCTCTGACCTTTGGCGGCAGGGAGACAAACAGCGCTCAGCGGGACGTGAATGATGATGGATCTGTTCTGGCAGGCCGCGGGCTTCGGTTACGCAGGACGTCCACGTCCATGCGTCAGGACGAAGAGCTGCAGACCGTCTAGAACACACACACTTCCTGGCTGATGGGGCTCTAACAGAGGACCAGATTCATTCCTGGACCCCTCATTTCTACTACGACTGAACATCCATCCATTTACAAACCTGCTTCGTCCTGCTCAGGGGAATGGGGGGGGGGCTGGAGCTCATCCCAACAGTCACAGAAGCAGAAGTCCTCCAGTCCCTCTGCCCCAGTCAATGGTCCAATTCCTCTTGTCCAGTCAGTGGCCCAGTTCCTCCAGTCCCTCCAGTTCCACTGGTTCCATCCCTCAGGTCCACTGGCCCAGTTTATCCAGTTCCGATTGTCCAGGCCCTCTGGGCCACTGGTCCAGTCCCTCAACTTCCTCTGATCCAGCTCTTCTAGGTCCACTAGTCCAGCCTCTCTAGTCCCTCTGGTCAATGAGTTCCAGTTAAACAGAAATGAGCTCCAGTTAAACAGAAATGAGCTTCAGTTAAACTAAAATGAGATCCAGTTAAATAGAAATTAGCCCAAGTTGAACAGAAATCACCTTCAAATAAACAGAAATTAGCACTAGTTAAACAGAAATGAGCTCAAGTTGAACAAAAATATGCTCCAGTTTAACATAAATGAGCTTCACTTAAACAGAAATTAGCACTAGTTAAGCAGAAATGAGCTCAAGTTGAACAGATATGAGCACAAGTTGAATTAAGACCAGCTCCAGTAGAACAGAAGTGATCTCCAGTGAAACAGAGATGAGCTCCAGTGAAACTGAAATGAGCTCCAGTTAAACAGAAATAATCACCAGCTAAAGAGAAATGAGCTCCAGTTAAACTGAAATGAGCTCCAGTTTAACAGAAATAATCACCAGTTAAAGAGAAATGAGCTCCAGTTAAACTGAAATGAGCTCCAGTTGAACTGAAATGAGCTCCAGTTTAATAGAAATGAGCTCCAGTTAAACATACATGAGTTCCAGTTATACTGAAATGAGCTCCAATTAAACAGAAATGAGCTCCAGTTAAACTGAAATGAGCTCCAGTTTAACAGAAATAATCACCAGCTAAAGAGAAATGAGCTCCAGTTAAACTGAAATGAGCTCAAGTTTTACAGAAATGAGCTCCAGTTAAACTGAAATGAGCTCCAGTGAAACTGAAATAAGATCCAGTTAAACAGAAATGAGCTCCAGTTAAACTGAAATGAGCTCCAGTTTAACAGAAATAATCACCAGTTAAAGAGAAATGAGCTCCAGTTAAACAGATATGAGCTCCACTTAAACTGAAATGAGCTCCAGTTAAACTGAAATGAGCTCCAGTTAAACTGAAACGAGCTCCAGTTAAACTGAGTTGAGCTCCAGTTAAACTGAGTTGAGCTCCAGTTAAACAGAAATAAGCTCCAGTTAAACAGAAATGAGCTCCAGTTAAACTGAAATGAGCTCCAGTTAAACTGAGTTGAGCTCCAGTTAAACTGAGTTGAGCTCCAGTTAAACAGAAATGAGCTCCAGTGAAACTGAAATGAGCTCCAGTTAAACTGAGTTGAGCTCCAGTTAAACTGAGTTGAGCTCCAGTTAAACTGAGTTGAGCTCCAATTAAACAAAAATAAGCTCCAGTTTAACAGAAATGAGCTCCAGTTAAACAGAAATGAGCTCCGGTGAAACTTAAATGACCTCCAGTTAAACATAAATGAGCTCCAGTTAAACTGAAATGAGCTCATGTTAAACAGATATGAGCTCAAGTTTAACAGAAATGAGCTCAAGTTTAACAGAAATGAGCTCCAGTTAAACTGAAATGAGCTCCAGTTAAATTAAGATCAGCTCCAGTTAAACTGAAATGAGTTCCAGTTAAACTGAAATGAGCTCCAGTTAAACATAAATGAGCTCCAGTTTAACAGAAATAATCACCAGTTAAAGAGAAATGAGCTCCAGTTAAACTGAAATGAAATGAGCTCCCAGTTAAACTGAAACGAGCTCCAGTTAAACAGAGCTCCAGTTAAACTGAGTTGAGCTCCAGTTTAAACAGAAATAAGCTCCAGTTAAACAGAAATGAGCTCCAGTTAAACTGAAATGAGCTCCAGTTAAACTGAGTTGAGCTCCAGTTAAACTGAGTTGAGCTCCAGTTAAACAGAAATGAGCTCCAGTGAAACTGAAATGAGCTCCAGTTAAACTGAGTTGAGCTCCAGTTAAACTGAGTTGAGCTCCAGTTAAACTGAGTTGAGCTCCAATTAAACAAAAATAAGCTCCAGTTTAACAGAAATGAGCTCCAGTTAAACAGAAATGAGCTCCGGTGAAACTTAAATGACCTCCAGTTAAACATAAATGAGCTCCAGTTAAACTGAAATGAGCTCATGTTAAACAGATATGAGCTCAAGTTTAACAGAAATGAGCTCAAGTTTAACAGAAATGAGCTCCAGTTAAACTGAAATGAGCTCCAGTTAAATTAAGATCAGCTCCAGTTAAACTGAAATGAGTTCCAGTTAAACTGAAATGAGCTCCAGTTAAACATAAATGAGCTCCAGTGAAACTGAAATGAGCTCCAGTTAAACTGAGTTGAGCTCTAGTTAAACAGAAATTACCTCAAAAGTCAGATTCTCTGGAAAAAGTATTAATTTGTTTCACAAAGTCATAATTTTGAAAATTTGAGATTTTTTTTGACAAAACTGACAAAAACTTAATCTAATTATAACAACATAACCTACTACTTTACTGTTGTAATTTTTGAAACATCAGTATTTCACTATAAAATGATTTTAAAAATCATCTGAGCATCTCTATGACTATAAATCAAGTTTTTATGTAAATTAAAATAAAGTTTGGTGAAAGAACCTGAAATTAAAAAAAATGGTTCATAGGCTCCTTAGTTTTTGCCTTTTTTTCCCCATTTTTTTCTTCTTTTTGGGTCTGAAATCATCTGTTTTGGAGTTTGAGCTGACAACTAGCAGAACAAGGCAGAGATCACTGTGAGGCCTCCAGACTCCATCAGACCCTGGAGCCTCTCAGCAGGTCGAGGACGCCCTCTGGAGGAGCTGATGGAGAAGATCCCAGACCTGCTGCTGGATGCTGAACCTCAGAGCTACAGATGGATTTACAGCGCGGAAAATAAGTATTGAACACGTCAACATTTCTCTCAAAAAACATATTTCTAATCGAGCTATTGACATGAAATTTTCACCAGATGTCGGCATCAACCCAAGTACTGCACACATACAAAGAAATCCAAACATTTATGTCCATAAATTAAGTTATGTGTAATAAAGTGAAATGGCACAGGGAATAAGTATTGAAGACGCTTACTGAAATTTATTTAATACTTAGTGCCTCCTGTATGGAAAAACCAGTCGAATACGTTGCTCAGGTGTGATTTACAGGTGTCCTCATTTATCCACACAAACTGCCTTCAGTCTCTTCTCTGAACCCGGATCTTCTGTTCTTTCCAAAGATTTTTAGTTGGATTCAAGTCTGGTGATTGACTGGGCCATTCTAGCAGCTTTATTTTCTTTTTCTTCAACCAGGTGAGTGTTACCTTGGCTGTGTGCTTGGGATCGTTGTCTCGCTGAAAGATTCTGATCAAGAATGTCTCGATACTTTTCTCCAGTCATTATTCCTTCAACGATATGAAGTCTACCAGAACCACATGCTGAAGAACAGCCCCCCGCCATGATGCTCCCGCCTCCAAACTTGACTGTTGCTATAGTGATTGGGGTGATGTGCGGCGCCATTTTTCCTCCAAACATGTTGTGTCTTATGACATCCGAAGAGTTCAGTTTTGGTCTGATCTGACCAGAGTATGTTCTCCCAGAATGCCATGGGTTTATCCAAATGTTGTGTCGCAAACTCCAAACGAGCTTCAACGCGCTTCTTCTTCAAAAATGGCGTCTTGCGTGGTGTGCGTGCATGGAGGCCATGGCGGTTGAGAGCATTACTTATTGTTTTCTTTGAAACAACGGTACCTGCTGATTCCAGGTGTTTCTGAAGCTCTCCACGAGTGGTCCTGGGCTGTTGGAGAACCCTCCTGATGATTGTTTTGACTCCTCTGTCTGAAATCTGGCGAGGAGCACCTGGCCGTGGCGGGTTTATGGTAACGCCATGTTCTTCCGGATGGTGGCCCCAATGGTTCTCACTGGAACTTTCACAAGTTTAGAAATGCACCTGTAACCAGTACCTTCAGTGTGTTTTGCAACAATAAGGTTGTGTAGGTCTTTGGACAGCTCTTTGCTTTTACCCATCATGCAATGCTTCTCGTCTAACACCTTGCTGGTGAGAAATCTTATTAAAAAGCATCAATGGGTGCGTTTACATGGGAAGTTTAATTCCTCTTTAATTCAGAATTAAAGTTAAAGCCGAATAAAAGTTACCATGTAAACACTTAATTCCATATGAAAATGTCAATTCTGAATTAAACTTAATTCCGAAGTAAGTGGCTGGTTTATTCCCATTTTAATTCCGCATTAAATAATTCCACGGTCATGTAAACACTCATTCCTGTTTAAATTAATGCCCGTCTTTCTGCGCATGCTAGTTCTCTTGTCCGTCTGTCGCGATGACGCTTATATTCCGCGCTGGGCTTGTTTTCAAAATGGCAGCACGCAGTAAACGGTGTTCAAGAGCAGAGACGATTTATTTAATAAATAGCTTGGAGGAACTGGAAATAATTAAAAGAACAGATGGCAGGAAACATAAAAATTGTGAGCTTTTCAAAGCGGCCAGGTTAAATGAAGGAGGTTTCACAGATAGAGACGCCACCCAGGTCAAAAATAACTGGAATGTTGTTGCTAACCGAGTTAGCTAAGTTTGTTTTCTTCCGGTAGATGTAAAGACGTCCGCCCCCCCCCATCCAATCAGAACCCTTCCCAACCCCCAGACCTAAAGCGGAGTTGGATAAAGCCGAACAAACGTGTTTTCCATGTAAACCTTAATTCGGAATTACTATTTCCATGTAAACTCGAAGGAAAATAGTTTAATTCGGAATTATTTAATTCCTAATTATTAATTCCGAATTAAAAAAACATGTAACCGCAGCCAATCAGGACTAAACCAGCTGATATTACTTTGCACTAATAGGGGACAGGTTAACTTTCTAAATACTGACAAACTCCAGCTGCTTTCTTGGCTTTCCAGACCTTTTTACCCCTCCTTTTCTTCATGTGTTCAATACTTATTCCCTGTGCCATTTCACTTTATTACACATAACTTAATTTATGGACATAAATGTTTGGATGTCTTTGTATGTGTGCATTACTTGGGTCGATGCCGACATCTGGTGAAAATTTCATGTCAATGGCTCGATTAGAAATATGTTTTTTGAGAGAAATGTTGACGTGTTCAATACTTATTTTTCCCCGCTGTAGCTGCGAGTTCAAACCTGAAGTTCAGGAACATCATCACTCATGAAGGAACTGACGGCGTTGAACTCCCAGTAGAAGAGGTTTCTGGATCGTCTTCTAAAAACTGAGGAATTTAAAACGCGTGAACTGTTGATATCTGGTGACGTTAGCGCTGCTCTTCTGACATAAACTGAGACAAAAAAGAAAACTCTGAGGAAGACCAGGTAATGATGAAGTTGTCTCCTCGACGGTTGTTTCCGGCTCCCAGAACAATCTGGAAACCGTCAGTTGGTTCTAAACATGACACACGGTTCAGTTTTGTTTTAGTTTTTTGTTTTTTTCAGGATTTTCACAAAGTCAGCAGAAATTTATGAGCAAAAAAAAGAAAACCATCGCAGTCATAACGTTACAGTTACGATGAAAACCAGTTTAATTGTCACAGTATTACTGAATTAAGTGCTAAATAAGAGATAGTGTTACTTGACAGTGGTAAGATCGTTTGTCGTTGTGGTAATTTTTGCACTGCTTCATATGTTCGCGCTCGTTTTTTTCAGTGGTGCAGCGCACTTAAGGGTCCGACTAGAATGTTAAGCCACGCACTTTAGTTCCACCTTCGACGTCGGCGACTCGGCGCTACTGTATAATCTACGTTCGGAGAGGGGGGCCACAGGGGGGTCCGGAATCAGTGCTACAGTGGCACTGGCCCCTGTTGGGCCCTCCCCCAGAACCGCCACAGCGAACCGGATCCCCTCAACACCTCAACTGCGCCTAGAAATTCTGTCCATAAAAGTGATGAACAGAATCGGTGACAAAGGGCAGCCTTGGCGGAGTCCAACTCTCACTGGAAACGAATCCGACTTACTGCCGGCAAAGCGGACCAAACTCTGGCACCGGTCGTACAGGGACCGGACAGCCCGTACAAGGGAGTCCGGCACCCCATACTCCCGGAGCACCCCCCCACAGGAATCCCCGGGGGACACGGTCGAACGCCTTCTCCAAGTCCACAAAACACATGTAGCCTGGTTGGGCGAACTCCCATGGACCCTCCAAGACCCTGAAGAGGGTGTAGAGCTGGTCCACCGTTCCACGGCCGGGACGAAAACCACACTGCTCCTCCTCGATCCGAGATTCGACTATCCGACGGACCCTCCTCTCCAGGACCCCTGAATAGACCTTCCCAGGGAGGCTGAGGAGTGTGATCCCCCTGTAGTTGGAACGCACCCTCCAAAGAACCAAAGACCAAACGTCTTTAAGTCCATGACCAGCCCCAAACATGACAGGTGGGGCTCACGTCTGGTTTGGGTCCAGTGTCAAACTCTGATGGCCTCCAGGCTCCAGGAGGTTCTCCAGTGGGTTCCATGGTGGCAGAGCTGGAGGTGATGGCAGAGTTTGGCAGAGAAGATGATCTGCAGATGATGGGAGGAGCTTCAGAGCTGGAGGAGGAGAAGACGCCATCAGTGTTTCATGTGTCTGGCGGTTCCAGCTGCTCGTACATAGGCCGGCCTCTCAAATGGGTCTGAACATTCCCATGACGTCCTGTGGTTCATATCAGCAGTTACATCGGTGTTACCAAAGAAATCAAGTTGTTGTGATAAAAAAAACTTCACCGTTACCGGGGGTGACCCATCAGAGATGATGTAACATGGTAACTACAACTTTGGATGAGAGGAAGTTTAAAGAAAATAATCTACACGTAAACGTGTGTGGTGGATGGGAATAAAAGGAATAAGCTCATCTTCTGGGGCTCAGGGGCCTCTGTACATCTACTAGAACATATTTATTAAATATTTATAACCTGGCAGATGTGGAACAGGCAGATTCCCTGCTTCCAGATGTTTCCAGGGGTGAAGGTGAGATCAGATCTCCAGCAGTTAGGGCTTAGGGGGTCATTATTTTCAGCTTCAAGCATGGACACCTGCCTCGCAGTACTTCTGCTGGCCAGCAGATGGCAGCACGAGCTGGAGTAAACAGGAATGGATGAATGCAGATGCTGTGAACAGCTGGAGGCGCCAGAGAGTCGTCAGAAACGTCCCGCGGAAGGTTCCGGTTCTGTTTTACAGCTGTCCACATCTGTCTGCAGTGGAAGAGCAGACATCAGAATGAATGAGTGTTGCTTCTGCTTTACTTCACTCACTTTTCTATCCAGGAACCTTGATCTTTGAGCTGATGTCTTTGTCTTCATGATGACCCTCATCCAGCACCTGCATGTGGGCCCTTTGGACCCCTGATGGCCCTAATCAGCCCTCAGGCCCCTGTGTTCTGTTAGGAGCCCTTTATTTTAGAAAAACACCAAACTCTATCCCTCAAATTTAAGCTGATCTTGTAAAATGAGAATGTTTGAGGCTGAAGATGAATGAAGTCATTATTGTATCTGAACGTGTGAATCTGCAAAAGAAAGAAAACCCAGAAACTGAAGTTAACTTTTTACTAAGAATAATAACTCCAGTAGGCGGAGCCAGCAGACAGACAGGAAACAGGACGGATGTACAACCAATCAGAGACAAACGTGATCTCTCATGTAACAAATATCACAATTCACTGTTTGATTTTAACGTATTTATTTTAAGAGAAAACTTTGCACTTTTACAGAAAAAGGTTTCAGCTTTCAGTTAAAAAATGCTGCAGCTTAAATGGCTGGATGTACCAGCGGCTCCAGTCCTGCAAACGTCACAGGTTCGACTCCCGCTAACCCCGCCCCCCCGTTCCTGTCTGTCTCAAGGGAAAGGAGGACCACTAGAGCCACAAAAAGTTTATTTTGGGGTTTTTTCCCAAAATAATTCAAGATTTACTGAAGGAAAAAAATACTACAAGTCTACAAGTCACAGTTCAGCTGAATCAGCCAGATGTGGTCCAGACCAGACTCATGGACTACAATCCAGATGTGGTCCAGACCAGATTCATGGACTACGGTCCAGATGTGGTCCAGACTGGACTCATGGACTACAATCCAGATGTGGTCCAGACCAGACTCATGGACTACAGTCCAGATGTGGTCCAGACCAGGTTCATGGACTACAATCCAGATGTGGTCCAGACCGGACTCATGGACTACAATCCAGATGTGGTCCAGACCAGGTTCATGGACTACAATCCAGATGTGGTCCAGACCGGAATCATGGACTACAATCCAGATGTGGTCCAGACCAGATTCATGGACTACGGTCCAGATGTGGTCCAGACCAGACTCATGGACTACGGTCCAGATGTTGTCCAGACCAGACTCATGGACTACGGTCCAGATGTTGTCCAGACCAGACTCATGGACTACAGTCCAGATGTGTTCCAGACCGGACTCATGGACTACGGTCCAGATGTGGTCCAGACCGGACTCATGGACTACGGTCCAGATGTGGTCCAGACCAGACTCATGGACTACAGTCCAGATGTGGTCCAGACCAGACTCATGGACTACGGTCCAGATGTGGTCCAGACCAGACTCATGGACTACGGTCCAGATGTGGTCCAGACCAGATTCATGGACTACGGTCCAGATGTGGTCCAGACCGGACTCATGGACTACGGTCCAGATGTGGTCCAGACCGGACTCATGGACTACGGTCCAGATGTGGTCCAGACCAGACTTATGGACTACGATCCAGATGTGGTCCAGACCAGACTCATGGACTACGGTCCAGATGTGGTCCAGACCAGATCCATGGACTACGGTCCAGATGTGGTCCAGACTGGACTCATTGACTACAGTCCAGATGTGGTCCAGACCGGACTCATTGACTACAGTCCAGATGTGGTCCAGACCAGACTCATGGACTACGGTCCAAATGTGGTCCAGACCAGACTTATGGACTACAATCCAGATGTGGTCCAGACCAGACTCATGGACTACGGTCCAGATGTGGTCCAGACCAGACGTGAACCTGTTAAGGGTTTTTTGTGCCGTTACTTCTGGAGGTGAAACAACTTCTCAGCAGTTGTTCTCCAGTCGGAGGTCAAAGGGGGTGGAGCCTGCCTGGAGTCTACCTGTGCAGGTGTCAGGTGTGCAGCTCTCTGCGATGGCTTTGAAGCGGGCTGCAGCAGGTGTGGTCAGAACCGGGCTGTTGGGCCACAGGCCATGAGTTACAGAGACCACATGGTTTCTGAGACAAAGGAGACAATAATAAAACTCAAATCCCCAGCATGCCTGGCGATGTGTGATGTCACAGCCTGTCACCGGTTGGGGACCCCTCATCTCACAGCGGGGATCCCGAACGAAGGTGGAACGCTTTCTTGATTTTACTCTCTTTTCTTTCCTCTTTCTCCTTACTAACAATCTTCGTGACGAGGTTACCTCGTCCGCCATCTTGTAGCGCCCTATCGCGTGAGTTAGCGGCCATCTTGGTGGGGGACGAGAACACCCCGTGATCTCGGCCGCCATCTTGGAATCCTCCTCTTACTTTATCACACACACACAGTCCTCAGCATACATGTATATAAGTTGACACTCTTTTCCATCTAATGTTTTATTTGCTTTTGTTAGTTTAGTCGTCTTTTAGTTAGTAGATATCAGGATCTTGATTCAAGTGTTTGTTTATTCTAATACTCGTGTTAATAAATTCTGTTATATTCTAACGAGAGAAGTTGTTTGTGGTTATTTTACACAGTTTTGTAACATTTGCTGGTTGCAGAGGTCTGTGCTCGGACTCACACCTTCTCTGTTGCTCTATAGCGCCACACCTGGTCACAGGCTGGAACATAGAACAACAGCCATTTTGAGACTGATTGTGCCGTTTAGTCCCTTTTTCCTGATTTATCCGGTGGTGCCCCGTTTCATTTTATTAACTTTGTTAATACCCTTCTGGTTATTAGCAGCTGTAATAACCCTTTTATGGTTTTCTGGTTCTTCTGCACACCAGGGTCCAAGTAGCTCAGATGCCATGAAACAGTCTCTTTTGGTTCGTGTGATTCTGAGGAATCCCGGCTCTGGTGACCCACTTCCTGTTTTCTCTCAGTCTGTGAAGATGCCTTCATGAACGACGAGAAAACCCCGTCAGACTGAACTTCCTGTTTTCAGATGAATGTCAGAGTTGATTTGAATCTTCGTGGCTTTTTCTTTCTGCTTCTTTCCTTCTTTCCTTCCTTGAAATCGTAGACCGGCGTCCTCTTTGGTCCGGTACTTCCCGTTTCTGACTCAATGGAAACTTCTTAAATGTCACCTGAAATGTACAGTTGAAACCAGAAATTTACATACACTATAAAAAGACTCATAACCTTTTTATCCCCACTGACGTTAAATCAGACCAAACGTTTCCAGTTTCGCGCCAGTTTGATCACCAACATTATCTCTATGTGCTAAATGTCAGTTTTTATTTCCTCCTTCAGTCAGAAGTTTCCCTCCACTGAGATCATTAACCCTTTAACAGTCTGTTAAAGTCCAGATGATGATGTCACGGCTCTGGAAGCTTCTGATTGGTTCATTAACGACATCTGAGTTAACAGGAGTCTCACCTGTGGATGTATTTAAACACCTCAAACTCACTGATTCCTCCTGTGGCATCATGGGAAAATTAAAAGAAACCAGCCAAGATATCAGTAGAGGACTGTGGACCTCCACCAGTCTGGTTCATCCTGGTCCAGTTTCCAGATGTCTGATGGAGCCACGTTCATCTGCTCCAGCAGTTCTCCACCAGTAGAACCACCATGGGAACGTCCACCATCATAGTCCTCAGGAAGGAGACGGTTCTGAGTCCCAGAGATGGACCTGGATCAACCCCAGAACCGAAGCTGAACAGCTGGTGGAGATGCTGCTAAAGCTGGTCAGAGAAACCAGTCCTGGACCAACATGGACTGAAGGACCACTCAGCCAGGAAGAAGACATTACTCCAGAAGAGACAGGACAGAGACACATTACAGTTTGGAGACGCTCACAGGGACAAAGAGCTTCATTTCTGGAGACATGTCCTGGTCTGATGGAACTAAAACTGAACTGTTGGACATGATGACCATCGTTACATCTGGAGGAGAAAGACCTGAGAACACCATCCAGCTGTGAAGCACGGGGGTGGCAGCATCATGATGTGGGGGTGTTCAGCTGCAGGAGGGACTGGTGGACTTCACTAGATAGATGACATCATGAGGAAAGAAGATTCTGGAGAAACATTGAAGCAACATCTCAGACACAGCCAGGAAGTTAAAGCTTGGACACTAACGGGTCTCCAGATGGACGACGACCCTGAACGCACCACCAGATTAGTTACTGAGAGGCTTCAGGACCACAGAGTCCATGTTCTGGAGTGGACACCACAGAGACCTGATCTCAGTCCTGGAGAACATCTGTGGTCAGAGCTGAACAGGAGACCTCCAGACCTGACCCAGTTCCTCCGGTTCTGTCTGGAACGGACCAGGATTCAGAAAACTACTGAGAGAAGCTTCTGGAAGGAACCCAGAACCACTGAGACGAGACGGACAGTTTAGAGACAACGATAGCAGATACTGAGGACATGATGGAGACTCTGACTCTGGAGGAACAAAGAACCGGTCCTGATATTATTCTGATGTTGGAGATGAAACTGAAGTTCAGTCTGATTTAATTAAAAGGTTCTGGGTTCAGGGAAACTTCTGGTTCCAGTCATTCAGGTTCTTGTCTTCATGTTCTCCTGGTGGTCCGGATGGAGAACCCACAAGAAGCAACATGAGATGATAATAAATAAACTGAAATAAAATGACAGTCCTGATTTCAAGAGAAAACGATCAAACTCAGATGAACGTCTCACTTTGACTCTCAGGTTTTTAGAGAATCTTTTAACGCCACAGATTCCAGACTCTCCAGCAGATCAGGAGGAAAAGGACCTGTGGGTGACATCACAGGGGGGCGTGTCCAGGGGGCCTGAAGGCCCAGCTTCCTCATCCAGGTGTAAACAAGCACCTGGATCAACGTGTGATGGACTTTCCAATTGGCAGGATGTTGGTAACACGCCCTGAACACGCACGCGCAGCGCTCTTCATTTCCTGGCACATCTGTGAACTGGGTGTTTCCCAGTTCAGCTCATCTTTTATGCTCTTTTATCTCTGAACGCTCTTACATCATCAGCGGAGCACCGACATCCCACAACCTGCTTTATTTTCATGACGAAGCTGGTGTCAGAGCATCAGAACCTGATTTCACCAGAATAAAGGCTGAGGAGACAATAAAAGCGTTTCCGGTCACGAACAACACGTTTATTCACCGCCACCACCGTTAAATCATGACTTTAAATAAAGAATAAAGCTTGCAACGTTACTGTTCATTCCAATGGAGACCACGTACAGTTACTTTTTTTTATTGATAAAATCAGGACTTTTAAAGAAGAATCACAACTTTTACACAAAGTTTCTTTGACATTTTTTTTTGTGAAGTCAGAACTTTTTTCAATTAAAAAAAATCAACGTTTTATTAGTAAAATCTAAGGACTTTTTTAAACAACTTTTTTAAAACAGTCCCGACTTAAAAAAAAAAAAAAAAAAATCCCGATATTTTTTTACACACAATAATGTTTTTTTTTTAATGTCATGTCACCAGGTTTGTTCTGGGAGAAATAAACTTTTGTAAGTTGGGGCTTTCTCTGAATGTTCGTGTCTCGACCCCGGAGGTCTGCTGTCTGGGTCAGACGTCCTCTCTCTGATTGGCCGGTCTCTCCGCCGGCGCGGTTCCGGTCCAGAGACACCAGAGCGGGTTGAGCTGCAGGAGGATCCGCGGAGCTACCGAGGACCACCGCGGCTTTGATTCTGGCTTCATTCACAGGTGAAATCAGCTCCAAACAGCCATAAACAGCTGTTAGACAATAAAAACATCCCAGCTGGAGAAGAAAAGTGAAAACTGGATGTAAAAAACCTGGAGGGTAAAAACGAAAACAGGAAAACTGCTGACAGACGAGAGAAAACATGAAAACCAGAGCAGGAGGAGCAGGAGGAGGAGGAGGAGGAGGGATGAAGCTTTCTAGAAGATGTCGTCACTCGAAGAGTTCCTGTGAAGCTCCAGGCAGGCTGAAGACAGGAAGTTAATGAAATAAAAAAAAGAAAACACAGAGACAGACGTCTGGGGAGAGCACAGCCAAATAAAGTCCAAGAATTAGAAATAGATCAGTGTTCCCGGGCTGACAGGAAGGTGAGGAAAGGTAAAATCAGAGACCTGTTTTGTCCTCCAACTCATCGGATTTGAACGACAGCAGCTGTGAACAGCTGGGGCGACGCCAGCTGTTATTTATACATTATTTATTTAAGAATAAAGGTTGATAATGTGGCCTGTGGCTGTGTAGATGAGCTGGAACAGAGGATGAGACCACCCTGTACCACAGCTGGAGGAGGGACATGAAGACGCCTCCAGGTTGCTAAGCAACACAGCAGGGTTCACTGACACCCCAGAGGCCTGAGCTGAGAGACAAACCTCCAAATACAGTTTTTTTTTTTACTTAAAAAATTAGTAAAAACAGAAGCACAGTGTTATTTGAGTTTTTTCTTACATTTTTTTCTTTATTTTTTCTTATTTATTTATTTATTCATTCATTTGCCTTTAAAAAAAACAAAACAAAACATGGATTTCAGCCTATTATCTTTAAAAGTGCAGTTTTGTGAAATTTGTCATTTCACAGCAAAATGTTGAGATTATGTGACAAAACCTCCGGTTTTACAACAAAAAGTCACGATCTTGATTCATTCGCAATTTTATGATGTTGCCTTTTTACAATAAAAAAAGTAATTAAAGTAAGTAGCGCCAAGGGTTTATTATTATACAGTATTAAGTGTGTAAACGGCTCCATGTCAACAGCGTCTGTTTGGGAAACGAAACCTGTTGAATGTGACGGAGTTTCCCGAAAGAGGCCGAATCGCCTGACGTCACCGCCGTCGCTGATTGGCCGACAGAGCGAGCACGTGAGCTATAGAGGAGCCCGGGAGCCGGCGCGGAGCCTCAGTGAACTCAGCGGCCGCAGAGGAACCACGTCGTCAGCGCTTTACGGACGGTGAGGACGTAGCTGGACCACTACGGCGAACTATCGCGACCACACGCGGAAGACTTTTAATTCCCGCGTCTCAGCGCCTAAAAAAAACAACTTAAAAGCTCCAGTTCGGTTTGTTCTGTGTCACGGTTCACCGGGGAGGACAGCCATGATCCGCCTGTGCCTCGTGTTGATACTGTCCGCCTCCGTCTCTTCAGAGTCGGTAAGTTGTTTCCCAGAATGTCCCCCGACTGGAGTTGGAAAAACTGTCTTTCCCTTCTTACCTTTTACCTGTAACTTTTCTCGTGAGGATTGCTCGCTGGTCTGGAGGTGATTTAACTTAAGGAAATTACTTTCCTCCCCCCTTGTGAATCCCGTAATTTCGGTCGTCTGGCTGAGCGTCGTCGTCGGTCGGTTCAGACCAGATCCACAGCCCGCTGCCATTATCCAGCCGGGCCCGGGCCCGGGGGAGGGGGGGTCCAGGACCAGTCCCTGCTCACTGGTTCACGTGAATGACTGACTGGTTTTATTTTCCCAGATCTGCTCTAATGGATCCCGAGTCGCTGATACGTCCCGGGTGTTTTGTGTCTGAATGCTCCAGACATGGATCGCTGGTCTCAACACTTTCTGGCCGAAGCTCGACCATTTTGAGGTTGGCTCAAACAGCCACTTCCTGTGTTTCCAAAACTGAAAAGTTGTTAATGTCGAAGGAATTCGGTGCGCTGAGGTAATGGGGGTGGCCGTGGCGTAATGTAAATTCCCAGTCTGTTTGGGTTCAATCCAGCGGATGTTTTTTGGTGTGAGGTTTCTGGGTTTGACTGCTTTTATTGTAGATCTTTGTGCTGGTTTGTGGAGGAGTGTTGGTGGGACGAAGAAAGAAGCCTTGAAGGTTTCAGGAGGGAACAGATTATAACTATAACTATGGAAGGACGACCACTTATGAGACAAAAAACATGTTGAGCTAGCAGTTCAAGAAATACAAAAGATAAAATAACAATAAAAAAAAAACATTTTAAGCTCCAAGCGGCTGTTAACATCTGAACTTAACTCCTAGCATGTCTGTTTGTAGCGGCTGATAACATCCGAACTTAGCTTTTAGCATGTTTGTTTGAGTAGAGTAAGTTTATTGATCCTGGAGGAAATCAAGGTGTCAAGTAGCATACTTAATAATACACATTACATATTAAATAATACACATTACAAAAAGAGTCAACATTATTGCACACATTAGCATACATATAACATTCACTTAAATGGGTAAGGGGGGGGGGGGTTACATAAGTTTCATTATAAGGTGCCTTGCAGTAATCCAAGTGAACAGATTAAAGTGACTGATGAAATTGTCCAGAGTTTGAAGAATAGTCCGTAATACAAGTAATAAGTAGTAATGCAAAAAAACAGTGGAAGTTTATAGCAGCTGTTAACATCTGAGCGTAGCTCCTAGCATCTCTGTTTGTAGCGGCTGTTAACATCTGAACTTAGCTCTAGCATCCCTGTTTGTAGCAGCTGTTAACATCTGAGCGTAGCTCCTAGCATCTCTGTTTGTAGCAGCTGTTAACATCTGAACTTAGCTTCTAGCATCTCTGTTTGTAGCGGCTGTTAACATCTGAACGTAGCTCTTAGCATCTCTGTTTGTAGCGGCTGTTAACGTCTAGACGTAGCTCCTAGCATCCCTGTTTGTAGCAGCTGTTAACATCTGAACTTAGCTCCTAGCATCCCTGTTTGTAGCGGCTGTTAACATCTGAACTTAGCTCCTAGCATCTCTGTTTGTAGCGGCTGTAAACATCTGAGCGTAGCTCCTAGCATCCCTGTTTGTAGCAGCTGTTAACATCTGAACTTAGCTTCTAGCCTCCCTGTTTGTAGCAGCTGTTAACATCTGAGCGTAGCTCCTAGCATCTCTGTTTGTAGCGGCTGTTAACATCTGAACTGAGCTCCTAGCATCCCTGTTTGTAGCGGCTGTTAACATCTGAGCGTAGCTCCTAGCATCCCTGTTTGTAGCAGCTGTTAACATCTGAGCGTAGCTCCTAGCATCTCTGTTTGTAGCGGCTGTTAACATCTGAACGTAGCTCTTAGCGTCTCTGTTTGTAGCAGCTGTTAACATCTGAGCGTAGCTCCTAGCATCTCTGTTTGTAGCGGCTGTTAACATCTGAACTTAGCTTCTAGCATCTCTGTTTGTAGCAGCTGTAAACATCTGAACTTAGCTTCTAGCATCTCTGTTTGTAGCAGCTATTAACATCTGAGCGTAGCTCCTAGCATCTCTGTTTGTAGCAGCTGTTAACATCTGAACTTAGCTTCTAGCATCTCTGTTTGTAGCAGCTGTTAACATCTGAGCGTAGCTCCTAGCATCTCTGTTTGTTGTGGCTGTTAACATCTGAACTTCGCTCCTAGCGTCCCTGTTTGTAGCAGCTGTTAACATCTGAGCGTAGCTCCTAGCATCTCTGTTTGTAGCGGCTGAACTTAGCACATCTCTGTAGTCCTCCAGAAGTTGGCCTTAGCATCCATGGAGGGTTGTTCCAGAGCAGTGGACCAAACCCAGGACAGATAGCTCCTAGCATCTCTGTTTGTAGCAGCTGTTAACATCTGAGCGTAGCTCCTAGCATCTCTGTTTGTAGCAGCTGTTAACATCTGAGCCTAGCTCCTAGCATCTCTGTTTGTAGCGACTGTTAACGTCTGAACTTAGCTCCTAGCATCCCTGTTTGTAGCAGCTGTTAACATCTGAACGTAGCTCCTAGCGTCCCTGTTTGTAGCAGCTGTTAACATCTGAACTTAGCTCCTAGCATCCCTGTTTGTAGCAACTGTTAACATCTGAGCGTAGCTCCTAGCATCTCTGTTTGTAGCGGCTGAACTTAGCACATCTCTGTAGTAAGTTAGCATCCATGGAGGGTTGTTCCAGAGCAGTGGACCAGAACCAGGACTGTTAGGGGGGGTCACATCGATGACCCCGCTCTCCTCTACAGTCTCTTATCCTCCTACTCCTCATTTTCTTCATCCTGCTGGAATGTGACCTCTGCTGATCTTGACCGGCCCACTTGGGGGGGGTCCACACTTCGAAGGGTCTCAATAGGGCCCCAGGGCCCTTTTCATGGGGGGACACCCCTCCGGAGCTGTAGATGCCCCTCCAGCCTTCCCTCCAGAACCTCTGTCTTCCTGCTTCCTAAATGAGCTCCAGTTGCCCTCCGTTCATCTCGCCAGCGTTCCTTTGATGGAGGCTCATCCTCAGGGCTATAAAGCCCCCCCCCCCCCCCGTCATGGCCTTTTCTTCTCCACGGAGGTCATTATTGGAATGTAATCGATAACAATGTTCTGCTACCTGACAATAGAGCGCTCTGAATGTAATAAAGCTCACGGACACGACTGGAATGTTTTTATCTGAGGGCTGAGCTGGAGGAGTCAGCCCCCCCCCCCCCCCCCCCCCCCTCCCCAACCCCCCCCCCCCCCCAACCCCGAACCCTAACTCTCAGATAAAAACAGGCAACTGCTCCGGACACCAGGAGGAAGTTACTGTTGACCAGTTTAATCAACAACAGACGGCGCTCTGTGTTCCCATTTGACCTCACGAACATCAGCGTATTTATAACTTTTATAAAGTCACTGAACTTTTGTCTGTGAAAAATAAGAATAAATGTCAGAATAAATGTATTAAATGTGAGAAATGGTAATAAAGGAACTGTAGCCTCTAGTGGTCGGTGCGGGAACTGCGACCTCTGGTGGTCGGTAGAGGAACTGCGACCTCTGGTGGTCGGTAGAGGAACCGCAGCCTCTGGTGGTCGGTAGAGGAACCGCAGCCTCTGGTGGTCGGTAGAGGAACCGCAGCCTCTGGTGGTCGGTAGAGGAACCGCAGCCTCTAGTGGTCGGTGCAGGAACTGTAGCCTCTAGTGGTCGGTGCAGGAGCTGCAGCCTCTAGTGGTCGGTAGAGGAATCGCAGCCTCTAGTGGTCGGTGCAGGAACCGCAGCCTCTAGTGGTCGGGAGAGGAACCGCAGCCTCTAGTGGTCGGTGCAGGAACTGCAGCCTCTGGTGGTCGGTAGAGGAACTGCAGCCTCTGGTGGTCGGTGCAGGAACTGCAGCCTCTAGTGGTCGGTAGAGGAACTGCAGCCTCTGGTGGTCGGTGCAGGAACTGCAGCCTCTGGTCGTCGGTAGAGGAACTGCAGCCTCTGGTGGTCGGTAGAGGAACTGCAGCCTCTGGTGGTCGGTGCAGGAACTGCAGCCTCTGGTCGTCGGTAGAGGAACTGCAGCCTCTAGTGGTCGGTGCGGGAACTGCAGCCTCTGGTGGTCGGTAGAGGAACTGCAGCCTCTGGTGGTCGGTGCAGGAACTGCAGCCTCTGGTGGTCGGTAGAGGAACTGCAGCCTCTGGTGGTCGGTGCAGGAACTGCAGCCTCTAGTGGTCGGGAGAGGAACCGCAGCCTCTAGTGGTCGGTGCAGGAACTGCAGCCTCAGCCTCTGGTGGTCGGTGCAGGAACTGCAGCCTCTGGTGGTCGGTAGAGGAACTGCAGCCTCTGGTGGTCGGTGCAGGAACTGCAGCCTCTGGTCGTCGGTAGAGGAACTGCAGCCTCTAGTGGTCGGTAGAGGAACTGCAGCCTCTAGTGGTCGGTAGAGGAACTGCAGCCTCTAGTGGTCGGTAGAGGAACTGCAGCCTCTAGTGGTCGGTAAAGGGAACTGCATGTTTGGAGCTGCCTCCATATGGAGCTGGTTTTAGTGTCGGGTGGTGTCATCACTAATTTAATTCTGAACTAATGTAATTAGTCAGTGTGGGTGATTATTGGGTTAAAGGAGCTCCAATCCTCTTTGTCCTGGTGTTAATCTCCTCACGGCTCCAAACCTCGGCCCTCGGGGGGGGGGGGTGATGGGGCTCCATTTGTTCTGCTGCTGGAATGTGACTGGTTTTCCTTTGAATCACCGTCATTAGCAAGAGAATGAGCAGTTATTAAAGGATGGGGGGGGGTTATCAATACTGGGAGGTAATGGTTGTGGGCGCTGGTCCAGAAAATCTCTCTGGTCCATCAGGAGCCGCTGAGCTGCTTCTTTACCGGGTCACGGAGCTGCTTTACATCAGAAAGTTGAGCACTGATTGATGTGAAAAAGTTCCTCCAGTAGTTGGATCTGCTGTTCTGGACTGACCGGGTCCGTACCGGCGCTGGTGGTTCCTGGAGGCCCGTGAATGCACCAGAACCTCGGTGGTTTTGGCTCCGCGGAGCGTCTGTGGGTCCGGCGCTCCGGCTCCAGACTGGAATGTGGCTCCGTCTGGGTCGACCCGGTTTCCCTTCACATTCCTGGGCCCGAAGTCCACAGCAGCGTGCACGTGCAGCCATGCACGGTCTGTTACCAGCTTCCTTCTCAGTCCGAGGACGGTAACGGGGGGGGGGGGGGGGGGGCAGGGCAGGGCAGGGCACACGCCTTGAATCATGGGAGATTTAAGAAGCTCCTTCTATGGTCTGTTCAGCTCCTGTTTTTCTAATAATTAATTTAATGGCCTCTTAGCGTGACATTTAAATGTTAGAATAAAATCAGATTTAAAATATCTTAATCTTATATCTTATTAAAAATAAAAATATATATATATTCTCCAAAATATCTTTTTTATATTTAATAAGTGTAGGAAAAACATATTTGAAGTAAATTATTTTCTAAGGGGAAGAAGCCTGATGATAATAGCAGTAATAATAATAATAATTATGATATGTGTTATTTAACTGGTTCTGGTTCTGTGGCTTCTTCAGATGGATGATCATTGGATTTTAATGTGTCCGGGGGGGGGGGGGGGGGGGGGGGTCTCTGTTCCGGGCCGCTGCAGAACCTCACATGGACCTGGTAGCTGGAAACGCTGCTATAGATAGACGAGGAATCTGGAGCTCCACTGTCAAGCACAAGGCAAAGCTCTGCGTCCAGGCCGGACCCAGACCCGGTACTGGACCTGGACTGGTTATCAGAACCACCTGTAGAGGTCATAGCGGTCTGGATTCAAGCAGCAGAGCCGTCTACTGAACAGAACCGAGTTGGGTTTGTATCAGTGAGCTCTTCGGTGGTGGAACAGCTGCTGAGCTGTTTCTACAAGGACGTATCTCAGGAAGGATCCTCCCCAGACGGGACAGTTGTCCAGTCAGGTCATGGAAGACACGTGTCTCCACAGGAGGACAGAAGCTTGAACCATCTCTGTCAGAGAGCTTCTCTGAAACGGTTCAGAACCAGTAAAAACCACAGCAAACATCTGCTTCATGAAGGAAATAAAAGCCTTCTGGGCCCCTGATCCACATCCATTCAAGTCAAAGCTTTATTTACTCACCCGATGTCAGCGTTGCCCCTGGAAACGCAGCCACAAACAACCTCGACGGGCGGGTTACTGGCGGCGCTCGTGGTCGAGGGCGGAGCTGCACAAACATGGAGAGGTTCTGGAAAAACCACGAGCAGGCAAGCGTTTAGATGCTTTCGGGAAAGAAAAGGGCATCCATTTTAAAAGTGAGCCACCATTTTGTCCTGGTCCTGGTCCAGCTCTGGTCCCGGTCCTGCTCCGGTCCAAACGTCTGATAAGAACCGGACGTGGACTCCAGCCAGGCCCGAGAACCGGAGGAGACCTGGTTTCTTCTGACTTCTGACTCCCGGCAGACATCAGTCTCCCGCTGGACTGCAGGTGTGAGTGGGCGTCGCCGCTGGTCAGGTGACCCTGATTTCATCATGAAGACCACCTGGTCTGGATTATGATTTTGGCAAGTCTCCAACAAATGCATCTTAAGCTTCTCCTGTCAATCAGGTGTTCTGTCCAGATGTTGGTCAGATGGCTCCTCCCACCATAACAGGTGGCTCCTCCCACCAAAACAGATGACATCATCCACCTTCAGAATGAGTTTTAAGTATTTTTCTACCATATGCTCACCTCATTTATTGTTTTTATTTTTGTTTTTAAAATTTCAGTTTTAATATTAAAACCGAATTAGTTCTAAAATAACTGATATTTTTACTTTATCCTAAACGGTGAATTTTTATCATAAAAACCTCAAATTTCACAAAATCAGTTGGCGTCGTTAAATTATGACTTTACAAACTTACAACTACAAAATTTCCCAAATATTTTTTGTTAAGTTGTTGTAAAAAAAAACAACTTACTTTTAACTTTTAACACATAACGTTTTAAGTTTACATCACTTTTGTTGTTGGAAAAAAATCTGAATTTTGTGAACTGATTTTTCCTAAAATCACTCTTTTCCTTTTCTAAATTTAAAATGATAACTTGCTAACGTTTTGTGGCAGATGCAGCTTTGATGGACCAGTTATTAATTAATTCAGTTTTTAATTGTGACTCTCGCTAAATGACCTCCTGGACGTCTGGAGCTGTTCGGAGCCTCGTGGTGCTGAAACGGTCAGCCAGCGTCCTTCAGAGGGGAGGGGCCAGGGGCGGGGCTTGAGCACCACCTCGAGTAATTTCATGAGAACGGGGAAAAACCAACACTAATTAAAGTGATTAATTATGCAGTAATCAAAGTTTTAAAGCTCTGGGAACCCCTCCCACGCCCACCACGGAGGTCTTTGGACCGCCCCCACTCAGGGGAAGGTGGTTGTCGAGACACCCGCCACCGCTCCGTGTATTGAGGCTGAACAATGGCGGCGGATGCCTCAGGAGCGTATGGATGGCGGCGGTAACCGGGGATCAGCCCTCATTAGAGCGGGAACAATCCCTCCATCTGCCCCGGCGCTCAGAGGCATCTGCTCCATTCACACGGCCGTGGAGGAGGGCGGCGGCCTGAAAGGGCGCCACGCAGGAATGCGCTTCCTCGTCCTTTGTGACGTCCGGCAGGTCTCGACCTCTGAGGGAAGAGCTCTTAACCTTCTTCTGAAGGCGTCATGTGACTTCCAGCTCGCGGCGAAACCAAGGAGTTGGTTTAAAGAAGCGCCGGTTTTCTTCTTTCCTCCAACCAGGCGGGGCTGGACCCGGCTAGGCAGTGGTTTAATTGGTGGTTGTTGGTAGGGCTGGGCGATTTTATCGATTCGGCGATATATATCGATATTTTATTTCCCAGAGAGTATCGATATTTCAGCCGTGGGTATCGATATTCTAAGCTCCCTTCAAAACCCCCGTGTCTCGCACGGGTGCTCTTCCTGCAAAGTGCCATTTAGTCCTCCAGCCACTAGTGTCGCTGTAGAGCATCTCTAACAGGTTATCCAGAAGCTTCTTTCTCTTCTAGCTAGAGCTGAGCCAGTCAGGAGGATGACGGCGAGTATAAACGCAGCACCTGCGTGTTTAAAAGCAGATGTGTGGGAGCAGTTCGGGTTGAAAAAGAAAAAGGAAACGAAGATTTAGACAAAAGTATGGCGGTTTGCAAGCTGTGTCACTCAAACATAAAGTACTCTGGAAATTCCACCAACCTGCGAGGCGAGCCCACCTGAAACATCACCACCCAGAAAAGCTAATGCTAACTGAGAGCTAGCCAAACTTTATTTGTCAGGATTTGAGACCGTATTCAGAGGTGGAAAACGCCGGCTTTAAGGGCTGTGTTTACTCTCGCGGCAACGTGTCGCAGTTATCTTGTCCCCGGTATGCCGCAGTTATTTTTGATATATGTTAATGTTGAAGCACGTCTGCGCTGTTATTCAACGCCACAATGGAGAGCGACAATCACGAACTAGCTAAACCTACTAAACTTATCTCTTGTGTTTTTCCACTTCCTCACCGTCTCGGCCGTATCCAGACCCACATTCATCGCTATCTCCCTCCATGAATTACTAGAATATGTGCTGTCTTTGTAGTGTGGAGAACCAGAATCGTACAGATGTGGGTACTTCCTCATTTCTGCAATGACGTGGATGTAGAATTGACCAATCAGAGGCCTCCTTTCTCTCCTCTCTGCGACGCTGTTTGCAGTCACCTACCTTTCAGTTCAGTTAATTCAAACAAATTGGAACACTCACAAGATGTCACCAAAATCACTTTGTCCTCTTAAAATCTTTCAGAAAATGATGTGAATGTATTGTTAGAAAAATATCGACATAATATCGTATCGTGAGCCAGATGTATCGTATCGTGAGATTAGTGTATCGCTACAGCCCTAGTTGTTGGCGTCACCTTGAGCTGCTCAGGAAGGAAGTGAATGTTGGAGATGTTCTGCTCCAGGAACTCGTTGGAACAAACTGGATTTTGGTTTCATGTCTGGAGCTGAAGTTGAACTGGAACAACTGGGGATGAGTTGGACCCGGTGAAGCTACTCGGGTTAGTTAGTTAGTTGGCTGGTGGTGCTGGTCCGTCTCGCTCTAATGAAGCTACATTCGTAGCGGTCTGTCCCGTCAGCAGCAGCAGACAGTGAAGTCGCTGTGAGCTCACAGTCGTGTTGACTCAGTTACGTAACGGCGGTTCTGGAACTCGCTGTCCTCTCTCTCTCTGCCAGGCCCGGCTGGTTTGATGCCGGTTGGTTTAAATGCACATATTTGGGTTTGCAGAGCTTCGGTCCAGCAGGAAACGTTCAGGCTGAAGGCTGAAACTGACTCCTCCTGTGTTTCTGTGATGGAGGTGGAGCATCTCCCACGTCTGCTGGTGGACTCGGAGCTGTTGGTGCTGCCTGTTACATAACAGAACCCTGCAGCTTTTGATTCCCGCAGAGCTGAATGAACCGGGCCTGCCGGGACTGGTCCCACCACCACTGCAACATCACGCTTCACAGCCGGAGGGTCAAAGGCTGGAGGCGGCGTGAAGAGCTGCTGACACTGACAAACATGAACACATCGACTAGCGGTGCACAATAACTATCAGGTCGATAACAGGAAATTATGACGTCATCCCGATAAATCTGATGTCATGACGAATAACATATATTTGTCAACACAGCAGTGTCTCGCTCCCTCTGAGCCTTGAATGACCGGCAGTGAATGTTATGTTCAAGTGACGTCGGCATAATCAGAAAAACGATTACTCAATAAGGAAAATCAAGAATACCCCCTCATGCCAGAAAACAACTCGTTAACTCGGTCATAATTTTAGTAGTTGCTGACTTTAATTGATATTCGCAGTATTTTCCCACATGTTACACATAAATAAGAAAAGAATAGAAAAGGCTGAAAGAACGACTAGCAGACGAGGGAACGGAGGAATTTACGTTACACCTTGAATGCAGCCTGCAGCACAGCGCTGATCACAACAAACATGGCGGCGTGGAACTTGGTTAAAGTTTCAGAAGAAGATAGTTTGGTGGTTAATTGTGACGAATCCTCCGAGTGAATTCTACGAGGAGGGAAGCACAAGCTTTAATACGTAAAACCTGATCAGCCACCTACAACATAACAATCACTTCCATGGAGTTTTGAAATCACGCTAACGTGAGCTAACGGAAGCTAATGCTAACGTGCGCAATCCAGCAGCAGTCTCTCCTCTCCCTCATTCCTCTCATCTAAAGCTTCCATGAGATAAAAAATAAAAACTACTGAACCTCATTTACTTTACTTAAAGGTATTAATTTAAATGGAACCACAAGCCAAAATCCTTTAAATGTTAATCTTTTTCAGTTAGTAATTCTGATGCATGTATTTCCATCAGTTCAAGGAGCCTTTATTTTTTATATCAGTCAGTAATGAACCTTATTTAAGTTAATGTGAGATATCAAATAGGTTTGTTTGATAGCTTTAAGAAAATGTTTGAGAGGCTTGACAATAGTTTTTCATTGGAAAAAATAAATATCTGTTCATTTAGAATCCAAACTGTTTTTTGGTTTTGTTCATAGTATTGATGTAATGATCTGAGGTATATGTGTGTGTTATCGGTTATCGGTATCGGTTTTAAAAAACAGTTGTCGACTTTTCTCAGCACCACCTGGTCTGGAGGGAAAATGAACTGTTCTGGTCTGTTCATTTAAAAGAACTGGGTTCAGATATTCTCACTTTAAAAAGACTGACTGGGTTTACTGGAGTCTGTTACAGCAGAACTTCAGAGGTCCAACGGCTGGTTCTTCTGTTGTCCTTTCACATCTTCACTGTCCTGGACTGAAACGGTTAAGTTTCTAAACTAAAACGAATCACGTCACAGCTGAGCAGGCTGACTCACGCCGGCGTACGTGACTCCATCAGCCCGACCGGGCTGAACCGGAGTCCACTAACGTGACTCAGCGGGTCTGTTCCTGCCTGACCCTGAACGAGTCACCGGTTCATGTAGAGGACCTGGTCCAGGACTTCAGGTGAAACATTGACGCATGGATCAATGAGTAGCTGGAGGCTGATGATTAACCAGTGACCTGAAGAGAACATCCAGACTAACCCTCAGACTAGAGGTCTTCAGAACAACCCCAAAACCAGAGGTTCCGACCCGAATCGGGTCTCGGGTCCATTCGAAAGACGTGACTCCGGGTTCTGGTCTGAATCGGTACAGTTAGTCTCGGGTCCGGTCGGTGCTCTCTGACCGGCTGGGTCCACGTTTACTCCAGAGAGGTAAAGATATTAGCGGTGGCAGCTAATGTCAGGACTCGGGACAGTTTAATTAATTATTCATTAACGTGTTTGTCATGAAACAATCGTGTTGCCGTAGCGTGTTATTAGCGGTTTGCCCGGCAGCTGTAAAGCACAACGGATCGCCAACATGACAACGCTGGATGAGAGAACATATTCACGACACGTCCTGACCGGTGTAGGCTATTAGCGTTAGCAGTTGCTACCAATAGCATCTGTATCCACAAAGAAAATAACGACGTGGATTTATTGTTGTTTTCATCACGTAGCCTATGTAGCAACTGAACCGGTAGAAGAAGACAACTATTAGCGTTAGCAGTTGCTACCAATAGCATCTGTATCCACAAAGAAATAACGACGTGGATTTATTGTTGTTTACATCACGTAGCCTATGTAGCAACTGAACCGGTAGAAGAAGACAAGAAGTCTTGGCTCTGGTCGGTTGCGGGTCCAAATGTTGCAGGTTTATTCGGGTTCGGACTCCTGGACTTATGATAATAGCTCGGGTCAGTTTCGGGTCGAATTTTCACGGGTCCTTTGGGTCCATGACATTAGACCCGTGAAAGACGTGAGGTAGACCTCCAGACCTTCATCAGCCTTGGTCCAATCACCAGAACTGTAAACTGTTGGTGCTGGTTTAAAAGCTGGACCAGTTTTCCTAAACCGATGAAAGGCACCGCCCTCTTCCTTCAGAACCGCCTCTAACACAGGTGAACACGCAGGTGAACACTCCACCCCTGTTGATGGACAAGCCGAAGGTCCAATCAGATCATTGGGGTCGTCCTCAGTGGTCGGACCTTCTGAGACGGTCCAGTTCTTCTCTGAAGGGTACCTGGAGGACTGCTGTTGCAACATGAAGTTACTTCTGTGGACCCTTCTGGACCGTCCTCTGTCTCTGGTGTCCCAGCAGGTGAGGGAGACGGAGACCTGGATGCCCATGAAGACCACACAGATGGTTGCCATGTCGACGCGCGGCGGCGACCAGGAGGCGTCGGGAGACGTCCCGAAACAGCTCTGACTTCGGCTTCTCTGACGACGAGGACGAGGACGAAGGACTACTACACCGACGCTGACGACTACAGCGACTTCTCTGGATCTGGGGACGGAGCTCCGACGGCGTCTCCTGCAGGACCCTCCAGACCTTCAGGACAGGTGAGTCCGTCAGACGCAGAAGCACCTGTCTTCATTCTGTCTTTGTAGACAAACAAGTCTCAAACTTGTCTTCTGAAACTGCAGCCCGACGTCAACGACAACAAGATCCCTGAGCCCGAGAACCCGGTGCAGCCCACCGTCAACGAGCTGGACCTGGTCCAGAACCACAACGAGATTCCTCTGCTACGGAACGAAGAGGATCCCAACGAGGAGTTCCCGTCCAACGTCCTCATGGCCCACGCCGGCGACGACAGCATCTTCAACAAGACGGAGGTCCTCGCAGGTCAGTACGCTCGGTTCCCTCCTTCAGCTCCGTCCAATCACCAGGAGCTGCTGCTGCTGCTGGCCACGCCCCCTCAGGGAGGCGCTCTGGGTCCAGCCTTTGCTTTGGTGTTTCAGCAGGAAACTAGATGAACGTCCTCCAGGTGGCTGGAGGCTGTTCAGGGTTGACGGGGTTATAAACCGGTCCAGACACGTTTGAACCCCACAGGGAGGATGTTTGGGCCCTCAGGGGTTCTGGTCTCAGCTGTGGGGGGTTCTGGTCTAACTTGTGTTGTGTTTCCGGTCTCTTCCAGCTCTGATTGCGGGCGGCGCCGTGGGTCTGATGTTCGCCGTCCTCCTCATCCTCCTCCTCATCTACCGTATGAAGAAGAAGGACGAGGGCAGCTACGACCTGGGGAAGAAGCCCATCTACAAGAAAGCCCCCACCACGGAGATCTACGCATAGACCCTGACCTCTAAGCCCCTCCCCCTCCCCCCTCCATGACCTCTCGCACACACCCACACCTGGAACAGCCAGTCGGCGCCACCATCTGGCCTCACGGTGCCTCCTCAGCTTCCTCCTCACTCCAAGGCGGGTGGCGCCGGGTCAAACCGGGAGAGACGCCCCAACCACACGACCAACGGACTGACTCCTCCTCCCCGACGCCCGCCTGTCCTTCTGGTGCTCTCCTCACCAATCAGAGGCCTGCTCTGCAGGAGGGGGCGTGGTCTCTGGCTGCGGTATGCCCTCATCGCCCGTTTGTCTCGTTTTTGCTCCAAACGAGAGAAAAGAAGAACAGAAGGACTTTTTCTGTAGTTAAACACTAACACGGACGTTATTTATTTTCTCCTCGTCTTCCTCCGACTCTGCAGCTGCTCTTCATCATGTAGCGTCTGCAGCTCCTCTTCATCCTGTAGCGGCTGCAGCTCCTCTTCATCCTGTAGCGGCTGCAGCTCCTCTTCATCCTGTAGCGGCTGCAGCTCCTCTTCATCCTGTAGCGGCTGCAGCTGCTCTTCATCCTGTAGCGGCTGCAGCTGCTCTTCATCCTGTAGCGGCTGCAGCTCCTCTTCATCCTGTAGCGGATGCAGCTGCTCTTCATCCTGTAGCGTCTGCAGCTCCTCTTCATCCTGTAGCGGCTGCGGCTCCTCTTCATCATGTAGCGGCTGCAGCTGCTCTTCATACTGTAGCGGCTGCAGCTCCTCTTCATCCTGTAGCGGCTGCAGCTGCTCTTCATCCTGTAGCGGCTGCAGCTGCTCTTCATACTGTAGCGTCTGCAGCTCCTCTTCATCCTGTAGCGGCTGCAGCTCCTCTTCATACTGTAGCGTCTGCAGCTGCTCTTCATCCTGTAGCGGCTGCAGCTCCTCTTCATCCTGTAGCGGCTGCAGCTCCTCTTCATCCTGTAGCGGCTGCAGCTGCTCTTCATCCTGTAGCGGCTGCAGCTCCTCTTCATCCTGTAGCGGCTGCAGCTCCTCTTCATCCTGTAGCGTCTGCAGCTGCTCTTCATCCTGTAGCGTCTGCAGCTCCTCTTCATCCTGTAGCGGCTGCAGCTGCAGCCTGATGTTAAATAAAACCATGTTAGCTTTTATCTGGAGGCTCCTAGAACCTGGAGGCCGTTTCACTTCCCTGGAACCAGAACCAGCTTCCCTGACGCCTCCGGGCACTGTTCAGGTCCAGTCTGGGACGCAGCAGCCCGGGTTCAGCTCCGCTGATCCGGGTCAGTGGGTTCAGGTCCAGTCTGGGACGGTTCGGCTCCGCTGATCCGGGTCAGCGGTTCTGTGAATGCCATCTGACTCGGATCAACTCAAACGCTGCTGCTGACCCAGGACCAACCAGGGCCGGGCTGGGTTGATCCGGGACCATCCGGCGCCAACCATCTGGGGTCGATCCGGGTTGACCGGGACCGTCCGGGTTGGGCCGGGTTGATCTGGGGCCAATCCAGACTCTGAGAAGCCATGTGGCGCCAGTCGGGTCAGAGTCAGAACTGAAAGTGTTCTGGTCCTGATCTGCTCTGAACTTCCTGTTAGTCGGTTCTGATTGGTTAATTAGGTCCAGTTGAACAGATTTGAACATCTGAACTTCAGACTTGAATCAAACTTCACACCAGTTTGGACTTTAATAAATTAAATCAGTAAACTTTAAAAACAACTGACTTCAAAGACGAATTTAAAAATAAAGTTTTTTAATCGAGACAAATTTAAAATTCTGGCTTTATGAACTTGTTAGTTCATGAAGGTAAAGTTTACAGCTCGTTAATGAAGTCGTTGACTTTGACCAGTTACAAACTTAAAACTGGTCCCAGTTAAACCACAACAGTTATCTCAAACTAGCTAACTTCTGTTGCTGGTTACGATGTTACGAAAAGGCAGCGACGCCGTCAGAAGCTCCGGATTTCTTGCTGAGACGTAAAACGGCGGCGGCGGCGCCACCCGACCCTGCGTTGTCGGCCACGCCTGTCCTGACCATAGCTCCGCCCCTCCCTGGACTCGTCCTCTCCGGTCCAGGAAACCTACTCAGTTCGTCCTCGATTCACGAGGTCGAGCCTCTCCTCAATAAGCTACGGCGCCGGTCCGGTGGCGGCGTGGGCGGGGCCTGGGCGGGGCCGAGGAGCCGGTCTGAGCTGGTCTACTGGAGGATCCGTACGTTGTCATTTAAAAGCGGTACTGACGCAGATATCTACCAAATACTGAGAAGCCAAATAGTCCCGTAGTAGTTTCCGTGGTAACGTTGGTACTAACTCCAGTGTTTATATATAAATATATATTTTCTGCGATAGATCAACTTGTTCTTTTTTTTTTGTTTAATTAATTTAACTGTCAGATAATTTTATTGCCTTCTTTCAGGTTGGGTGTTCCACCCTTTTAAGCTGTTGTACATGTGATTTTAAAGTTTTATATACACTAGTTTGAGATTTTCAGAGACCAATAGTTTTGAAACTTTATTTTGTAAGAGTTTCTATTATCTTTTAGACTTTTTTGCTTTTGTATTTATGTTTTTTTGTTTTCCGTCTTCATTTGTGGAAGGATTGGTGTGGTTCATGTCGATGAACCGCGCTGACGCCGGCAGACCTCGGGGGAGGGGCGGGGGCTGTCAGAAAGACGGCTCTGGCCCCGCCTCCAGCCGTTACCAGGTGGAGGTCTGTGATGGTCCAGAGGCCTGGAAGCAGCCGGACTCCCACCAGAACTGAGGGAAGGAGGTCCGGCTGCCTTCAGCTGGACCTGGACCTGGACCTGGACCTGGACCTGGACCTGGACCTGGTGGTGGCGGGCCTCAGGTCTGGTCGGTTAACGGAGAAAATTCTGCTGCTTTGTGTCACGAAACACCACATGTGAATCATCAGATGGACCGTTGGTTCTGACTTGTTCTTTGGAAATAAAGCTATTTTTATGCACATCAACATGAAACCATCCCGTTGTCTGAGAGCTTCTGTCCCCATCCTGGACCTGGACTCGGTCCTGAGAACTGATCCCAGGTCTGACCTGGACTCGGTCCCGAGACCTGATCCCAGGTCTGACCTGGACTCGGTCCCGAGACCTGATCCCAGGTCTGACCTGGACTCGGTCCTGAGACCTGATCCCAGGTCAGACCTGGACTCGGTCCTGAGACTGATCTCAGGTCTGACCTGGACTCGGTCCTGAGACCTGATCCCAGGTCTGACCTGATCCCAGGTCTGCCCTGGAGTCGGTCCTGAGACTGATCCCAGGTCTGACCTGATCCCAGGTCAGACCTAGAGTCGGTCCTGAGACTGATCCCAGGTCAGACCTGGAGTCGGTCCTGAGACTGATCCCAGGTCTGACCTGGACTCTGTCCTGAGACCTGATCCCAGGTCAGACCTGGACTCGGTCCTGAGACCTGATCCCAGGTCTGACCTGGACTCTGTCCTGAGACCTGATCCCAGGTCTGACCTGGACTCGGTCCTGAGACCTGATCCCAGGTCTGACCTGGACTCAGTCCTGAGACCTGATCCCAGGTCAGAGCTGCTTAGTTTCATCCTGGTAAAATACTGAGATAAAGACCAAGTTCAGACTCAGATAGATTTCTCATGTTAATCAGGGTGCAAATACTTAATTAGTCCTGCAGCACAATTAAGAACTTTAAAACTGCAACACTGCAAAACATAAATCACTGCAATAATGGTTTTCCAGGTGAAATTTATTCATAGTAAAGCTGGACTTAAGGACTTATTTACATGAAAACTTTCTTACATAATAAACCTTAATAATAATAATAATAATAATCATAAATTAATTTTTTAAATGTCGTTTACCGTCTCGTTCATCTGGACTTTGAGGTTTTGGTTTATACGTCGTCAGTCGTAACATAAACCTAAATAATGCTTCAGAAACCTGTGATGACATCACAGAGAGTTTGTCCAGTTATTGATGCGGTAAACGTATAAATGTATATGTTATAAAATTCACACTAGTTATTTATAGTTTAAGTACATGGTGCTGATCAAAATAGTCAAATATGTAATTTTGATTCATTTATTACTATAAATTGAAGTGCTTAAAAAATTTAATCATGAATGAAAATGATAATCTGTAAATTAAAAAATAAAATGTATTAATTATTAAATATAATAACCATAAAATGTGTTAATTTAAAAATATAAACTACTTTAATTACAATCAGATTAATATATAGGAATATGTCAATAAAAATAAAAATAACATTAGATTGAATTAAAATAATCAAAATGAACAAATCTAATTATAAAGATTCAAACCAGTAAATTAATTGTATTTGTAATCATTTGAAAATTAATTTTTTTTAGCTAAATACATTTGAATAATAACTAATTCTTTTTTTTTTTTTTTGTTAAGATTAATTTTTTTAAATTAAAATATTTTAGACTTTAAGGTCTGGACCAGGTCCTGGACCTGGACTCCCCATGATCCTGGTGAGGTCAGAGGTCAGAGGTGAAGATGACGTGAAGATGAGGACCTGCTCAGCAGCAGCTGTGTGTCCAGGTGCTTCAGCTCCACCTGCAGCTGAGCAAACATCTCCAGAGCTTCCAGTGGACCTCAGTGACTCCACCTGAGTGAGTATGAAAGACGTGACTGTGGCTGAGTCCAATGTTTGAATGTGTTTGTTCTGGAAGGTTCCCAGCAGCGCTGCATTCATTCACGTTTCACCTGCGACTGTGGTTTTCCTGACAGGCAGCAACACGTCGGCCGGAGATGCATGAACGACGACGCACAAAGGCCCACGATTCCTGTTCTGGAGCAGAGCTGAGGTTCAGGAGGACCTGCTGGAGCAGAGCTGAGGTTCAAGAGGACCTGCTGGAGCAGAGCTGAGGTTCAGGAGGACCTGCTGGAGCAGAGCTGAGGTTCAGGAGGACCTGCTGGAGCAGAGCTGAGGTTCAGGAGGACCTAACTATTAGCCCCTACACACTATAGTTTAGACTAACTGTAGCTATCACTATTAGCCCCTACACGCTATAGTTTAGACTAACTGTAGCTATAACTATTAGCCCCTACACACTATAGTTTAGACCAACTGTAGCTATCACTATTAGCCCCTACACGCTATAGTTTAGACCAACTGTAGCTATAACTGTTAGCCCCTACACGCTATAGTTTAGACTAACTGTAGCTATAACTATTAGCCCCTACACGCTATAGTTTAGACTAACTGTAGCTATAACTATTAGCCCCTACACACTATAGTTTAGACCAACTGTAGCTATCACTATTAGCCCCTACACACTATAGTTTAGACTAACTGTAGCTATAACTATTAGCCCCTACACACTATAGTTTAGACCAACTGTAGCTATAACTATTAGCCCCTACACACTATAGTTTAGACCAACTGTAGCTATAACTATTAGCCCCTACACACTATAGTTTAGACCAACTGTAGCTATAACTATTAGCCCCTACGCGCTATAGTTTAGACCAACTGTAGCTATAGCTATTAGCCCCTACGCGCTATAGTTTAGACCAACTGTAGCTATAGCTATTAGCCCCTACGCGCTATAGTTTAGACCAACTGTAGCTATAGCTAAAAGCCCCTACGCGCTATAGTTTAGACCAACTGTAGCTATAGCTATTAGCCCCTACGCGCTATAGTTTAGACCAACTGTAGCTATAGCTATTAGCCCCTACGCGCTATAGTTTAGACCAACTGTAGCTACAGCTATTAGCCCCTACGCGCTATAGTTTAGACCAACTGTAGCTATAACTATTAGCCCCTACGCGCTATAGTTTAGACCAACTGTAGCTATAGCTATTAGCCCCTACGCGCTATAGTTTAGACCAACTGTAGCTATAGCTATTAGCCCCTACGCGCTATAGTTTAGACCAACTGTAGCTATAGCTATTAGCCCCTACGCACTATAGTTTAGACTAACTGTAGGCTTTAGTGAACAGAAATGGGCGTGGTACTTGTGGCCTTTATTTGACAGTGAACGAGTGACAGGAAATGGGGAAGACACCCAGGCCGGGAGTCGAACCCGCAACCATGTGGCCTCCGTATCTGGGCTACCTGCCCCAACCACGGCACCACTGGGCGGCCCGAGTCCATTTCAAATGTTCAGTCTGCACATAAAACAACTACAAAGAAGCAAAACAACAGACAGAAAATAAAATGATAGAATGAATCAAGTTCATCAGGATCTTTTTTAATCTGGACAATAAGACACGTCCTCAGGCTGCTGTCTCTCTGTCTTTAGTTCACGTTTAGGACCTTCGTGATCAGAAACACCTGCTTTTATAACCTGAAGTCAACAGTCTGGACTGTTGGTTCAGCTCCACCCTCTTTTCTTTCTGCTGCTGCGTCGTCTTTTGTCTTTTTGTCAGTCAAGAGCAGACGAGAAGCTCAGGTGAGTCCCCGAACAATGGAGGGAAACATGACACCTGGGGCAGGTGAACTTCACCAAGCAGAGGTTCAGTGAGAGCCTGCAGCTCACCTGCAGCTCACCTGCAGCTCACCTGCAGCTCACCTGCTGACCTCTGAGGTCTGCTGACACCGCAACCTGAGCAAAAATAACAAGCATCAAAATACAAGACAATCAGAATAATTTAACAGTTAACGAAGAGAGCAGCTGGGACATGTAGAGCATCAATTACACATAGAGCAACCCGCACATAGAGGCCACATAGAGCAACCATGGCATGTAGAGCATCCAGAACACAAAAACATTGATGATATATAGAGCAGTCAGTACATGTAAAGCCTTCAGAACACATAGAGCAGCTAGGGCATATAGAGCGACCAGGACAATTAGAGCAATGAGGGCAGGTAGAGCAGCCAGGACACATGTGGCAATGAAGACACATAGAGCAGAAATCTTTGAACCTCATATAGAGGTTGCTCGTATAGAGCAACCTCTATATGAAGTTGCTCTATATGAGGTTGTTCTATATGAGCAACCTCATATAGAGCAACCTCTATATGAAGTTGCTCTATATGAGCAACCTCATATAGAGCAACCTCTATATGAGCAGCCTCTATATGAAGTTGCTCTATATGAGCAACCTCATATAGAGGTTGCTCATATAGAGCAACCTCTAGATGAAGTTGCTCTATATGAGCAACCTCATATAGAGGTTGCTCATATAGAGCAACCTCTATATGAGGTTGCTCTATATGAGCAACCTCTATACGAGGTTGCTCATATAGAGCAACAGCTTCGCTCTGACAGTAACTCTACGTCTTCATGTCGTTCAGTTGTGATCTGACAAAACATTTTTGTCAAAATGCCACAATTTTATACAACTTGATAAAACTATTTAATATCAAATGAGGTGAAGTTTCAAGAAAAGTTTGTGATTCAACATTAAAAAGTTAAATTAAATTAAATTAAAATCAAACTTTCATCAAAATGTTTTAATCAACTAAAAGTTGTTGATGAAATCAGTGAATTTCCAACAAAAATCCAGGATTTTAAGACAAAAGTAAACAAAGAAGGAAAACAAATGTTTTCTTTTATTTTCAGTCAGGATCCAGTAAAAACCAACCAGCTCTGAAACTGGTTCTGGTCCTGGTGTGGTCCTTGTCTGGCTCTGGTCCGGTTCTGGTCTGATCCTGGTATGGTCCTGGTCCGGTTCTGGTCCGGTTCTGGTTCTGTCCTGGTATGTTTCTGGTCTGGTCCTGGTGTGGTCCTGGTCTGGTTCTGGTCTGGTTCTGTCCTGGTCTGGCTCTGGTCCGGTTCTGGTCTGATCCTGGTATGGTCCTGGTATGGTTCTGGTCCGGTTCTCGTTCTGTCCTAGTCTGACTCTGGTCTGATCCTGGTATTGTCCTGGTATGGTTCTGGTCCGGTCCTGGTCTGGCTCTGGTCCTGGGATGGTCCTGGTCCGCTTCTGGTCCGGTTATGGTTCTGTCCTGGTGTGACTCTGATCTGATTCTGGTATTGTCCTGGTATGGTTCTGGTCTGGTCCTGGTCTGGCTCTGATCCTGGTATGGTCCTGGTCCGGTTCTGGTCCGGTTCTGGTTCTGTCCTGGTCTGACTCTGGTCCGATCCTGGTAATTTTCTGGTATGGTTCTGGTCCGGTTCAAGTTCGGTCCTGGTCCGGTTCTGGTCTGGTCCGGTCCTGGTCTGGCTCTGGTCTGGTTCTGGTCTGGTCCTGGGATGGTCCTGGTGTGGTCCTGGTCTGGTTCTGGTCTGGTTCTGTCCTGGTCTGGCTCTGGTCCGGTTCTGGTCTGATCCTGGTATTGTCCTGGTATGGTTCTGGTCCGGTTCTGGTCCGGTCCTGGTCTGGCTCTGATCCTGGTATGGGCCTGGTCCGGTTCTGGTCCGGTTCTGGTTCTGTCCTGGTCTGACTCTGGTCCGATCCTGGTAATTTTCTGGTATGGTTCTGGTCCGGTTCTGGTCCGGTCCTGGTCTGGCTCTGATCCTGGTATGGGCCTGGTCCGGTTCTGGTCCGGTTCTGGTTCTGTCCTGGTCTGACTCTGGTCCGATCCTGGTAATTTTCTGGTATGGTTCTGGTCCGGTTCAAGTTGGGTCCTGGTCCGGTTCTGGTCTGGTCCGGTCCTGGTCCTGTTCTGGTCTGGTCTGGCTCTTGTCCGGTTCTGGTCCGGTCCTGGGATGGTCCTGGTCCGGTCCTGGTCCGGTCTGGTTCTGGACAGCTCCATCCCTGCTGAGGTCTTCCTCCTTCCTGCTGCTCTCGTTTGAATGTGAGCAGGAAGCAGCGTCAGGTGCAGCTCAGGTGAACACAGGTGAACACAGGTGCCTTTCTTTGCTCCAACGCTGACGTTCATGGAGCTTCTATAAATAGCTCCTGATGTTTCCTCCACCAGGTGACTCTGACGTTGGTGTTCAACCAACCCAGGAACAGTCCAGGTGTTCAGGAGGCTCAGGTTTATGTCTCAGCTCTAATCGGTTTCTTATCTACCTGCCAGGGGGCGTGGCCACCTGTCTGTCTGTTCCGGTCCATCCCAACGTTCTAACTGATTCTAGGACACCGTCACTCAACACACCTGCACAGAAACCAGCCCTGATTCTGGTCTTTACGGGGTTCTGGGGAAACTGGACCTGCTGCTCCCACCTGTCAATAACTTTCTGTCGTCATGGTTACAGTTAGAAAGTACCAGACTGAGCAGCAGGAAGTTTTTAATGAACAAACACAAAACGATAACGTTAATAAAGGGAAGGAGAATTATTACTATAATATAATAAAATGGACAATGTGACTAATTTCTATTGTGTGCAATATACATATACATATGCAATAACTTATCTCAGGTATAGTAATCACTACCAACAAATCCCTTGCAAATAAAGTTATTATTTATTATATATTCTCTATTGTGGTTATTGTTTGTTTTTATTATTGTTTTTATCTTATTTTATTGTTTTGTCCATTTTCTTTTTTATTGCTATTCCACTTGCTGCTGTAACGGTGTAAATTTCCCCATTGTGGGACAAATAAAGGAATATCTTATCTAATCTTAGGTCAGAGGTCAAAGGGGGCGGAGCTACCTGTGCAGGCAGAATATTGATGAAATAAGGGGCGTGTCCTGTGACCGGTCCTTTACAGAGGAGATCACAGAGACGTAGAGGAAGCCGAGCCCCTTAAATCTGTCAGCGCCCTCATGGAGCCCAGAGGGTGGGGGAGGGGAGGGGGGCAGGAAATGAGGTCGGAGGGGTGAGTGCGGGCAGACGGATCTGCGGGTTTAAACATCTGTGACATGAATTTTACTGAGAGGTTTGGGTCATAGTGGCGCTGAAAACATCGTCATTATTGAACAGAAATAAAGGGCGGGATCCTGAGCACCACATGTACAGGATTTACAAAGGTAAGTTCATCAGTGCGTTTCTACCGAAACATCTCAGACCTTCTGTCCAGCACGGTGGTGGAGCAGCCATGATCTGGGGACCATGAACGCCTCTGTATAACAGACTATTCTAGAGAAATTAGAACTGCAGCCTCTAGTGGTCGGTAGAGGAACTGCAGCCTCTAGCGGTCAGTAGAGGAACTGCAGCCTCTAGTGGTCGGTAGAGGAACTGCAGCCTCTGGTGGTCGGTAGAGGAACTGCAGCCTCTGGCTGTCAGTAGAGGAACCGCAGCCTCTAGCGGTCGGTAGAGGAACCGCAGCCTCTAGCGGTCGGTAGAGGGACCGCAGCCTCTAGGGGTCGGTAGAGGAACCGAAGCCTCTAGTGGTCAATAGAGGAACCGCAGCCTCTAAAGGTCGGTAGAGGAACCGCAGCCTCTAGTTGTCGGTAGAGGAACCGAAGCCTCTAGCGGTCGGTAGAGGAACCGCAGCCTCTAGTGGTCAGTAGAGGAACCGAAGCCTCTAGCGGTCTGTAGAGGAACTGCAGCCTCTAGCAGTCGGTAGAGGAACCGCAGCCTCTAGTGGTCAGTAGAGGAACCGAAGCCTCTAGCGGTCGGTAGAGGAACTGTAGCCTCTAGCAGTCGGTAGAGGAACTGCAGCCTCTAGTGGTCAGTAGAGGAACTGCAGCCTCTAGTGGTCAGTAGAGGAACCGAAGCCTCTAGCGGTCCGTAGAGGAACCGCAGCCTCTAGCAGTCGGTAGTGGAACCGCAGCCTCTAGCAGTCGGTAGAGGAACCGCAGCGTCTAGTGGTCCGTAGAGGAACCGCAGCCTCTAGCGGTCGGTAGAGGAACCGCAGCCTCTAGCGGTCGGTAGAGGATCTGCAGCCTCTAGGGGTCAGTAGAGGAACTGCAGCCTCTAGCGGTCGGTAGAGGAACCGCAGCCTTGGTAGAGGAACCGCAGCCTCTAGTGGTCGGTAGAGGAACCGCAGCCTCTAGCGGTCGTAAGAGGAACCGAAGCCTCTAGCACTGCAGCCTCTGGCGGTCGGTAGAGGAACTGCAGCCTCTAGTGGTCGGTAGAGGAACTGAAGCCTCTAGCGGTTGGTAGAGGAACTGCAGCCTCTAGCGGTCAGTAGAGGAACTGCAGCCTCTAGTGGTCGGTAGAGGAACTGCAGCCTCTGGTGGTCGGTAGAGGAACTGCAGCCTCTGGCTGTCAGTAGAGGAACCGCAGCCTCTAGCGGTCGGTAGAGGAACCGCAGCCTCTAGCGGTCGGTAGAGGGACCGCAGCCTCTAGGGGTCGGTAGAGGAACCGAAGCCTCTAGTGGTCAATAGAGGAACCGCAGCCTCTAAAGGTCGGTAGAGGAACCGCAGCCTCTAGTTGTCGGTAGAGGAACCGAAGCCTCTAGCGGTCGGTAGAGGAACCGCAGCCTCTAGTGGTCAGTAGAGGAACCGAAGCCTCTAGCGGTCTGTAGAGGAACTGCAGCCTCTAGCAGTCGGTAGAGGAACCGCAGCCTCTAGTGGTCAGTAGAGGAACCGAAGCCTCTAGCGGTCGGTAGAGGAACTGTAGCCTCTAGCAGTCGGTAGAGGAACTGCAGCCTCTAGTGGTCAGTAGAGGAACTGCAGCCTCTAGTGGTCAGTAGAGGAACCGAAGCCTCTAGCGGTCCGTAGAGGAACCGCAGCCTCTAGCAGTCGGTAGTGGAACCGCAGCCTCTAGCAGTCGGTAGAGGAACCGCAGCCTCTAGTGGTCCGTAGAGGAACCGCAGCCTCTAGCGGTCGGTAGAGGAACCGCAGCCTCTAGCGGTCGGTAGAGGAACCGCAGCCTCTAGCGGTCGGTAGAGGATCTGCAGCCTCTAGGGGTCAGTAGAGGAACTGCAGCCTCTAGCGGTCGGTAGAGGAACCGCAGCCTTGGTAGAGGAACCGCAGCCTCTAGCGGTCGGTAGAGGAACCGCAGCCTCTAGCGGTCGGTGGAGGAACCGAAGCCTCTAGCGGTCGTAAGAGGAACCGAAGCCTCTAGCACTGCAGCCTCTGGCGGTCGGTAGAGGAACTGCAGCCTCTGGCGGTCGGTAGAGGAACTGCAGCCTTTGGCGGTCGGTAGAGGAACCGCAGCCTTGGTAGAGGAACCGCAGCCTCTAGCGGTCGGTAGAGGAACCGCAGCCTTGGTAGAGGAACCGCAGCCTCTAGTGGTCGGTAGAGGAACTGCAGCCTCTAGCGGTAGAGAAACCGCAGCCTCTAGTGGTTGGTAGAGGAACTGCAGCCTCTAGCGGTCGGTAGAGGAACCGCAGCCTCTAGTGGTTGGTAGAGGAACTGCAGCCTCTAGCGGTCGGTAGAGGAACCGCAGCCTCTAGTGGTTGGTAGAGGAACTGCAGCCTCTAGCGGTCGGTAGAGGAACCGCAGCCTCTAGTGGTCGGTAGAGGAACCGCAGCATCTAGTGGTCGGTAGAGGAACCGCAGCCTCTAGTGGTCGGTAGAGGAACCGCAGCCTCTAGTGGTCGGTAGAGGAACCGCAGCCTCTGGTGGTCGGTAGAGGAACCGCAGCCTCTAGTGGTCGGTAGAGGAACCGCAGCCTCTGGTGGTCGGTAGAGGAACCGCAGCCTCTGGCGGTCGGCAGAGGAACTGCAGTCTCTAATGGTTGGTAGAGGAACCGCAGCCTTGGTAGAGGAACCGCAGCCTCTAGCAGTCGGTAGAGGAACCGCAGCCTTGGTAGAGGAACCGCAGCCTCTAGTGGTCGGTAGAGGAACTGCAGCCTCTAGCGGTCGGTAGAGGAACCGCAGCCTCTAGTGGTTGGTAGAGGAACTGCAGCCTCTAGCGGTCGGTAGAGGAACCGCAGCCTCTAGTGGTTGGTAGAGGAACTGCAGCCTCTAGCGGTCGGTAGAGGAACCGCAGCCTCTAGTGGTTGGTAGAGGAACTGCAGCCTCTAGCGGTCGGTAGAGGAACCGCAGCCTCTAGTGGTCGGTAGAGGAACCGCAGCCTCTAGTGGTCGGTAGAGGAACCGCAGCCTCTAGTGGTCGGTAGAGGAACCGCAGCCTCTGGTGGTCGGTAGAGGAACCGCAGCCTCTGGTGGTCGGTAGAGGAACCGCAGCCTCTGGTGGTCGGTAGAGGAACCGCAGCCTCTGGTGGTTGGTAGAGGAACCGCAGCCTCTGGTGGTCGGTAGAGGAACCGCAGCCTCTGGCGGTCGGCAGAGGAACTGCAGTCTCTAATGGTTGGTAGAGGAACTGCAGCCTCTAGTGGTCGGTAGAGGAACTGCAGCCTCTAGTGGTCGGTAGAGGAACTGCAGCCTCTAGCGGTCGGTAGAGGAACTGCAGCCTCTAGCGGTCGGTAGAGGAACCGCAGCCTCTAGCGGTCGGTAGAGGAACCGCAGCCTCTAGCGGTCGGTAGAGGAACCGCAGCCTCTAGCGGTCGGTAGAGGAACCGCAGCCTCTAGCGGTCGGTAGAGGAACCGCAGCCTCTAGCGGTCGGTAGAGGAACCGCAGCCTCTAGCGGTCGGTAGAGGAACTGCAGCCTCTAGTGGTCAGTAGAGGAACTGCAGCCTCTAGCGGTCGGTAGAGGAACCGCAGCCTCTGGTGGTCGGTAGAGGAACTGCAGCCTCTAGCACTGCAGCCTCTAGTGGTCGGTAGAGGAACCGCAGCCTCTGGTGGTCAGTAGAGGAACTGCAGCCTCTAGCACTGCAGCCTCTAGCGGTCGGTAGAGGAACCGCAGCCTCTAGCGGTCAGTAGAGGAACCGCAGCTTCTAGCGGTCGGTAGAGGGTTGAGGATTTTTCAGCTCCTCTCTTCCAGTTTGTGGTTCACGTATGTTTTGTCCGTGACATCACAGCTGTGGATCTCATTTTCTCCTGTTATTTGTCATCGTTTGTCACTAGTCTGTGTTTTGTCTTTGATTGGTGACGATAAGATCTGCAGAAATAAAAAACAGAAGTGAAGTCAGTCCTGCAGCTGCCGGTCTCCATGACAACCAGCCCTCAAACAAATCTTTTCAAAAGCAGCCTCAGGAACCAGCACGCAGATGATTAAATTCTCCATGCGAGGAGTTCAAAAGCAATAAAAACTGAAATGAAAACACGGCGGCGTGCAGCACAAAGAGCTGATTGTTGGCTGGCGGAGGAATGTTGGAGTGTTTGGGTCTGTGGGCAGAGACCAGCAGGAATGTGGCTTTACATGCAGACAAAAGAGGCACCGAGAGGGAAACTGACGAAGACGAGGAGACGCTGCTCCTCCTTCAGCCTGCTACTGAGCATGCTCAGTAGCAGGCTTTCATCTAAACACGGCATCAAAGTCATCGAATGCAGCTGCAGATGAACAACAACATTAAATGCTTTTCATTCTGCTGTTTTTTATTGAACAAAAATAAGGTAAAAAGAAAGAAAGAATGATTCAACACATGTCCCTGATGGAGGGAGGAGCCCCAGGCATGTTTCAAATATAATATAGTTAGGGCTGGTTAACGTCTAATTATCACGTTAACGCATTCATTTATTAACGTTTTTTTTTTTTTTTTTTAATATAAAAACAGGATGACAATAATGCCCTGGCAGTGGCAATAAGATTTGTTTTATTTGACATTTTTTAAGATGAGATTTACACTAAATATGTGTTACTGACAAGTGCTGATGTTAAAAGTGTTTGAACAACAAAAGTTATGACACTTTAGTTCAGACCTGGGCAAAATACGGCCCGCGGGCCACATCCGGCCCTCTGTGCGTCTCTGTCCGGCCCGCATGAGGCCAATCATAAATTACATTTGATTACAACTTAATAATAAGAAAAAAAAAAATCTATGTCGTGCGTGCAATACAACTGTGGTGCTTTTATTTTGAAAGGCGTAGTACTTCCGTGTAGCGTACGTGTATGAAGGTAAACAGCGCTAAGTGATGCTGCCGTTAAAATGTGTGCTGACGCTAAAAAAAAGAAAAGTTGACAAGGAATGACGTGCTTTCAACAAGACATGGACCGCTAAGTATTTCTTTACAGAAATTAAAAGGTGAAGCTGTTATTTGTGCAACACAGATCGCTGTTTAAAGATTATAATTTGAATCCGCGCTACACGACACGACCAAGCATGAGGTAAAATACAGAAATCTGTCTGATAAAGAGCGCGCAATAGAGGCTAATGCATTGCTAGCAAAACTGCAAACCCAACAAGGAATTGGTAAAATGAGGTGGAAAACATTAAAACGTTATTCATTTAATTGATGTGTTTCTATAGATGTGTTGTAATTCACAGTTTGAGGAATTTAACAAGTTAAGAATAAATTGGACTTATTAATGATTATTTTTGTTTTTTTACTCGACCTATACGCCACAATTTCACAGAGCCTAATATAAATATCTACAGAATAATTGTATTCTTCTAATTACCAGTACCAGCTATTTAGAATATATAATTTAATGCATTTTTACATTGGAAGGAAGTTGAGCAGGATTAAGTTCAAGTTATCGTTGATGTGGCCCTCTGACACAACTCAGGTTTTTCATGTGGCCCCTTGTTAAAATTAATTGCCCACCCCTGGTTTAGTTCATATGGAGGTGGGGCTCGGAGGCGAGCGCCTGGTGGCCGGGCCTTTGCCCATTGGGGGCCCGGCCGGGCTCAGCCCAAAAGGGAAACATGGGCCCCGACTCCCGTGGACTCACCACCTGCAGGAGGGGCCGTAGAGGTCGGGTGCGTAGTGAGCTGGGCGGTGGCCGGATGCGGGGACCCTGGCGGTCCGATCCCCGGCTGCAGAAGCTAGCTCTAGGGACGTGGAATGTCACCTCTCTGGCGGGGAAGGAGCCTGAGCTGGTGTGTGAGGTCGAGTGGTTCCAGCTAGATATAGTTGGACTCACCTCTACGCACGGCTTGGGCTCTGGAACCAGTATCCTCGAGAGGGGTTGGACGCTTTTCCACTCTGGAGTTGCTCCGGGTGAGAGACGCCGAGCTGGTGTGGGCATACTTATTGCCCCCCGACTTGGCGCCTGTACATTGGGGTTTACCCCGGTGGACGAAAGGGTAGCCTCTCTCCGCCTCCGGGTGGGGGGACGGGTCCTGACTGTTGTTTGTGCTTACGCACCAAATAGCAGTTCAGAGTACCCACCCTTTTTGGAGTCCTTGGATGGAGTATTGGAGAATGTTCCATCTGGGGACTCCCTCGTTCTGCTGGGGGACTTCAATGCTCACGTGGGCAACGACAGTGAGACCTGGAGGGGTGTGGTTGGGAGGGAGGGCCCCCCCGATCTGAACCAGAGTGGTGTTTCGTTGTTGGACTTCTGTGCTCGTCATGGACTGTCCATAACGAACACCATGTTCAAGCATAAGAGTGTCCACATGTGCACTTGGCACCAGGACACTCTAGGCCGCAGTTTGATGATCGACTTCATAATCGTATCGTCGGACTTGCGGCCGCATGTCTTGGACACTCGGGCGAAGAGAGGGGCGGAGCTGTCAACTGATCACCACCTGGTGGTGGGTCGGCTCAGATGGTGGGGGAGGATGCCGGTCAGACCTGGCAGGCCCAAACGTGTTGTGAGGGTCTGCTGGGAACATCTGGCAGAGTCTCCTGTCAGAAGGAGCTTTAACTCACACCTCCGGCGGAACTTCGACCATGTTCCGAGTGAGGCGGGGGACATTGAGTCCGAGTGTGCTATGTTCCGGGCCTCTATTGTTGAGGCGGCCGACCGGAGCTGTGGCCGTAAGGTCGTTGGTGCCTGTCGCGGCGGCAATCACAGAACTCGTTGGTGGACACCAGCAGTGAGGGATGCCGTCAAGCTGAAGAAGGAGTCCTATAAGGCCTTTTTGGCATGTGGGACTCTGGAGGCAGCTGACAGGTATCGGCAGGCTAAGCGGGAAGCGGCTTCGGCGGTTGCTGAGGCAAAAACTCGGACATGGGAGGAGTTTGGAGAGGCCATGGAGAACGACTTCCGAAAGGCTTCGAAGAAATTCTGGTCCACCATCCGGCGTCTCAGGAGGGGGAAGCAGTGCTCCGTCAACACTGTATACAGTGGGGATGGGGAGCTGTTGACCTCGACTCGGGACGTTGTGGATCGGTGGAGGGAATACTTCGAAGACCTCCTCAATCCCGCCGACACGTCTTCCAATGAGGAAGCAGAGTCTGGGGACTCAGGGGTGGACTCTCCTATCTCTGGGGCTGAGGTTGCCGAGGTGGTTAAAAAGCTCCTCTGGTGGCAGGGCCCCGGGTGTGTGGATGAGATCCGCCCGGAGTTCCTCAAGGCTCTGGATGCTGAGGGGCTGTCTTGGTTGACACGCCTCTGCAGCATCGCGTGGACGTCGGGGACAGTACCGCTGGATTGGCAGACTGGGGTGGTGGCCCCCCTCTTTAAAAAGGGGGACCGGAGGGTGTGTTCCAACTACAGGGGGATCACACTCCTCAGCCTCCCTGGGAAGGTCTATTCAGGGGTCCTGGAGAGGAGGGTCCGTCGGATAGTCCAATCTCGGATTGAGGAGGAGCAGTGTGGTTTTGGTCCCGGCCGTGGAACGGTGGACCAGCTCTACACCCTGTTCAGGGTCTTGGAGGGGGCATGGGAGTTCGCCCAACCAGTCTACATGTGTTTTGTGGACTTGGAGAAGGCGTTCGACCGTGATCCCCGGGGATTCCTGTGGGGGGTGCTTCGGGAGTATGGGGTGCCGGACTCCCTTGTACGGGCTGTCCGGTCCCTGTACGACCGGCGCCAGAGTTTGGTCCGCATTGCCGGCAGTAAGTCGGATTCGTTTCCAGTGGGGGTTGGACTCCGCCAAGGCTGCCCTTTGTCACCGATTCTGTTCATTACTTTTATGGACAGAATTTCTAGGCGCAGTCGAGGTGTTGAGGGGATCCGGTTCGGTGGCCTCAGGATTGGGTCTCTGCTATTTGCAGATGATGTGGTTCTGTTGGCTTCATCGAGCCGTGATCTACAACTCTCGCTGGAGCGATTCGTAGCCGGTTGTGAAGCGGCCGGGATGAGAATCGGCACCTCCAAATCCGAGACCATGGTCCTCAGCCGGAAAAGGGTGGAGTGCCTTCTCCGGGTTGGGGACGAGGTCCTTCCCCAAGTGGAGGAGTTTAAGTATCTCGAAATCTTGTTCACGAGTGAGGGAAGGATGGAGCGGGAGATCGACAGACGGATCGGTGCGGCATCTGCAGTGATGCGGGTGCTGCGCCGGTCTGTTGTGGTGAAGAGAGAGCTGAGCCGGAAGGCGAAGCTCTCTATTTACTGGTCGATCTACGTTCCTACCCTCACCTATGGTCATGAGCTTTGGGTAGTGACCGAAAGAACAAGATGGCGGATACAAGCGGCTGAAATGAGCTTCCTTCGCAGGGTGGCTGGACTCTCCCTTAGAGATAGGGTGAGAAGCTCGGTCATCCGGGAGGGGCTCAGAGTAGAACCGCTGCTCCTCCGCATCGAGAGGAGCCAGATGAGGTGGTTCATCTGGTTAGGATGCCTCCTGGACGCCTCCCTGGTGAGGTGTTCCGGGCACGGCCCACTGGGAGGAGACCCCGGGGACCCAGGACACGCTGGAGGGACTATGTCTCTCGGCTGGCCTGGGAACGCCTCGGGATCCCCCCAGAGGAGCTGGAGGAAGTGGCCGGGGAGAGGGGGGTCTGGGCTTCCTTACTCCGGCTGATGCCCCCGCGACCCGACCTCGGATAAGCGGAAGAAGACGGTACGGTACAACTTTATGTCCTAAAATCACAACATTTTCTTTAAATTCCTGAATTTCACAAAATTACAAACATTTTGGTTAAAAACCACAATTTTCTATCATCAAATCTCTTAATTGTGTTTCTTATAACAAGAAATAACAAGTTTCTTTCCTAAAATCAGAGATTTTTGATGTAAAATATTGATGAAAAGATCAAATAGAACTTTTAAACGTCAGACTGCTGAAGCAGCTGCTCCACAGTGGTTCTCCTGGAAGGGGGTGGAGCTTAAACTCCACCTGGACTCTACCTGAGCTCCACCTTCAGCAGCAGCATCCTGAGGTTGGGTCTGGGTCTGTCAGGTCCAGACAGGTGCAGGTCCAGACAGGTCCAGGTCCAGGTCCAGGTCCAGGTCCAGACAGGTTCACGTCCAGACAGGTGCAGGTCCAGGTCCAGGTCCAGATCCATGTCCAGACAGGTCCAGGTCCAGGTTCGGACAGGTTCAGGTTCAGGTCCAATTTTATAATAACAATAATTTTATATCAAAAAGTTGCAATTTTATAAAAATTAAGTTATAAAGTCACAATTTTGTGAAATTAATGATTTTTGAACAGTCATCATTTTTCAACATTTGACTTTCTTTTTAACAATTTAAGATTTTTTTTTAATTTGGCATGTTTTAAAGGAAAAACCTTGTTGTTTTAAGAACGATGTAAATAACATCATTATTGCTAACATATGCTAATACCTACAGAACTACCATCTGATGCTCGTCGTTGCTAAACCTTGACAGTATTTACATCAAAGTTATTACAATAATTTATGCTAATATTTACATCAAAGATTATGTTAGCTCTTGCTAACATGCTTATATTTTACTGAACCCGTAAAGTTAAATTGATGGTAATATTTACATAAAAGTGCTAGGCTTTGCTAACACGTGCTACTATTTACTGTGAGGCTACAATGCTAGCTGTAGTTTAGCTGTAACTTCTTTCTTCCTCAGTGGATTTAGGGGGTGGTTCCTTTGTGGCGGTGGGCGGGGCTACTGGGCGGTTCCTGTGATGCGCTGCCCCCTTGTGGTCTGGAATGGTATTGTTTACATAACATGTTTTTAAGAGAGCATCCCACGTCTGTGAAGCCATCATCATTATTGGTTGAGGCTAAAATACACAAAATAACTAAGTAGAGAGAGAAAAAGAAAAATGTAATAAATATATAAGTGAAGAAAATGGCAGCAAATATTCAACAAAAAGTCTCTAAAGTCATATTGATTCTTTACCTCGGATCAAACCATTAAAGCGAACAGATACCGTATCTGTCTGGACAGACATCAGAGACAGAACGAAGACACTTTAAAGAGACAGAAAAGAGAATGAAGAGAAGTTTAGTGAAAACTTTCTGCCAATAAAACAAGCCGCCACCTGCTGCCGTCGTATAAGTCCCGTCAGCAGCTTCACCTGTCTCAGGTAGGGTTAGCTGAGAACAACCAGAACCAGAACTTTTTGAGTTATCTTGTACACAGACAGACAAAAGGTATGGAGGGTAATTATTGGTAATTATTGTCATCCATTATTACCATCACCACCATCATCAGAGCTTCAGAAATGTTTACAATGTTTACATAATTTAGTATCACAACAATAAGCTTTATTCGTTCCTTTTTGATATTAAATAATGATTTTGTCATAAAAATCACAAATTTTACAAAGCTGGTGCTTTTTGAGAATTTTTGTATTAATTTTACAAGAAAACAAGGGGGAGGAGTGTAATATAGAAATCTGGGTATATTTCATTTATAAGTATATACACTATAATGTGTTCTAGTGAGGCTGTCAATCAGCAGTTAAACGATACACTGACCACGACGGACGTGCGAAGTGGGTTTATTCTCCAGTTTATACAAAATCGAGAGGTCATTACCAACATCACAGAACGAGGGATGATCATAAATGACAAATCTCCAGTAGGAAACATCCGTCTTTAAACGTCACATGACCTTGGATCAGTTCTCTAGACGCCTACGTGTCAAAACTTAGACTTGTTGGAGCCAGAACGATAACAGAAACTGTGTCCTTCAACAGACCAGAATCTAAAGCAGAAGTCATGGACTTGTGAATCTGCAATAAGGCCCTAAAATACAGTTTTTAATATTATTATCATTATTTAATATTATTATTCTCTACAGGCAGCAGCTGAGAGCAACATGACCAGAAGTCCAGAATATTCAGGAGATGGATGGAGGATCACTGTCAACATCTGCCATCGGGACCCGCCTTCTTGAGTGTGACTGTAGAGGACGGGGCGTTGCCATGGTAACGCCTGGAGAATACACCTGAGTGACTCACTGATCCACATACCTGCGTCTGCAGCACGTCCTGCTCAGGTGAGGCTGAAGGTCCTCCTCCTCCTCCTCCTCCTCCTCCTTCCTGTGACCTTCACCCTCAGCCTGGATGGAGGATTAGGGTTAGGGTTAGGCCCCAGCCCACTTCTGGGCTTCAAACCCACGCCCCTTTATCATGTAGATGTAATTCAACTCAAATAAACTTTTTTTTTTTTTGTCTGCATTTACATTCATGGTTAGAGCCACCATCTAGTATGTTTATGCAGTTTAATCTTATAGCAGACTTTTTTGTGGGAGTGTGAAGGGTGAACGTGTCCTTCAGTCCTCTGGCAGTTAAATTCTAATGTCTTCATTAACATCTTATATCCTGATTTCGTCAGAGAGGACTAAAAAACACCAGCAGTGAGACATTTAAAGACAAGACAATTAAAGAGATAATGAGGGTGTGGTGTGTGCTGGGTTGTGAAGTGTGTGTGTGTGTGGGGGGGGGTGTTGTGTAGTGGATTGTGTTGTGATATATACACCCACTGACACCCACCCGTCACAGAGGGAGGCTTAATGTCATTAAGACACCCTTGAAGTTTGGCCAAAGGTTTTGTTTCCTCTGGTTTCATAGATAAGTACAGCTGCGTATCATCAGCGTAGCAATGAAAGTTTATGCCATGGCTCTGGATAATTTTTTAACAAGGGCTGCATGTATAAAGTGAAAAGGATTGGTCCCAGAACTGAACCCTGTGGGACGCCATAGCAGACCCTAGTCCGTGTAGAAGAAACGTCACTAACATGGACGAACTGGAACCTGTCAGATAGGTATGACTTAAACCAGCCTAATGCTGTCCCCTTAATTCCAACAGTGTGCTCTAATCTATGCAGCAAAAGGCCGTGATCAACGGTATCAAAAGCAGCACTGAGGTCCAGCAGAACAAGGACAGAAACTAATCCATTGTCTGAGGCCATGAGGAGGTCGTTGGAGACTCTAATCAGTGCAGTTTCTGTGCTATGATGAGTTCTAAACCCTGACTGAAAGACCTCAAATAGATCATTTCTATGCAGGTGTTCTCCTAACTGGCTAGCAACTATTTTTTCCAGAATTTTAGAGATAAATGGAAGGTTGGATATTGGTCTATAGTTTGCCAAGATGTCCGGATAAAGAGATGGTTTCTTGAGCAAAGGTTTAATGACCGCAACTTTAAAAACCTGTGGCACATATCCTAATTGTAGAGATAGGTTAATCTGATCCAAAATTGATATACCAATAGAGGACATGACATCCTTGAACAGTCGAGTTGGGATGGGATCCAACAGACATGTAGATGGTTTAGCTTTACTGATAGTTGAGGTCAACTCAGAGAGGCCCACAGGAGAAAAACAGTCCAGAGTCAAATCAGAAACGGAAGAAATCAACAAAGCTGCAGGGATGTCCACAGCCGCCGACAGCTGGGCCTGGCCAATCTCATCTCTAACTTTGATTATTTACCCTCTAAAAAAGCTCATAAAGTCTTCACTACTGAGAGTAGCAGGAATGCATGGACCAACAGAGTTGTGACTCTTTGTCAGCCTGGCTACAGTGCTGAACAGAAAACCTGGGTTATGTTTGTTCTCTTCTATTAGCGAAGAATAATAAGATGTTCTAGCTCTGCGTAGGGCTATTTTGTAGACTATTAAACTATCTCTCCAGGCACGATGGGAGTCCACAGATTTACAGTACCATGACTTTAATGATGAAGATCTTCTCCACAGGCTGCTGGGCTGAGTAACAACTCTTGTTCATTGTGTTGTTCTTGGCGGATCACGGCGGCGTGTAACGGGATCCTCCTGGAGCTCAGGGTGGTTTCTGGAACAACGTGGAAGGCGTAACACCTCTGTATGATTGTTTGAATTCCTGATATAACATGAACGCACCTCCGGCTGAAACTTTCAGACAGTTTCTGGTTCCATCTCGATCCACACATCTGTTCTGCTATCGGGCCTGAAAGCACAAAAGCACACTTTTATTTCGACGTTTCCATTTAAACCTTTAAATTATGAAACAAATGTGGCAGAAAAAAGCTCAGTTTAAAGATTTACAAGCCAGCCAGCATCTCTGATGGCTTAAAAATGGGCTGCAAACATGAGGCCAAACGGGTTATTCTGCAGGTTCCATGGAGGTTCTACCTGTTTGTACTTGTGGACAAACATGTCAGTGGGTCGACCTTCACTTCTGAGCTGTGACTAAAGACTTGACTGAGCAGAACCATTCTGACCACTGCAACTGGCTCTGGGTTGGTCTGGGAGGTTCTGGGTCAGTCTGGATGGATTCTGGGTTTGGTCTGGGAGGTGATCATCATCATAATCACCATCACATCATCATCATCATCATCACATCATCATCATCATCATCATCAGCAGCAGCATCACCATCATCACACACCAGCACCATCATCACCACATCACCAGCATCAACACATCATCATCATCCACCAGCACCATCAGCACAGCATCATCCACAAGCCATCAGCAGCAGCATCATCAGCACATCAGCATCATCACCATCAACACCAGCATCACCATCAGCATCATCATCATCACATCATCACATCCATCAGCACATCAGAACATCAACACCAGCATCAAGCAGCACCAAAAACCACCACCAGCACCATCAGCATAAGCACACAGCATCATCAGCATCAGCAGCATCAGCATCACCAAAAAACCACCACCAGCACCATCACCAGCATCACCATCATCACCATCATCACCATCACGCAGCATCAACAGCCATCAGCAGCATCAGCAGCACCAGCACCAGCAGCATCAGCAGCACCAGCAGCAGCAGCAGCAGCACAGCAGCAGCATCATCAACAGCAGCATCACAGCAGCATCATCAGCAGCACCATCACCAGCATCAGCCATCACCATCAGCAGAGCACCAGCAGCATCACAGCATCAGCACAGAACACCCATCAACAGCAGCCATCAGCACCAGCACCAGCATCACCAGCACACCAGGAGCACCAGCAGCATCATCAACACCATCATCATCATCACCAAAATCACCATCATCATAATCACCACCATCATCATAATCACCATCATCATCATCATCACCATCACCATCATCATCACCATCATCATCATCACCACCATCATCACCATCATCATCATCACCAAAACCTCCTTCTTCTTCTTCTTCTTCTTCTTCTTCTTCTTCATTCTTCTTCTTCTTCTTCTTCTTCACTTCTTCTTCTTCTTCTTCTTCTTCTTCTTCTTCTTCTTCTTCTTCTTCTTCTTCTTCTTCTTCTTCTTCTTCTTCTTCTTCTTTCCCTCACCCCTCATCTCTGACCCTTCTCCAGACTGACAGGGAGTGATCAACTGCTTTGGGAATAAGGAGAAACGTAGACCAGACGTGGTTTGAGGTTTCATGTTTGATTTTATTTTCCACTTACTATTTATGAAACTACATATTTTTCAGGGAATCTCTTCACTTCCTTTATGTGACCTCTGCTCTGCACCCGTTTACATCTCAGGACTGTAGATAATTCTACTCGTATTCCCAATGCTCTACTAAATATAGAAGCATGTGAATCCACTTCCTTCTCAAGACGATGGACTTTTCTCCAGAGACACCTCTGTGGGGCGCCCCCTGCTGTTTGAATGCCACAGTTGGAGTTTGTTTATGTTCAAAAATACGACCAGTTGCTCGTAAAGCTGATCTCAGGTCATGTTTATCACAGTTTCAGTGGTAATTCAAAAGCATTTAGCAGCATTCAGAAGCTGGAATGAACTACCGACCACTAGAGACTGCAGTTCCTCTACCGACCACTAGAGGCTGCGGTTCCTCTACCGACCACTAGAGGCTGCAGTTCCTCTAATGACCACTAGAGGCTGCATTTCCTCTACCGACCACTAGAGGCTGCGGTTCCTCTGACGACCACTGGAGGCTGCGGTTTCTCTAATGACCACTAGAGGCTGTAGTTCCTCTAATGACCACTAGACTGCAGTTCCTCTAATGACCACTAGAGGCTGCAGTTCCTCCACCGACCACTAGAGGCTGCGGTTTCTCTAATGACCACTAGAGGCTGTAGTTCCTGTACTGACCACTAGAGGCTGCATTTCTACTACCAACCACTAGAGACTGCAGTTCCTCTACCGACCACTAGAGGCTGCGGTTCCTCTAATGACCACTAGACTGCAGTTCCTCTAATGACCACTAGAGGCTGCAGTTCCTCCACCGACCACTAGAGGCTGCGGTTTCTCTAATGACCACTAGAGGCTGTAGTTCCTGTACTGACCACTAGAGGCTGCATTTCTACTACCAACCACTAGAGGCTGCAGTTCCTCTAATGACCACTAGACTGCAGTTCCTCTAATGACCACTAGAGACTGCAGTTCCTCTAATGACCACTAGAGACTGCAGTTCCTCTACCGACCACTAGAGGCTGTTGTTCCTCTACCAACCACTAGAGGCTGCGGTTCCTCTACCGACCACTAGAGGCTGCGGTTCCTCTACCGACCACTAGAGGCTGCGGTTCCTCTACCGACCACTAGAGGCTGCATTTCCTCTACCGACCACTAGAGGCTGCATTTCCTCTACCGACCACTAGAGACTGTGGTTCCTCTAATGACCACTAGAGACTGCGGTTCCTCTACCGACCACTAGAGGCTGCAGTTCCTCTACCGACCACTAGAGGCTGCGGTTCCTCTAATGACCACTAGAGACTGCGCGTTCCTCTACCGACCACTAAAGGCTGCATTTCCTCTACCGACCACTAGAGGCTGCATTTCCTCTACCGACCACTAGAGGCTGCAGTTCCTCTACCGACCACTAGAGGCTGCATTTCCTCTACCGACCACTAGAGGCTGCGGTTCCTCTGATGACCACTGGAGGCTGCGGTTCCTCTGATGACCACTGGAGGCTGCGGTTCCTCTAATGACCACTAGAGACTGCGGTTCCTCTACCGACCACTAGAGGCTGCAGTTCCTCTACCGACCACTAGAGGCTGCGGTTCCTCTAATGACCACTAGAGACTGCGCGTTCCTCTACCGACCACTAAAGGCTGCATTTCCTCTACCGACCACTAGAGGCTGCATTTCCTCTACCGACCACTAGAGGCTGCATTTCCTCTACCGACCACTAGAGGCTGCGGTTCCTCTGATGACCACTGGAGGCTGCGGTTCCTCTGATGACCACTGGAGGCTGCGGTTCCTCTGATGACCACTGGAGGCTGCGGTTCCTCTAATGACCACTAGAGGCTGCGGTTCCTCTAATGACCACTAGAGACTGCGGTTCCTCCACCGACCTCTAGAGGCTGCGGTTCCTCTACTGACCACTAGAGGCTGCAGTTCCTCTACTGACCACTAGAGGCTGCAGTTCCTCTACTGACCACTAGAGGCTGCGGTTCCTCTAATGACCACTAAAGGCTGCAGTTCATCTACTGACCACTAGAGGCTGCAGTTCCTCTACTGACCACTAGAGGCTGCAGTTCCTCTACTGACCACTAGAGGCTGCAGTTCCTGTACTGACCACTAGAGGCTGCATTTCCACTACCAACCACTAGAGACTGCGGTTCCTCCGACGACCACTAGAGGCTGTAGTTATCTTTTTATGGCTAGTTTGTTGGTTAGCATGTGCTTCTCTAACTAACTTGGCAACAATCTTTTGTCTGTTGTTTTGTTAGCTAGCATTTGTTAGCCAGCATGTTAGTGTTTTCTTTTTAGCTAACCTGTTTGTCAGCATTTGCTTGCCTTTGTTAACTGGCCTTTTAGCTATCATGGTGTTCACGTGCTTTTAAAAGAAGACAAAGTCATGTTTCTTCTCCGTTTCTGTTCCAGTCTCATCATCAGATGCATGAACACGTTTCTGAGCTACGATGGTCCACTTCTCCTCCGACTGATTGTCCTCCATCTGAGACGGCTGAAGTTGTTCCATCTGGCAGCTGGTTTTGATGTTCTGGCTGTCAAGCTGTTATTTTTGATGAAAATCAAAAAAATTTTCTCTGACCAGCAGCTAAACGTGTTTCACTCAGGGCCGCCGGTGGTACAGTGGTTCTGGTAGCCGGCCCATATTCAGAGTCCTCAGTGCAGCGGTCTTGGGTTTGACTCCTGGTCTGTGTGACCCTTTGTTGTATCTCATTCTCTCTCTGTCTGTCTTCGCTGTTAATAAAGGCCTGTATTGCCAAAAATCTTTTTTTTTTTTAAAGTGTTTCTCTCAAACTTTGGCCTGAAAGTCCGTTTTCTTTCCTTTTCCGCTCTGTGGAAACTTTCGGCTCAGAAACAATCTGTAGTAAATTAGCTGAGTGAATAAAGAGAAACATGAGACGAGGATCCTGGAGGGACGTTGTTCTGAGGTGTTTGACAGGCTGGAGGACGAATAGGACATTTGGGACATTTCTGTCCAAGTTCAATGGGCTCCATGTGTGTCTGATGGTACAGTAAAGAGAGAGACCCTGCCTGGACCCTGGACCCCCGACCCCCAATCCCAGACTGTGGACCCTGGACCCTGGACCCTGAATGCTGGACCCTGGACCCCAGACCCTGGACCCTGGACCCTGGACCCTGGACCCCCAATCCCAGACTGTGGACCCTGGACCCAGGACCCTGGACCCCGGACCCCGGACCCAGGACCCCCAATCCCAGACTGTGGATCCTGGACCCTGGACCCTGAATGCTGGACCCTGGACCCCAGACCCTGGACCCTGGACCCTGGACCCCGGATCCCAGGACCCCTGATCCCAGACTGTGGACCCTGGACCCTGGACCCCGGACCCCGGACCCCGGACCCTGGACCCTGGACCCCGGATCCCAGACTGTGGACCCTGGATCCTGAATCAGCTGGAACAGCTGGAACACCTGAATCAGCTGGAACACCTGGATTAGCTGGAACAGCTGGAACACCTGGATCAGCTGGAACAGCTGGAACACCTGAATCAGCTGGAACACCTGGATTAGCTGGAACAGCTGGAACACCTGGATCAACTGGAACACCTGGATCAGCTGGAACACCTGGATTAGCTGGAACAGCTGGAACACCTGAATCAGCTGGAACACCTGGCTGATGGGAGGTGGGTGTGTTTATGACCAAAAACAGGCTTCACCCTTCAGAACCCTCTGGGTGACATCACAGGGGGCGTGTCTTTTATGTGGTCTTTAGTTTTATTATTTTATCATTTTAATTTGTGACTTTTATTGCATTAGACGTCACGACCACTTAACATCATCTCTTTGTGAACAACCTATTTTCTTGTGTTCTCTCTGTTCTGTGAAGGTTTCAGTGCGCTGTAGGAATAAATCTTGACTTGCAGTTCCACATCTGGAGAACTGCTGGTAATTATCACTCAGTTTTATTCCTTAATTGGGTCTTTTCTCGCTCCTAAAAGCAGACATCTAACCAAACATCTCCAGCTCTTCAGTATCCAGTTGATCCAGGATTCTGGTTCTGAGGCACGTTTCCCAAACATTCAGCTCTCACACGTCCAAACTCTGAGGCAGAAACATCTGGAAACATTAAGAAGTGGCAGCACGCCCTCCATCACCCCCCGACACCACCCTGAGAGGGCGCTGAACCCCTGCAGAGAGGTCAGGGGTCAAAAACAAGGACCCAGTACCAGGAAGGAGCCCGGGCCTTCTGGAGACGAATGGATCACACAGAACATGTAGTCAGGACCAAGGTCCGGTTTTATGGTGGTCTCATTGAGCTTCTAAGATGGCTAAAAATGTGGAGTTCAGGATCAAAATAAAACATCACAGATGTTTTGTGGAGGCAACACTTTCGTCGTCTCCATGTTTGTGAAAGAGCGGCGCCTGCTGTGAACCGGTCCAAGACCGCAGGAGTCACAATCAGGACACAATGAGTTTATCAATCACATGTTAACAACCGAAATTCATGAAATTCTACACTCATTCAGAAAGACGTGTTAATGAAAGTATTGATTCTCATCTCTTAGGGTTAGGGTCACTCTTTGCCCTGTTAATCTGACAATTACAGTTTTGTGGTCCTCTAGTGGTCGGTAGAGGAACTGCAACTGCAGCCTCTAGTGGTCGGTAGAGGAACTGCAGCCTCTAGTGGTCAGTAGAGGAACCGCAGCCTCTAGTGGTCGGTAGAGGAACCGCAGCCTCTAGTGGTCGGTAGAGGAACCGCAGCCTCTAGTGGTCGGTAGAGGAACTGCAGCCTCTAGTGGTTGGTAGAGGAACCGCAGCCTCTAGTGGTCAGTAGAGGAACTGCAGCCTCTAGTGGTCGGTAGAGGAACCGCAGCCTCTAGTGGTCAGTAGAGGAACTGCAACTGCAGCCTCTAGTGGTCAGTAGAGGAACTGCAACTGCAGCCTCTAGTGGTCGGTAGAGGAACCGCAGCCTCTAGTGGTCGGTAGAGGAACTGCAGCCTCTAGTGGTCAGTAGAGGAACTGCAGCCTCTAGTGGTCGGTAGAGGAACTGCAGCCTCTAGTGGTCAGTAGAGGAACTGCAACTGCAGCCTCTAGTGGTCAGTAGAGGAACTGCAACTGCAGCCTCTAGTGGTCGGTAGAGGAACCGCAGCCTCTAGTGGTCGGTAGAGGAACCGCAGCCTCTAGTGGTCAGTAGAGGAACTGCAGCCTCTAGTGGTCGGTAGAGGAACTGCAACTGCAGCCTCTAGTGGTCGGTAGAGGAACTGCAGCCTCTAGTGGTCAGTAGAGGAACTGCAACTGCAGCCTCTAGTGGTCGGTAGAGGAACCGCAGCCTCTAGTGGTCGGTAGAGGAACCGCAGCCTCTAGTGGTCGTAGGGTCAGAGAGGAACTGCAGCCTCTAGTGGTCAGTAGAGGAACTGCAGCCTCTAGTGGTCAGTAGAGGAACTGCAGCCTCTAGTGGTCAGTAGAGGAACTGCAACTGCAGCCTCTAGTGGTCGGTAGAGGAACCGCAGCCTCTAGTGGTCGGTAGGGTAGAGGAACTGCAGCCTCTAGTGGTCAGTAGGAACTGCAAGCCTCTAGTGGTCGGTAGAGGAACCCAGCCTCTAGTGGTCGGTAGAGGAACTGCAGCCTCTAGTGGTCGGTAGTAGAGGAACTGCAGCCTCTAGTGGTCAGTAGAGGAACCGCAGCCTCTAGTGGTCAGGTAGAGGAACTGCAGCCTCTAGTGGTCGGTAGAGGAACTGCAGCCTCTAGTGGTCAGTAGAGGAACTGCAGCCTCTAGCAGCCTCTAGTGGTCAGTAGAGGAACTGCAACTGCAGCCTCTAGTGGTCGGTAGAGGAACCGCAGCCTCTAGTGGGTCAGTAGAGGAACTGCAGCCTCTAGTGGTCGTAGAGGAACTGCAGCTCTATAGTGGTCAGTAGAGGAACTGCAACTGCAGCTCTAGTGGTCAGTAGAGGAACTGCAACTGCAGCCTCTAGTGGTCGGTAGAGGAACTGCAGCCTCTAGTGGTCGGTAGAGGAACCGCAGCCTCTAGTGGTCAGTAGAGGAAAGGACCTGCAGCCTCTAGTGGTCGGTAGAGGAACTGCAGCCTCTAGTGTAGTGGTCAGTAGAGGAACTGCAGCCTCTAGTGGTCAGTAGAGGAACTGCAACTGCAGCCTAGTAGTGTCAGTAGAGGAACTGCAGCCTCTAGTGGTCGGTAGAGGAACCGGAACCGCAGCCTCTAGTGGTCGGTAGAGAGAGAACTGCAGCCTCTAGTGGTCGGTAGAGGAACTGCAGCCTCTAGTGGTCGTAGAGGAACTGCAGCAGCCTCTAGTGGTCAGTAGAGAACTGCAGCCTCTAGTGGTCGGAAGAGGAACTGCAGCCTCTAGTGGTCGGAGAGGAACTGCAGCCTCTAGTGGTCGGTAGAGGAACTGCAGCCTCTAGTGGTCGGTTAGAGGAACTGCAGCCTCTAGTGGTCGGTAGAGGAACTGCAGCCTCTAGTGGTCGGGTAGAGGAACTGCAGCCTCTAGTGGTCAGTAGAGGAACTGCAGCCTCTAGTGGACGGTTAGAGAGAACTGCAGCCTCTAGTGGTCGGTTAGAGTAGAGGAACTGCAGCCTCTAGTGGTCAGTTAGAGGAACTGCAACTGCAGCCTCTAGTGGTCAGTAGAGGGACTGCAAACTGCAGCAGCCTCTAGTGGTCGGTAGAGGAACCGCAGCCTCTCTAGTGGTCGGTAGAGGAACCGCAGCCTCCAGTGGTCAGTAGAGGAACTGCAGCCTCTAGTGGTCGGTAGAGGAACTGCAACTGCAGCCTCTAGTGGTCAGTAGAGGAACTGCAGCCTCTAGTGGTCAGTAGAGGAACTGCAACTGCAGCCTCTAGTCGTCGGTAGAGGAACCGCAGCCTCTAGTGGTCGGTAGAGGAACCGCAGCCTCTAGTGGTCGGTAGAGGAATTGCAGCCTCTAGTGGTCGGAAGAGGAACTGCAGCCTCTAGTGGTCGGTAGAGGAACTGCAGCCTCTAGTGGTCAGGAGGAAACTGCAGCTCTAGTGGTCTGGGTCAGAGGAAATGCAGCCTCTAGTGGTCGGTAGAGGAACTGCAGCCTCTAGTGGTCGGTAGAGGAACTGCAGCCTCTAGTGGTCGGTAGAGGAACTGCAGCCTCTAGTGGTCGGTAGAGGAACCCGTTTTTGTCACTGCTGAACTGGATTCTGTGATGATTTTTGATCAGAAGGACTGGAAACTAATATCCGTGAGCACCATATATTAGCATGAGCTATGCTAGGCTTAAATAGCTGGATTGTGATGGGGGGACGTGCTCCACCCATTTCCTGTTATTGGATGAACCGCGGGTGGGTGGAGTCAGCTCCTCCAAGATGGCCTTTCTCCTGTGGGTGATGGATTTGTCTGGTCCAACATTCTTCAGGCACAAAAAGTGAAACTTCTTCATGAAAACCAAAACCTGAACCACTGGTGTTGGTTGTTGTTTTTCTGCTTTAGTTTCCAAAGGCCACACAGGCTTTGCTCTAATTTATTGATTCAAACAAATTCACTATCGCAGACAATAATCCTGATAAAAACTGTAAATGCCTGAATTGTGTCCAAGAATAAAGAAAACAGTCCAGAAGGAAACTGATAGTTTGTGTAAATTCCCGTCATTCCTGTCCTGATCTGGTTGGAAGGTCTCCAGGTTTCTCCCCCTCCAGCAGCTCCTCCTCTGCTGTTTGCAGGAATGTGGGATGTTGGATCAGGTTCCTGACATGTCGCGGATGAATGGACTCAGGTTTTGATCTCAGACCAGAGTTCTCGGGTCAGAAGGAGGAAGCAGGAGTGTCTGAATTCTGAAAGCTCAGCCAATCACAGCTGTTTGTTTTGTTGACGTAATTAGCTCTTTGTTTTCACATGTGATTGAATGTTTGAGAGATGTGGAGCTGAAACGACTGAAGCCAAAGAGCCAACAGCTTTAAACCAAGCTGGACCACTAGAGGCTGCAGTTCCTCTACCGACCACTAGAGGCTGCAGTTCCTCTACCGACCACTAGAGACTGCGGTTCATCTACCGACCACTAGAGGTTGAAGTTCCTCTATTAATCACTAGAGGCTGCAGTTCCTTCACCAACCACTAGAGGCTGCAGTTCCTCTATTAATCACTAGAGGCTGCAGTTCCTTCACCAACCACTAGAGGCTGCAGTTCCTCTACCGACCACTAGAGGCTGCAGTTCCTCTACCGACCACTAGAGGCTGCAGTTCCTCTACCGACCACTAGAGGTTGAAGTTCCTCTACTGACCACTAGAGGCTGCAGTTCCTCTACCGACCACTAGAGGCTGTAGTTCCTCTACCGACCACTAGAGACTGCAGTTCTAACCACTAGAGGCTACCGACCACTAGAGGCTGCAGTTCCTCTACCGACCACTAGAGGCTGCAGTTCCTCTACCAACCACTAGAGACTGCAGTTCCTCTACCAACCACTAATGACTAGAGGCTGCAATTCCTCTACCGACCACTAGAGGCTGCAGTTCCTCTACCGACCACTAGAGGCTGCAGTTCCTCTACCACTACCGACCACTAGAGGCTGCCGTTCCTCTACCGACACTAGAGACTGCGGTTCCTCTACCGACCACTAGAGGCTGCAGTTCCTCTACCAACCACTAGAGACTGCAGTTCCTCTACCAACCACTAATGACTGCAATTCCTCTACCGACCACTAGAGGCTGCAGTTCCTCTACCGACCACTAGAGGCTGCAGTTCCTCTACCGACCACTAGAGGCTGCAGTTCCTCTACCGACCACTAGAGGCTGCAGTTCCTCTACCGACCACTAGAGCTGCAGTTCCTCTACCGACCACTAGAGGCTGCAGTTCCTCTATAACCACTAGAGGCTGCAGTTCCTCTAACCACCACTAGAGGCTGCAGTTCCTCTACCGACCACTAGAGGCTGCAGTTCCTCTACCGACCCACCACTAGAGGCTGCAGTTCCTCTACCGACCACTAGAGGCTGCAGTTCCTCTACCGACCACTAGAGGCTGCAGTTCCTCTACCGACCACTAGAGGCTGCAGTTCCTCTACCGACCACTAGAGGCTGCAGTTCCTCTACCGACCACTAGAGGCTGCAGTTCCTCTACCGACCACTAGAGGCTGCGGTTCCTCTACCGACCACTAGAGGCTGCAGTTCCTCTATTAACCACTAGAGGCTGCAGTTCCTCTACCAACCACTAGAGGCTGCAGTTCCTCTATTAACCACTAGAGGCTGCAGTTCCTCTACCGACCACTAGAGGCTGCAGTTCCTCTACCGACCACTAGAGGCTGCAGTTCCTCTACCGACCACTAGAGGCTGCAGTTCCTCTACCGACCACTAGAGGCTGCAGTTCCTCTACCGACCACTAGAGGCTGCAGTTCCTCTACTGACCACTAGAGGCTGCAGTTCCTCTACCGACCACTAGAGGCTGCAGTTCCTCTACCGACCACTAGAGGCTGAGTTGTAGTTCCTCTACCGACCACTAGAGGCTGCAGTTCCTCTACCGACCACTAGAGGCTGCAGTTCCTCTACTGACCACTAGAGGCTGCTGCCTCAGTTCCTCTACCGACCACTAGAGGCTGCAGTTCCTCTACCGACCACTAGATGACTGCATTCCTCTACCGACCACTAGAGGCTGCAGTTCCTCTACCGACCACTAGAGGCTGCAGTTCCTCTACCGACCACTAGAGGCTGCAGTTCCTCTACCGACCACTAGAGGCTGCAGTTCCTCTACCGACCACTAGAGGCTGCAGTTCCTCTACCGACCACTAGAGACTGCAGTTCCTCTACCGACCACTAGAGGCTGCAGTTCCTCTACCAACCACTAATGACTGCAATTCCTCTACCGACCACTAGAGGCTGCAGTTCCTCTACTACCACTAGACCACTAGAGGCTGCAGTTCCTCTACTAACCACTAGAGGCTGCAGTTCCTCTATTAACCACTAGAGGCTGCAGTTCCTCTACCACTAGAGGCCAGTGAGCTGCAGTTCCTCTACCGACCACTAGAGGCTGCAGTTCCTCTACCGACCACTAGAGGTTGAAGTTCCTCTACTGACCACTAGAGGCTGCAGTTCCTCTACCGACCACTAGAGGCTGCAGTTCCTCTACCGACCACTAGAGGCTGCAGTTCCTCTACCGACCACTAGAGACTGTGCCAGTGTAACATTGCAGTTACCTTCCAGTGAGAAGTCAGCTCAGTTATTTTCTTTACTCAGATCAGCTCATAAAAGCAGCAGCACGTCGACGTGAAACAGATTCGTCCTCAACACCTCAAACCGTCTCATGGTTTTATTCCCTTCATGTCTGTCCACTGCTGTGAACGTTTCTTGTTTGCTGAGCGTATTGTGAGCATCATGGTTGTGCAAACGTGTCCTGAGTGAACTGTTTCAGCTGTTTCAGAGTCGGTCCTTCTGGTCTGAGGAACATTTTCACGTTGTTCTGGTCCTTTGACGTTTGGTCAGTCAGGCAGAAAAACTGGTTCAGAAACATTAACACTGGCTGGAAATGTTTAAGCACTGCAGGTCCGAGGTGTTCTGGACTGAGGAGGTGTGAGGTGTTGTGGACTGAGGAGGTCTGAGGTGTTCTGGACTGAGGTGGTCTGAGGTGTTCTGGACTGAGGAGGTCGGAGGTGTTCTGGACTGAGGTGGTCTGAGCTGTTCTGGACTGAGGATGTCTGAGGAGGTCTGAGGTGTTCTGGACTGAGGAGGTCTGAACTGTTCTGGACTGAGGAGGTCTGAGGTGTTCTGGACTGAGGAGGTCTGAGGTGTTCTGGACTGAGGTGTTCTGGACTGAGGAGGTCTGAGGTGTTCTGGACTGAGGTGGTCTGAGGTGTTCTGGACTGAGGAGGTCTGAGGTGTTCTGGACTGAGGTGTTCTGAGGTCTGAGGTGTTCTGAGGTGTTCTGGACTGAGGAGGTCTGAGGTGTTCTGGACTGAGGAGGTCTGAGGTGTTCTGGACTGAGGAGGTCTGAGGTGTTCTGGAGGTGGGCTGATTCCCTCTACACAGGTAAAGATTAATGATCAACACCATTTATTATTCCAAACAAAACAAACCATCTGCTCCGTACCAGGTCTTAAAAGAGCTGAATACGTCCCAGATGAACAACACATGAACACGTCTACAAAAGCAGATGTTTTTCAGCTTTCTGGTCTAGAACATTCAGGTGTGAGTTAACACAAAGCCAAGAGGGAGAGAGATCAAACAAGACGGAAAAACATCATGTTTGGTGAGAAGCGAATGCAGCTGTTAACTGTCAAGCTCTGGAACGTTGGAGGAACGTTGGAGGAACGTTGGTGGAACCTTACTCAAACATGACTGGAATACTGCAGGAACGTTGCAGGAACGTCCATGACAGCACAGTCAGAAGAAGACTGAACCAGAACGGTTTGTTTGAAGGGTTTCTATGGACCAGTAGAAACCAGTAGACGTCTGGAACAACGTCCTCTGGACTGATGGGACCAGAACCAGAACCATGTTGGAGGAGCACGGCGGTGGAGGGGTGATGATTCGGGATCATGAACTCCTCTGTAGACCACAGATGTGAGTCCATCTGTCAGAGAGCTGATAATTAGCTGAAACTGGGTCATGTGACATGATCCCAACACAGCAGCAGGATGATGAAGGATCAGAACCAAGTTTCTGGAACGTTCTAGTCCAAGTCCAGACCTCAGAGTGAATATCAACAGGCCTCACTAGGAGGAAGTTCACCTCAGTTCACACTGGGTTGTGAACTCGAACCTTCTTCTGGAGAAACCTGAGCGTTTCTGAGCAGGAGGCCTGACCCGGAAGATCCGCCCACATCTTCTTCCTGCAGCTACGTTCATTTCAGATCAATGAGAACATAAAGACGAGGGGGGAAGTCCAGTCTGAAGCCCACCACAAACATCTGTCTCCTTCCTGACGAGAAGACGCTCAGACGTCCTCTGCTGCAGCGCTCTGAGACGACTGCTGCTGCAGGAAAACCTCAGAGAAACCACCGAGGAGATGCATCAGTCTCAGAGTTTCCCTGAAAACGTCCCGCTGCTCATCATGATGCTCATTGATTAGAATCAGTAGAGGAACCACAACAGGTGTAGAACTTACCTGAACTCAGATATTTACAGCGTGAGGCTTCCAGCTCCAGTACCTCTGAAAACAAGATGAAAAACAAGATGGGGAAATCTGGGGCAACAACAGTCCTGAACATGACTGGTTTTATATCATTACATTCAACGAATCAACATGGAAGCCTGGAACTGCAATGTTCCTGCAAAGATCCTGCTGCAATGTTATCATTGTTCCAGAGGTCTACTGGTTTGTTTAGATGCAGTTTTGTGAACCTCAGTTGTGTTTCCATAGAAACGTATTCAAACAATCTATCTTAACCTATCCTCTTGGTGTTGTGTTACCAAACACCTAAACGCTCCAGACCATCAAACTTCTACTTTTCTCCCTGAAGCCTCCTAAACGCTGGTGAAGCAGTCAGAACCAGATGGTTTCTGGTTCTCTTTCTTCATTGTAGTTGAACAAATGTCACGATGAAACGCTAATCCTAACCCTAACCCCTAACCCCTAACCCTAACCCCTAACCTCTAACCCTAACCCCTAACCCTAACCCCGAACCCGAACAACCTAACCTCTAAAAACCCTAACCCGAACCCCGAACCCTAAACCCCCTAACCCTAACCCGAACCCTAAACCCCCCTAACCTCTAACCCTAACCTAACCCTAACCCTAACCCTAACCCTAACCCTAACCCTAACCCTAACCCTAACCCTAACCCCTAACCCTAACCCTAACCCCCTAACCCCCTAACCCCTAACCAACCCTAACCCCGAAACCCTAACCCTCAACCCTACCTAACCTCTAACCCTAACCCGGAACCCGAACCTCCCCTAACCCTCCCTAACCCCCCTAACCCCTAACCCTAACCCCGAACCCTAACCCCTAACCCTAACCCCTAACTAACCTCTAACCCTAACCTAACCCTAACCCTAACCCTAACCCTAACCCCTAACCTCTAACCCTAACCTCTAACCCCCTAACCTCTAACCCTAACCCTAACCTCTAACCCCTAACCTCTACCCCCTAACCCCTAAACCCTAAACCCCCTAATAACCTCTAACCCTAACCCCCTAACCCCTAAACCCTAACCAACCTAACCCCTGAACCAACCCCTAACCCATGAAGAAAAAACACCCAGAGGATCAGGAGAGAAGCAGAAATTCCTCCTCCTGCACCTGCACAGCTGGTCTCCAGGTGCTGCTCAAGCCCCTCCCCCTTTGACCTCTGACCTGACAGGTGTGCTGAGCAGCTGTTCCACCGTCAACAGCAGCTGTGACTTTCAACAAAAATCACACATTAAAAGAGACATGCATTTAGATAAAAGTAGCAGTTTTTTTTTCAACAAATTGGAATTTTAGTCAGAAAGTCATACATTTATAAAATGTGTGTCTTCAGGTCTACAGGCAGTTTCACGTGGACACGTACCAGTCCATCACAGGGACAAAAGTCACAATTTCATGAAATTTGAAATTTTATGAGGAAAACTGTTTTTTTTTTTCAAACTAAAAGTTGATCAATTGAGGATTTTACAGTAATTTTGCTACAGGAAGTTGGAATTTTGTCAAATTTGATGTTTTACAACAAAAAGGTTGCTTTTTTTTTATCAGGATGTTGTTTCAATATCAGAAGTCTCAGTTTTATATAAAAAAAAGTTTTGATCGTGCAAAATTAGCAATTTTATGACAAAATGATACTTTCACATAAAAATCTGATGAGTTAATTTAATTGTATGTTTGAAGAAATAAATGACTGTAGTTCTGTTGCTAGTTTATGTTATATTTAGGGCTGGACAAAACAACGCGTTATTATCACATTAACTCATTAATTTATTAACGCTGACATTTATTTTATCGCGCATTAACGCATGTTGCTCACATGCTTTTATTTTGAAAAGTCTGTTTCTGGCTGCTACAGAACTGGAAGAGAACTAACAGAAAAACATTTGGAAAAGCTAAAACAGACACGTAGAGCAGTGAAGTTAATGAACTTTAACGTGGACATTTTCATTTTAAAGTTCTCCAGATGGAGGATTCAACAAAAACAAGGTTATTTGTAACAACTGACAAGTTGAACTAAAACTAAACTAAACTAAAAGTTTCTGCTGTTGCCTCAGAAATTACCTGTTTTAATGTTCTGATTGTGGCTCAGGATTTTGTTGGTAGACTTTTTTTTATTTTTCATAATGTCCTGGCAGTGGCAATAAGCTTTATTTTATTTGACATTTTTTAAATGAGATTTACACTAAATATGTGGTTACTGACAGTGCTGATGTTTTTTAAAAGTGTTTGAACAACAAATGTTATGACACTTTAGTTCATATGGCAGCAGGACATTTAAATAAAAGTGACCTTTACACTACTGTTGAATTCATTATTTGATTTTGTGTTTGCAATGCGATTAATCGTGATTAAAAATTTGAATTGTTGCCCAGCCCTAGTTGTATTATGTGATGTTATCTTGTAAATGTGTGTCATATAACTGATGGTACTAGAACCCTTGAGCACCTGCGTCCACACGCTGGTGGTTCTGGTTCTGTTCATTCAGACTGGACTAGAGACCAGAGGGGTGAACTACGAAGCGAGATCAGAGGGTTAGCGAGGTATGAGAGCTAACGCTAACCCTAACCTTTAACCCCTAACCCCTAACAACCCTAACCCTAACCTTGCTTCGTAGTAAGTTCACCCCTCTGGTGTGATGTTTGGAAAAACAGACACACCCCACCGAAGCATTCAGGCTGAGACAGGAAGTTACAGCACAGACCAGGAGGAGGAGCCAACAGACTCAGCAGGAACCAGATCAGCTGCTGCCCCCTGCTGGATGAACGTCACTGCTGCACCTCAGAACAACCATGAACTCTTCGAGCTGAACACCTGCAGCTATCATCACCTGTCTGCATCAGAGAAGCTCACGCTAAGATTAAAGATTCAATCATATGGATCATATGGAGGGACCTTCCTGATGAAGACCAGCTGGATAGA
>JAGFBZ010000513.1:172198-247710 GCA_018398805.1 Hirundichthys speculiger
TCATATATAAACTCAGGTTATGTAACTCTGACGTAAGTCATGTTGCATGCATTTAGGAATTTTGTTTTTAAATGCAGTTTCGAGTTCAATGTTGATGACGCAATCATTTAAAGCCAGTGATTCCTAAAGTGGGCTGTGGCCCCCTGGTGGGCCGTCTTGGTACTGCAGGTGGGCCGTGAGCGGTCATTAAAAATAAACAATGTTTTAAATCCTCGATTTTTAAAAAAAATATATTCTTAATTACTGTAAAATATTTTTGAAATGATTCAAAAAACATTTTAGAAGTAATAAAACCAATTGAGCATAATTCTACTCTCATCTTAACTTAATATGACAAGTGCAACCTCATTTGTTGAGCCCTTACATTACTATCGGGACATATAGCTTCTTGTCTTTTATGTTGATCACATTTCAAATTGGGCCTTGGTGTTCTGAAGTTTGGGAATGACGGAATTAAAGCCACAAGAGCGCAGTTTCCTTCATTTCTGCTTTGTTCGTGTGACTTATTAAACGTCAGCTGTAAAATGGTTTACACTAAACCAAAAACAAATAAGCTGAAGCTGGTTAGAATTTTTTTTTTTTTGGAATCATCTGTTACGAACAGAGAATAATAAAAGTGTATTAGTTGTATTTTTGTGACATTATTTTAGCCTTCCTCTGCGGATGGAAGAAATTCCAAGATGGCATTGAACGCAGCTTAGTGGCTTTTCTTTTTTTCTCGACAAAAAACGTAAATAAATAAATAAAAGAGATATATTTAATGAAACGTGGTATTGTATTTTTCTTGTGAGTTGTGAATACGAAGATTAATTAAAAAAAAAACATTGCGAAACGTCGGTGAACCATCGGGAGACGCTACGTGGTGACGTCACCAGCGCTGCCTTGTTGCAGAGTCACTGCGTCGTTTTTAAGTGTAAACAACCTTCGAACCGAAAGTCTCACAACTGTCGTCCGTTTGTACGAAACATCCTTTTGAGGTCGGTCTCCGTCGTCGTTCCCACCAGAACCGATCCGTTCGCGGTTCCCCGAAGCGCATCCTGGGCGTATTTTGAGCCGACACGTCGATCACGACTGTCACGTCGCGCTAGCCGAGCCAGCAGCTGTGATCCGACCGCGGAGCCTCGGCGTCTCCTGGAGGAGCTCCTGCATGCCCCGGGCCTGCCTCCGCCTCGCTGCTGCCACCAGGATAACCTGAACCGTGAGTGTCGCGTGAACAGATGTTTGATTTCAGATCCTAAAGAGCTGGGAGAAGTTAGACCGACCAGACGGGAGCTAGCTAGTTAGCTTAGCACAGGCGCTAATGCTAAATGTTTACGGAGACTTTACGACAAATTACGTCATTACGCACGTAGGGTTGCTGTGGCACGAAATGAGTTTCAATATTTTGATAAAATGTCATATTGTTGTGGAATTGAGGTTTTACTACAAAATGTTCTTTATACAATAGTAAGTTTCAAAGTTACGTTTAAGAGTCGCGATTTTACAACAAAAATGCTCAAAACTACAAAAGTCACGAAAGCGAAACAAATAAAACAGTTGTAGTTTTTCATGAGTTTATTAGGAAAAGATGTGACAAAGATGATATTTTGGTGACAAAGTTGCGACTGAAAATTCTTGAGTTTAGGACAAAAAATTCCAATTATACGAAATTCATCATTTTAATATAAATTTCTAATGTTCAGTCAAAATGTTGTTTTTTTTTGTTTGAGATTTTGTGGAGGTTGAATTGTTTTTTTTTTTTTTTTACTACACAAAATTACAAATCCACAAAAGTCATTATTTTAACACAAAAAGTCACAGTTTTCTAAGTTTATTGAGTTAACAAAAAAAAGCAGAGATTTGAGTTTAAAAAGTTGGGATTTTGTGAAATTTGAGATTTTCAGACTAAAATTAAATTTTTACAAATTGAATCAACTGACTAAAAAAAAACTACCAACAAAATCCTGAGCCACAATCAGAACATTGAAACATTAATTTCTGAGGTAACAGCAGAAACTTTTAACGGGGAGTTAATTGTCAGGTTGTTACAAATAACCTTGTTTCTGTTGAATCCTCCGTCTGGGAGAACTTTAAAATGAAAATGTCCATGTTAAAGTTCAGTAACTTTACCAATCCGTGTATCATTAATTCTTTCCATTATTAACTGTCATTCAAAAACTAAAAAAATTAAAAAATGACATTTTAGTTTTTTTTCCATTTTTTAACCTAACACAAAAAACAAAAAAAAAATGCCTTGTTGTTTTATAGATTTTTCAATTTTTAGATTTGGATCAAACATACAAAATGAAAAACAGGCCACAGGACTGAATTTGTTTTTAGTATTTAATTGTCTGGTTTCCGTGACCCTGAAATGTCTTTGTGCATCAGTTCAGGTATCATGGCGGCGCTGGAATCACTGACTATAATATTAACAATATTGTGTAAATGTGAATGTAAACTCAGCTCATATATAGATGAACCAAAGCCTCTCCAGCTCTGCGTCTGACATCAATCTTTTCTCCTCAGATCCTGACGAGCTCAGAATCTGCTGATGATCATTTCTAACATTGCTGTTGAATCAGTCCTCGATCTAACTACCGTATTGACCCAAATATAGGACAATATTTTATTTCTAGAAGTCAGATTCTGAAAAATGGAGGTCGTTTTAATAAATGACTGGACTTTCTGTTGGTCATTACACATCTGAGCCAAGGAGCCGTGCACTGCAGTAACCAGCTAGAGGGAACATAGGAGTTTCTTTTATTTTTTAAAAGTTTGCTGCAGTCCAGAATTTTTGTTTCAGACAGAATGTTAATATTTCTACCTGAGTTGCTACCTGAACTGTAAAGTTACAGATTTTTACCGTTTCCATGTCTGTTTCAGCTTTCATGTTTACCTGCCAACTCTCTTGGTTCTGCAGCACAGTAAGACTTTCAAAATAAAAGTCAACATGCGTGAGCAATAGCAAACATGGTAAAACGGTGCGATAAAAGAAAGTGAGCGTTAATCATTAAGGCGTTAACTGGCCCGGCTGGTGATGACTGCAGCTCGTATGTGCGCTTGATTTTGTGACCGACCGCAGAGTTGGCTGACGTGGTTGTGGTTGTGTTGCAGCTGGGGGGCTGGTCAGAGCAGCCTCCTCCCACCATGGAGGCAGGAAGTACGGACCGCGAGGAGGAGACGCTGCAGACGGCGTTCAAGAAGCTGAGGGTCGACGCTGAGAGGTAAAACCGCCGCTGACGGACCGGTTCTCTGCTGCTACAGCCGCATAGATGTTCTACCTGACACACAGATTTAACCTGAACCCACACAAACAACAAACCGGAGCAGTGAACACACCAATCAGACATCAGGTGTCATCAAGTTGCCTTTATGGTCTGTTTTTCTAAAAGGAACAGATGTTTTTTCTTTTAACTCTCACATTCAGCCGTCCAGTTGGACCAGAAATAAAAATGTGGAAGCAGAAAAGATGTGAACAGATTCAGAGGGAGGCTGATACCACTGCTGTTCAAGTGACATCACAAACCAGGGGGACTGAAGGGGACACTGGGGGACATCAGGAGACACTGGGCGACATCAGGGGAGACGTCAGGAGACACTGGGGGACATCAGGAGACACTGGGAGACAGTAGATGTTCAGAGACATCAAGAGACACTGGGAGACATCATGAGACACTGGGAGACATCAGGACAGATGTTGAGAGACATCAGGGGACACTGGGAGACTGTGTCTTAATTTTCTGTGTGACAGTTGTGATGTAGTGAAAGTTATTTGTTAGTTCCCGAGTGATGGACAGCAGTTGGACGTTCTTATTGGTTTGATGTCCTGATGTCTTTTCCAGCTCTTTCTCAGCTGAAGGGTTAGGGGTTAGGGGTTAGGGGTTAAGGGTTAAGGGTTAGGAGTTAGGGGTTAAGGGTTAGGGGTTAGGGGTTAGGGGATAAGGGATTTAGGGGTTAAGGGTTAAGGGTTAAGGGTTAGTTGTTAGGGTTAAGTCGGGGTTTAGGAGTTTAAGGGGTTAGGGTATGGGTTAGGGGTTAGTGGTTAAGGGTTAGGGGTTAAGGGTTAGGAGGGTTAGGGGGGTTAGGTTTTAAAGGTTAAGGGTGGGTTAGGAGTTAAGGGTTAAGGGTTAGGGTAAGGGTAAGGGTTATGTAAAGGGTTTGGGGTGTTAGGTGTTAAGGGTTAGGGGTTAGGGGTTAGGGTTATTAGTTGAATAAGGTTAGGGTAGGGGTTAGAGTTAGGGGTTAGGGTTATTCTTAGGTTAGTTTTGGGCTTTAATGTCTTTGCTTATTCACGGGTTGTCAGTTTACAGGTCCCGAGGGTCCAGAGGTCCACTCCCAGAGCAGCTAGCGTCGTTGGACGGAGGCGGAGCCAAGACCAAGCTGCTGGGACAACCCACTGGCAACTGGCCTGTGGTTACTGGGGGACGGATTCTTTTACATTACAATAGAATAATCATATTCTAGTGTCATGTAAAAACGGTTGATAGGCATCGGAAAAATAGGGAATTAACATTAGGAGCGAGAATGTCCGACCTAGCAACAGTAACTAGGGAGGGGGCGGTGCTTACCGAAGGGTCAATTACATCCAGAATTAGAACAGAAGCAACAGAAACACTAAAGAACAAGCCCAGTCACACACACATGCACCAAGAAACAGGCACAGAAGTAGAGGAAACCCCGTCCTCATCTGTGCTAAGAGGATATTAACAGTTAAATAACCAGAATAAAAATATTAAACATGTTCAGAATAAGAAACTATTAATTAAAAGATTACACAAAACTAACCCAAACAAATGTACAAAATAAATCAATTCATTGCTTTAAATAAGTAAAATGTAAATATTAAAAATAAATACATTTATCTTCAGTAATATAAAAAATATAAAACATAATTAAAATAATACGTGTAGACGTTAAAAAAAATAATAGAATAAATTAGTAAATTTAAAAAAAGCTCCTGTTGAAGCTAAACTACAGAGAAAGAGGTTTTATTTGAATTAACAGTTTGTGGTTCAGTGCAGGTCAAACACAAATCCTGTTTTAGTGTTTTAGTGTTCCAGCATTGTCAGGGTCAGACTGGACCAGTCCACCAGTCAGACTGGTCCACCAGTCAGACTGACTGGTCCAAGTCAAACTGTCAGGAGGACTGGTCCATGGTGGACCACCAGGACCAGTTCTAGATCAGCTCTGAACGTCCTCCAGAACTAACGCTGCTGTCAGTGACACCAGGTTCTCATCAAACACTCGTCTGTCTCTTCTTCTTCTTCACCACCTTCAGCTGTACCAGGAAGTCCTCCAGAGGGGCGTCAAGAAGCCAGCGGCGCCGGAGGTCCAAGTCCCCGATCCTCCACCCTCCAAAGTTCACCTACTGCAGCGCTGCCGCCGCCTCGGCGCTGTCACCGCCCGGCGGCGGCCTGAAGCAGCACCGCCTGGCCGTGCCCGACCCCGGCAGAACCTCACCCCGTCGCCGAGGACGCGTCGTCCACTTCTACGGCCACTTCGGTCCGGACGGGCGCGCCTGAACACGCCTCCCCGCTGCTGTTCGGAGCTCACCCTCCAATCACCACTGCTGCGGCGCCCTCCAGGTGGGAGGGGCTGAACCCCAGAGACGTCCGGCCCACCGAGGGCGGCGTTCCGGAGGAGGGAGGCGGAGCTCGCTGGGGGTCCGGAGCTGCGGGAACCGCAGACTTCCGAGCTTTATCGGAGCTCCAGCGCTCCGCGGACGGCGCCCCCGTCGCCTGCTGCTGCGACCGCAGAGGAGCGCCGGATTCCCAGGAGCCCGGGTGCGGCTGCACGTGCCAACGCTGGCGCGGCGTGGAGGTGTACTCCTTCACCGGGCTCCGGGGCGTCATCCAGGAGTGTGAGAGGAGCCTGCCCATCCTCGAGGAAGCTTCCAGAACTCTGAGCTCCAGCGCCGCGTCCTCGTCTACGGCGCCGGCACCGTCGTCGGGCTCTCCCCGGTCGTGCTCGGAGCAAGCTCGGGCCTTCGTGGACGACATCACGATAGAGGACCTTTCTGGCTACATGGAGTTCTACCTGTACATCCCCAAGAAGATGTCGCACATGGCTGAGATGATGTACACCTGAAACACCTGAGCCGACCAGACAGCAGACTGGCATCAAACGGGTTTCTGGAGCTGAAGTTTCCAGAGGAAGCTGCCAAAGGTCCTGGTGAAGGGATTCATGGGGGTTTGACGGAGGGAGGGGGGGGGGGGGGGGGGGGGGGGTCAGGTTGTAGAGGTGTGACCTCAAACGTCACCTGGTTGGATTTCAGTTCACTCAATAAAGAAGAATGTTTATTTGTACAGTCGATGGTCTTGTGTTTAGTCAAAGATCACAGGTTCACCAAACTGGTTCCAGAAATGTCCGCCATTATTAAAACTGAAGGATCACTGAAATGATTTTCTGACGTGATTGAGATCACTTAAACGTTTAGTAAAATCAAATCATTAAAAAAAACAACAGTAGAGCTCACATATGTGATAATTAGTGGAAGTAAGAGCATTTCTACACTATGAGAAGCTGTGGAGCGTGAAGATTGGACTCTGGAGCAGCTGAAGAAGGTCCGGTTCTGAGTCCAGGTCCACCCTGGTCCAGAGTGATGGGAGCATCAGGGTAAGAAGAGAAGAAGAAGAAGAAGAGAGGAGCATGAAGTGATGCTCCCATCATGCCTAGTGCCTACTGTACCAGGCTGTGGGGGCGGAGCAACGTCATGAGGTCAGAGGTCAGACTCGACCGTCATCAAGATCTTGGTGAAAAATGAGCGTAACTGGGGGTTGAGGTGGTCAGGAATGAAGATCTCAGGCAGAAGGAGGATAACGGATGGATGGATTATTACAGCTGTCGATATTTATATATAATATTATATAATATATATTATATATAATATAATTGCAGTTATTCTGTCGGAGCAGATTTCGGTCTTCGTTAGCCTGTCAATCAAATGCGAGCGGTGAGGCTGTGGACCAATCAGACGGCGCCAACTAGACGTTCTACCCGGAACATCCCTGCTTCCATCCAATCAAACGACTGTGCGTGGAGGACGGTGCGTCCCGACCAATCAGCACGGGTATGCGCGTGACGTGTCACCGGGAAGCTGGCCTCTTTCGCTCAGTTTACCGGACACGATCCACCGGTACTGAGCGTTCCTGCGGGCTGTGCGGCGGAACATCATCCCTGTCCTCCGGTTCGAGTTGAAATGCTGTGTTTAGGCGGCCTGTCGGTGGCCTTGGCGCTCTCGGCTCTGGTGCCGGGAACCGTTGAAGCGCTGAAGGAGGGAGAGTGTGAAGGTAGGAGAGCTAACGGAGCTAACGGGCTAAAAACTTCAACCGGGTTCTCCGGTTGGCCGCCGGTAAACCGTTAAACTAATACCGGGATTTGGTAACCGGTAAACCCTTTAACTATTACCGGGTTCTCTGGTTAGTGACCGGTAAAACCTTTAACTCATTACGGTTGGTCGCCGTAACATACCGGTTGTCGCCGGTAAACTTAAATAAACCGGGTTCTCTGGTTGGTCGCCGGTAAACCGTTAAACTAATACCGGGTTCACTGGTTGGTCGCCGGTAAACCGTTAAATTAATACCGGGTTCTCTGGTTGGTCGCCGGTAAACCGTTAAACTAATACCGGGTTCTCTGGTTGGTCGCCGGTAAACCGTTAAACTAATACTGCGTTCCCTGGTTGGTCGCCGGTAAACCATTAAAACTAATACCGCGTTCTCTGGTTGGCCGCCGGTAAACCGTTAAACTAATACTGCGTTCTCTGGTTAGTCGCCGGTAAACCGTTAAACTAATACCGGGTTCTCTGGTTAGTCGCCGGTAAACCGTTAAACTAAAACCGGGTTCTCTGGTTGGTCGCCGGTAAACCGTTAAACTAATACAGCGTTCTCTGGTTAGTCGCCGGTAAACCGTTAAACTAATACCGGGTTTTCTGGTTGGTCGCCGGTAAACTGTTAAAACTAAAACCGGGTTCTCTGGTTAGTGAACGTTAAACCGTTAAACTAATACCGCGTTCTCTGGTTTGGTTAGTGAACGTTAAAACTAATACCGCGTTCTCTGGTTAGTGAAACGTTAAAACTAATACCGGGTTCTCTGGTTGGTCGCCGGTAAACCGTTTAACTAATACCGGGTTCTCTGGTTGGTCGCCGTAAAACCGTAAACTAATGGTAAACCGTTAAACTAATACCGGGTTCACTGGTTGGTCGCTGGTAAACTGTTAAACTAATACCGCGTTCTCTGGTTAGTCACCGGTAAACCGTTAAACTAATACCGGGTTCACTGGTTGGTCGCTGGTAAACTGTTAAACTAATACCGTGTTCTCTGGTTAGTCACCGGTAAACCGTTAAACTAATACCGTGTTCTCTGGTTAGTGAACGTTAAACTAATACCGCGTTCTCTGGTTGGTCGCCGGTAAACCGTTAAACTAATACCGGGTTCTCTGGTTGGTTGCCGGTAAACCGTTAAACTAAAACCGGGTTCTCTGGTTGGTCGCCGGTAAACCGTTAAACTAATACAGCGTTCTCTGGTTAGTCGCCGGTAAACCGTTAAACTAATACCGGGTTTTCTGGTTGGTCGCCGGTAAACTGTTAAAACTAAAACCGGGTTCTCTGGTTAGTGAACGTTAAACCGTTAAACTAATACCGCGTTCTCTGGTTAGTGAACGTTAAACTAATACCGCGTTCTCTGGTTAGTGAACGTTAAACTAATACCGCGTTCTCTGGTTGGTCGCCGGTAAACCGTTAAACTAATACCGGGTTCTCTGGTTGGTTGCCGGTAAACCGTTTAACTAATACCGGGTTCTCTGGTTGGTCGCCGGTAAACCGTTTAACTAATACCGGGTTCTCTGGTTGGTCGCCGGTAAACCGTTTAACTAATACCGGGTTCTCTGGTTGGTTGCCGGTAAACCGTTAAACTAATACCGGGTTCACTGGTTGGTCGCTGGTAAACTGTTAAACTAATACCGCGTTCTCTGGTTAGTCACCGGTAAACCGTTAAACTAATACCGGGTTCACTGGTTGGTCGCCGGTAAACTGTTAAACTAATACCGTGTTCTCTGGTTAGTCACCGGTAAACCGTTAAACTAATACCGTGTTCTCTGGTTAGTGAACGTTAAACTAATACCGCGTTCTCTGGTTGGTCGCCGGTAAACCGTTAAACTAATACCGGGTTCTCTGGTTGGTTGCCGGTAAACCGTTAAACTAAAACCGGGTTCTCTGGTTGGTCGCCGGTAAACCGTTAAACTAATACAGCGTTCTCTGGTTAGTCGCCGGTAAACCGTTAAACTAATACCGGGTTTTCTGGTTGGTCGCCGGTAAACTGTTAAAACTAAAACCGGGTTCTCTGGTTAGTGAACGTTAAACCGTTAAACTAATACCGCGTTCTCTGGTTAGTGAACGTTAAACTAATACCGCGTTCTCTGGTTGGTCGCCGGTAAACCGTTAAACTAATACCGGGTTCTCTGGTTGGTTGCCGGTAAACCGTTTAACTAATACCGGGTTCTCTGGTTGGTTGCCGGTAAACCGTTTAACTAATACCGGGTTCTCTGGTTGGTCGCCGGTAAACCGTTTAACTAATACCGGGTTGTCTGGTTGGTCGCCTAAACCGTTAAACTAATACCGTGTTCTCTGGTTGGTCGCCGGTAAACCGTTAAAACTAATACCGCGTTCTCTGGTTAGTCACCGGTAAACCGTTAAACTAATACCGCGTTCTCTGGTTAGTGACCGGTAAACCGTTAAACTAATACCGGGTTCTCTGGTTGGTCCCCGGTAAACCGTTCTTCATCACATGACAGATGCTCATTTGAGTTGTAAATTTTCATCCTGATATAACACAGAGGCGTTTGCTGTGATGTCATCACTGATGTCATCACTGTTGGTCGCAGTTTTCTTCAGCTGGCAGTTGAAGTAAAGGCAACAACGGTACATGAAAACATCTGGCTGCGTCGGTCCAGCTGTGACTGTGGCCGCTCAGTCCTCCAGCGCTGTTAATTAAACTCATTAACGCGCCCAATTAACCCTCACTGAAACCAACGAGGTTGGGCCAGAACTCTCCAGAACTCTCCGTTCAGTTCTGAAGGTTTTCAGCCCAGATGGTTCAGCAGCACCTCTGTGGTCATCACACTGCTCCGGTTCTGGTCCACCCGCGGGGGGGGTTCTGGTCCACCCACGGGGGGTTCTGGTCCACCCACGGGGGTTCTGGTCCACCCACGGGGGGTTCTGGTCCACCCACGGAGGGTTCTGGTCCACCCACGGGGGGTTCTGGTCCACCCGCGGGGGGTTCTGGTCCACCCACGGAGGGTTCTGGTCCACCCGCGGGGGGTTCTGGTCCACCCGCGGGGGGTTCTGGTCCACCCACGGAGGGTTCTGGTCCACCCACGGGGGGTTCTGGTCCACCCGCGGGGGGTTCTGGTCCACCCACGGAGGGTTCTGGTCCACCCACGGAGGGTTCTGGTCCACCCGCGGGGGGTTCTGGTCCTGACTGGTTCTCCCGGGTCAGTGTGAACTGAGGACGTGGTCTCCTCCAACTGTGGGAGCTCCAGACATCGGACCGGCCCAACGACCGGGTCAACAGCCCGTTTGAGTCTGCTGGACGGCTCATTATGGGATGGTACGCACGACTTCCAGCTGCTTCGTTTACAGATGTTCGGCTCGTCTGGAGCAGAACAAACATGATGTCAAGAACAACGGCCAACTCTGGGTCAACGAGGCGTCGTTGAGCTCTTCAGACTGGTTGTCATGGTGATTCTCTGCTAAGACAGCGACGGACCAATGACGGCACTCACTGTTGTCACATGACACGTGGTTTGAGCTGCAGTTGAAACACGAACAGAACCGAACAAACTCCAGATGAAAACCAGCTGGTAACATCTGGTAACATCTGGGCCGATGATCTAAAGCTGCAGACGTCAGTGACGCTGAGTTAAAGCGGTGTGTTGTTGTTGTTGTTGTTGTTTCAGTGTGCGTCACCTTCCTGGAGAAGTTTTATCAGTCCCTGAAGGACGACAACTCCAACTTCAACAACGCCGACATCGAGACGGCGCTCATGAAGAGCTGCAGAGACGCCAAAGGAAAAGAGAACCGCTTTGTAAGTAACTTCCAGATGTGCAGCAGCTGGACACTTTTCAGAGTGGAGTCGTCGTGTGTGTTGACTTTAGAGCAGCTAACGTTCCTCTTCCTGTCTCCAGTGTTACTACATCGGGGCGACAAGCGACGCTGCCACCAAAATGATCAATGAGGTGTCCAAACCGCTCAGCTACCACGTTCCGGTGGAGAAGATCTGCGAGAAGCTGAAGAAGAAGGACGGTCAGATCTGTGAACTCAGATACGGTGAGAACGCCAGAGGTTCTGTTGGTTTCAGAGTTCAGGCTCCAGATTTCTACAGAAGTTTTTTGACTCGGTGGTTGACGGTGTCACAGCGGTGATCGGTCGACTGTAGATGTGTGGAAGTTTGAAGACCTCAGCGCCATCAATGACCCGCAATACCAGCAGGAGGCTGGTTTCACCCAGCAGGAGGCTGGTTTCATCCCAGCAGCAGGTCCGGCTGCTACAGGAAGAAGCACGTTAGCGTCTGGACTTGTAGCGGGCCGTTAGCGTCTGGACCTGTAGCGGCCCGTTAGCGTCTGGACCTGTAGCGGCCCGTAAGCGTCTGGACCTGTAGCCACCCGTTAGCGTCTGGACTTGTAGAGGCCCGTTAGCGTCTGGACCTGTAGCGGCCCCTTAGCGTCTGGACCTGTAGTGGCCCCTTAGCGTCTGGACCTGTAGCGGCCCCTTAGCGTCTGGACCTGTAGCCGCCCCTTAGCTTCTGGACTTGTAGCGGCCCCTTAGCGTCTGGACCTGTAGCGGCCCCTTAGCGTCTGGACCTGTAGCGGCCCCTTAGCGTCTGGACCTGTAGCGGCCCCTTAGCGTCTGGACCTGAGCGGCCCCTTAGTCGGGACCTTGTAGCGGCCCCTTAGCGTCTGGACTTGTAGCGGCACCTTAGCGTCTGGACTTGTAGCGGCCCCTTAGCGTCTGGACCTGTAGCGGCCCTTCAGCGTCTGGACCTGTAGCGGCCCCTTGGTTAGCGTCTGGACCTGTAGCGGCCCCTTGGTTAGCGTCTGGACCTGTAGCGGCCCCTTAGCGTCTGGACCTGTAGCGGCCCCTTAGCGTCTGGACCTGTAGCGGCCCCTTAGTGTCTGGACCTGTAGCGGCCCCTTAGCGTCTGGACCTGTAGCGGCCCCTTAGCGTCTGGACCTGTAGCGGCCCCTTAGCGTCTGGACCTGTAGCGGCCCTTTAGCGTCTGGACCTGTAGCGGCCCCTTATTAGCGTCTTGGACCTGTAGCGGCCCTTAGCGTTGGACCTGTAGCGGCCCCTTAGCGTCTGGACCTGTAGCGGCCCTTAGCGTCTGGACCTGTAGCGGCCCCTTAGCGTCTGGACCTGTAGCGGCCCTTAGCGTCTGGACCGTAGCGGCCCCTTAGCGTCTGGACCTGTAGCGGCCCTTTAGCGTCTGGACCTGTAGCGGCCCTTTAGCGTCTGGACCTGTAGCGGCCCTTTAGCGCCTGGACCTGTAGCGGCCCTTTAGCGCCTGGACCTGTAGCGGCCCTTTAGCGTCCTGGACCTGTAGCGGCCCTTTAGCGTGGACCTTGTAGCGGCCTTAGCGCTGGACCTGTAGCGGCCCTTTAGCGTGGACCTGTAGCCCTTTAGCGGCCCTGGACCTGTAGCGGCCCTGTAGCGGCCCTTTAGCGTCTGGACCTGTAGCGGCCCCTTAGCGTCGGGACCTGTAGCGGCCCCTTAGCGTCGGGACCTGTAGCGGCCCTTCAGCGTCTGGACCTGTAGCGGCCCCTTGGTTAGCGTCTGGACTTGTAGCGGCCCCTTAGCGTCTGGACCTGTAGCGGCCCCTTAGCGTCTGGACCTGTAGCGGCCCCTTAGCGTCTGGACCTGTAGCGGCCCCTTAGCGTCTGGACCTGTAGCGGCCCCTTAGCGTCTGGACCTGTAGCGGCCCCTTAGCGTCTGGACCTGTCGCGCGGCCCTTTAGCGTCTGGACCTGTCGCGCGGCCCTTTAGCGTCTGGACCTGTCGCGCGGCCCTTTAGCGTCTGGACCTGTAGCGGCCCTTTAGCGTCTGGACCTGTAGCAGCCCCTTAGCGTCTGGACCTGTAGCGGCCCCTTAGCGTCTGGACCTGTAGCGGCCCCTTAGCGTCTGGACCTGTAGCGGCCCTTTAGCGTCTGGACCTGTAGCGGCCCTTTAGCGCCTGGACCTGTAGCGGCCCTTTAGCGCCGGACCTGGCGGCCCTTGCGCCTGGACCTGTAGCGGCCCTTAGCGTCTGGACCTGTAGCGGCCCTTTAGCGTCTGGACCTGTAGCGGCCCCTTAGCGTCTGGACCTGTAGCGGCCCTTTAGCGTCTGGACCTGTAGCGGCCCCTTAGCGTCTGGACCTGTAGCGGCCCCTTAGCGTCTGGACCTGTAGCGGCCCCTTAGCGTCTGGACCTGTAGCGGCCCCTTAGCGTCTGGACCGTAGCGGCCCCTTAGCGCCTGGACCTGTAGCGGCCCTTTAGCGTCTGGACCTGTAGCGGCCCGTTAGCGTCTGGACCTGTAGCGGCCCGTTAGCGTCTGGGCCTGTAGCGGCCCCTTAGCGTCTGGACCTGTAGCGGCCCCTTAGCGTCTGGACCTGTAGCGGCCCTTTAGCGCCTGGACCTGTAGCGGCCCTTTAGCGTCTGGACCTGTAGCGGCGCCTTAGCGTCTGGACCTGTAGCGGCGCCTTAGCGTCTGGACCTGGCGCGCGGCCCTTTAGCGTCTGGACCTGTAGCGGCCCCTTAGCGTCTGGACCTGTAGCGGCCCCTTAGCGTCTGGACCTGTAGCAGCCCCTTAGCGCCTGGACCTGTAGCGGCCCATTAGCATCTGGACTTGTAGCAGCCCGTTAGCGTCTGGACCTGTAGCGGCCCATTAGCATCTGGGCCTGTAGCGGCCCGTCAGTGCTTCCTTCCCTCCAGCAGGTGGAGCATTTGTTGACTCAGTCCTTTATGACATCAGCATAAACAGAAACTGGTCGTTGTGACGAACTGGACGGTTGGTTTCTCTCTGATCTTCTTCTCTGATCTTCTTCTCAGACAAGCAGCTGGACCTGACCACAGTGGACCTGAAGAAGCTGAAGGTGAAGGACCTGAAGAAGATCCTGGAGGAGTGGGACGAGTCCTGCAAAGGCTGCGCCGAGAAGTCCGACTTCATCCGCAAAATCACGGAGCTCATGCCCAAGTACGCTCCAGCAGCCGCCAAGGCACGGACAGATCTGTAAAACCTGAGACATTTGGACTTGAATGGACCGATCCGACCAGGAGGAGGAGGAGGAGGAGGAGGAGGAGGAGGAGGAGGAGGAGGAGGAGGAGGAGGAGGAGGAGGAGGAGGAGGAGGAGGAGGAGGAGGAGGAGGAGTTTGACATCACTGAGCACATTTCACGGTCAATAACAAATACAGACATTGTCTCCTGAAACCGTCAGCTTTGATGGAACCTGGAGCAGCGGTGGTTCACCTGTCAGGACTGATCCGGGTCAGAACCAGATCTGAGTGGAGGCCAGAACGACGACGAGACCATCTGAACCTCAGAGTCGCTCAGATCTGCAGTTAAACTGCAACGACAGGAAATTTAACGTGTTCATGTTTGAAATAAAGTCCCGCTTCCTCCCCGTCCCTTGTTTTTACTCCTCCATCGTCTTTACGTTCCAGCAGTTTATTGATCAGGTGAAACCGGTTAGTTGCAGTTCCTCTACTGACCACTAGTGTCAGTTAAATAAGCAGATGTTTTTAACCAGAAGCTAAAACATCTGGAGAAGGTTTTCTCCAGATGTTTGTTGTTGGTTCAGAAGAAAACATCTGCAGATTTAGTTCCCAGTTTTGTACATAAATGGAGGCTGTGGGGGAGGGAGGGTGACTGCTGCACGTTTTGGCTTCTTTTTCAGCGAACATTTAGCTTAAGTATTTATTAAAATTGTTTTTTTTTCTTTTTAAAAGATTGTTGGTTTGCTGCTTCTTGTCTCGTTGACTTTTAAATCCACCGCTGGGATCACCAGGAGCGACTGGACCTGGATCTGGACCTGGTGTCCCACGTCCCCGGCTGGTGGGAGGTTCTGATGGACCAACGGGTCTCCGCCGCGGACCCGATGATGATGCAACAGACTTGAAGTTGGGAGATGAAACTAAAACATGCTGTAATGTTTTCATGTTTGTTACAACTGTTCTCCTTTTTTCATTAAAATGCCAGAAACCAGATTTGTGCTGTGATGAAGACCGGGTTCTGGTGGGTTCTGGTGGGTTCTGGGTGTACGGCGAGCCACCAGGGTCACTTTAATGAGGCGGGGGTTTGGGTTAGGAAAAACAGTTTTAACTGAAACTGTTCATGAGACCTTCAGTTCCAGCTGTTACAAAAGAGCTTCAAACCAAAGTGGGTGTAAAATTAGGAAAAACAATTATTTTATTTTATTATTATTTATTTATTATTATTATTTTCTATTAGGCCAAACATCAGTATTATTATTTCTAGACTAGAACTTCTAGACTGACCTGTAAAAATACAAACCAACTAAAAAAAAACAACCTTAATTACTGGACAGACATCAACAAACCTTTTTTTTTTTTTTTCATGATATATTAGAACAATATACTAATAAAACGAGGCACGAAACACTCGTGAAGCTCCTGAGTTTCAGTTCAGTAATAACGGAAAAGAGTTCTGAACATCAGATTTCAGAGCTTCTATAAATCATATAAGATGATTTATATGATTTATAGAAGCTTTTAAATAAATCATATAAGATGACTTTGTAAACGCAGGAAATTTAGACTTTTGAAAAGCCAGGAAAATTACAACAATTTCTGCAGGAATCTTACGAAACATCTTGACGTCCGACGCGCTGACGTCATCGCGTAGCTGCCTCCTCCTCAGGGAAGGCGCACATTCCTATTGTCCAAGATGGCGGTGCTGGTGCAGCTGCTCCGCTGCTGAATGTTTTTAAACCAGTTTATGTTTTTTATTTCGGTAAATGTTTCAAACTCAGCGGCCGCAGCGGAAGCGTTTCTCTTCCACAAGCCGTCGTTTTACCGCCTCGTCTGCTCCAACGCTCCCGGAACTCGCTCCTCCGCCGGATCGCCGCTGCAGGCACCGAAAAGTTTGAGCTCCATCACCGCCGAAGAATGAAGCGGCAGGCCGGCAGAGAGCCGAGTCCGTCCAGGGCCGCAGGCCAAGCGGATACGGGAGCGGGAGCGGGAGAGCGCCCGCAGGGAGGAGCTGCCGCCGCCGCCGCTGGCGCTGCTGCTGGCCGAGAGCCGGAGCTACCACCGCCGGAGCCGCAGCAGGGAGCGAGAGAAGCCGCGGCTGCGGGAGGAGCGGGCGGCGGCCGCGCTGGAGCTCCACCACCGGCATGAGCTCAGCCTGCTCGGCCGGCCGCCGCGCGCCGCGCCGCCGCGGCCGCCGGCCGCCGCGGAGCTGCCCGCCGCCAGGCCCGGAACCCTGGAGTACAAGACGCTGCTGATCAGCAACCTGGGCTCGCAGGTGTCGGACGAGGACGTGGAGGACGCGTTGTTCCACGAGTTCAAGAAGTTCGGGGACGTGAGCGTGAAGCTGTCGCACACGCCGGAGCTCGGCCGCATCGCCTACGTCAACTTCCGCCACCCCGAGGATGCCAAAGAGGCCCGGCACGCCAAGTCCACCAGGCTGGTTCTGGGAGACCGGCAGCTGAAGATCGAGCCCATGTACGTCAGGAGGCGGAGCGTCACGCCCCCAGATGTGGGGTTTTTGCCTCTGCACCCCCCGTACCCCTACAGACAGCGGTCCCTGTCCCCGCCCGGGCCCGGGGCCAGCAGCCTCAGGGACCTCAGGGCCCGCCACTACGCCTTGGAGAGCCTGGGCCTGACCCGGGACCGGGACCGTCCTGCTGGACTACTACGGGATGCTGGAGGAGAGGGGGGCGCGGCCGTACGGGTTCCCGCCGGTGCCGGTGGTGGAGGACCTGAAGCCGGAGGACGACCAGCGCGCCACCAGCAACCTGTTCATAGGAAACCTGGACGGCAACGTGACGGAGGCGGAGCTGAGGCGGGGCTTCGACAAGTACGGGATCATCGAGGACGTGGTGATCAAGCGGCCGGCCCGCGGGCAGGGCGGGGCCTACGCTTTCGTCAAATTCCAGAACCTGGACATGGCCCATCCGGGCCAAGGTGGCCATGCAGGGGCGGCTGATTGGAGGTAACCCCATTAAGATTGGCTACGGCAAGGCCAACCCCACCACCAGGCTGTGGGTGGGCGGGCTGGGGCCCGGGAACTCCCTGGCGGCGCTGGCCCGGGAGTTCGACCGCTTCGGAAGCATCCGGAATATTGACTACGTGAAGGGCGACAGCTTCGCCTACATTCAGTACGAGAGTCTGGATGCCGCGCAGGCCGCCTGCACCCAGATGCGGGGTTTCCCTCTGGGCGGCCCGGAGCGCCGTCTGCGGGTCGACTTCGCCAAAGTGGAGGAAAGCCCCTCCCGGCCCTTCCCCCCGGGCTACCAGGCCCCCGTGGCGCTGCCCGCCCACTACGACCTCCTCGGGGAGGCGTATGGCCGCCACCGCAGCCTGGAGCGGGAGCTGCGGGCGGTGGCCCGGGAGCGCTCCCCGCCTCCCTCCTCGCACAGCCTCCTCGCCCTCAGGGAACGGGAGTATCCCAGCAGCCCCCCCCGTGGCCCGGACAGACGGGTGGCGGGCACCGAGGCCTTTGGGCGGCGAGGGGGGAGGAGCCGCAGCAGGAGCAGGGAGCGCTGGCTGAAGGAGCGGGAGGAGAGGCGGAGCAGGAGGCGGAGCCGCAGCAGGAGCGCGTCTCCCGACAGAGAGAGGGGGCGGTCCAAGGTTCGAGGGCCGGGAGGAGCCGCCTCCCCCGACGCCAGTCCGGACCGGGCCCGGGTCCGAGCCCCCGACTCCACCACCGAACCACGAGACCACTCCCCAGACGGCGGCGCGGCGGCGCGACACGCCAACGACGAAGAGCCGCCGGCGGGGCGCCACCACGCCAAGCGCTCCTCCGGCGACCACCTCAACAACCACCAGCGTGGTGGCGAGGGGGCCGGCGATGGCGCCGGCTCCTCCCCCGCCCCCCACACGGACACGTCCTCCCCCCCCGGCTCGCTGTCGGAGTTCGCTCAGAGCGCGCTCAGCAGGACGTGGCGCGGCTTCTTCGCCCTGAAGAACAGCAGCTTCCCCACGGACCTGTACCTGCTGGAGGGCGGGGCCTCCTTCTTCGCCGCGGTGATGCGGGACAGCCTGAAGCTGCAGAACCAGAACCAGCCCAGCCAGCTGAAGATCGCCCAGCGGCTGCGCATGGACCAGACCCGCCTGGACGAGGTGACGCGCCGCATCAAGCTGGGCCGCCCCGACGGCTTCGCCATCCTGCTGGCGCTGCAGGGGCCCGTGGACCGCCAGGCCCCCGGCCCGGAGCCGGGCCTGCAGGTGCGCCTGCTGCGCCACCTGGTGACTTACCTGCGGAACAAAGAGGCGGCCGGCGTGGTGAGCCTGCCCGCCGCCAAGGAGGCGGGGCCGGGCGCCATGCTGTACGCCTTCCCGCCGGGGGAGTTCTCGCAGCAGTACCTGCAGAGCGCCAGGAGGACTGTGGGTAATCTGGATGAGGAGCACATGGTCATCGTGATCGTCAACGACACTAACTGATGAGTGGACGCACACGTGCACACACACACACACACGCGCGCACGCACCCCTTCATGGCGTGTGCGTGACTTCTTCCACGTGAACTCAGTTACACTACATGTTTCTTCCTGCTGGTGTCGTCAGCGGATCAGAACCACCTGGTTCCTCACCTGACAGAAGCTGCAGCTGGAACACGACACTAAGCCTGATGGGATTGTTTTTACGCTTCTAACTTTATTCGTTTGTATTTTCCTCTCCAGGATGTTTTTACAAAGTCACTGTACTGTAGCGCGACGCCCCCCCGCCAGGGTTGGAAACCAAGCTGCCACTTCCTGTCTGCTCGATGACATCACGCCCGCGTCCTCGCCGCCAGTCGGTCTCAACTGGACCCGACTGAGTAGAAACGTCTGACTTTATAAAAGCTCATTTACAATTTAAAACTAAAATCTGAACGTCGATCCAAAACCGGTCGGGCTCTAGAAGCTTAGAAATTCTGTAAAAAAAAATAAGAGACTCAGAATGTGAAACTTTATAAACCTGTAAATGTCTGAAAAACATTTACCACTAATTTAAAGCTTTATAAAGTCAAAACCTGACTTCATTTTAGAAAGATCAAATATCCACCTAAATAACTCAAAAATAGATAAACATCTGGTTAAACTCAAACTTTTGATTTTAAAAGGTCAAAATTGACTTGTTTTTATTCTTTATTAACGTCTGAAAAGGTGTTTTCCTCGTATGTACCAGCGTATGATTTACAAGAGTTCAGAAACTCAAATAAGTTTAACTTAAAAAAGTTTATAAACTTACATATTTGTGATAAATATCTGAAAAGTGCTTGTACATTGAGGTATTTCTGATTTATTTAACTGATACATTTTGAGCTTTTAAAATCAAATCTTCAGAGATTCTAAAATCAAAAATCATTTTTTCACATTTTGCAAACAACTTGAAAAAACATTTTGTAAAAAATAAACATTAACTCCACAATGTAAACAACGTTCTCGAGATATTTCAACAAATAAATAGTAAACAAAGTATGCAACTTGCAATATTCAAGTTTTGAAAAAAAAAAAAAAAAAGGATTATCCTGTAGCAGCATAGAGACAATATTCACACATTACAACTTTATGGACAAACTAAATATATAATAAATAAATAAGGTCTCTCAGGCAGCCACTACAAGTTTTGAGCAGTAAAGTCTTAACTACACAATGTAAACAACGTTTGAGATATTTCAACAAATAAATAGTAAACTAAAATTATGCAACTTGCAATATTCAAGTTTTGACAATCAAAAAAAAAAAAAAAAAAAAATCCTGTAGCATAAAATAATATTCACACGCTACAACTTTAACCCTAACAAGTGTTTGCTCCTTCGATGGTGTAGCAGATTGCTGGTGTAGCCTCCCGCGGCTACAACTTTAGCTCGGCAACATTTGCAGATTATTGTAGTTTGTTGGACGTCATCTTTTTTAAATCCACGGCTCCTCGTTCAGGAAGAAGTTCCTCAGTCTCATGTTGCCGTTCTGGAGCTTCCACTTCTGGACTTTCTCTGTTAGCATCCATCACCGTTTAACCATAAGCTAGTAGCGTGTTGTGCCTCCAGTGCAACTGCAAAACAGTCCCCTGTCAAACAATGTTCTGCGGCACTTACGTTCCGCCGCGCGGCGTTCCCAACGTTGTGTACGCTACAGTAGATACTCACCGGTATTACAGTATATGAAAAATTAATATCATAAGAAAAATAAACACCGGTATTCAGTATGAACCAGTATGAACCGGTATACCGCCCAGCACTATGTTAAAGTAAGAATCTCTAAAGTCCTCAAATATTTACTATAATTAACTGTTGAAGCTCTGGAGCCCGTTTGTGAAGTCAGAAGTTCAGATATTTATCGCAGACGTACCAGTTTAGTCAGGAGTTCAGTCTTTATAAAGTCAGATTTGTGGACTCAGATGCTCCGTCACATAGAAAAGTGAACATTTATAATTTTCTAATTTCTGGTCCTGCCGCAGGAACTCATCACGTACAGCGTCTGATTAAACGGGTTGGGGGCGTGGCCTCTGCTGCGGAGCGTCCGTCGGCTGAACAAACCCACCTGCTACACTAAATGACTCGTCTGGTGGGCGACGGCTCGTTTCCAACCCTGGCTCCTCCTTCCTAATTTATGTCTGAAGTGGGCGTGGCTAGTGGAGGAGACCCCGCCCCACTATCCTGCTCATTTTCTGGTGTTTTTATCAGTGGAACCATTCCAGCCTCCGGTTGACGTTCAGACGGTGTGAGTGTGTTTGTTCTGGTGTTGTTCGCTCAAGGAGAGAAACAGAAATCAGTGTGTTGCTCTGAAAATGAAACCTCCCGTTCAGGACTGTTTTTAACGTGTGTGGTGGTCGTACTGGTGATGCTGGTTCCCATTTTCTAATGTGCACATTTCTACTTTGAAGACACCGGTCCGTCCATCCGTTCTCCATCTGTGCCTGGTTTTATTCCTCATCAGCTCCTCGGCAGGTTGTTGTGCCGTTCAGACGACGGACGAGATCACTCCGACACCAAAACAAACAAACAAACAAAAAAAAAAAAGAAATGTAGGATAAAGAAGCATTTAAAATAAAGTAAAATGTTTACACAAATCAGAACGTTTGAGTGGTGATTGTGATGCAGGTCCATCTAACATCATTTGTTCTGGTTCAGGTTCTGGTTTCAGTCCAGCCGAAGTCAATGATCTCAGCTGGAGTCACTGATCTCAGCTGGAGTCACTGATCTCAGCTGGAGTCATTGATCTCAGCTGGATCTCAGCCGGAGTCACTGATTGCAGCTGGAGTCATTGATCTCAGCTGGAGTCAATGATCTCAGCTGGAGTCAATGATCTCAGCTGGAGTCACTGATTTCAGCTGGATCTCAGCTGGAGTCACTGATCTCAACTGGAGTCAATGATCTCAGCTGCATCTCAGCCGGAGTCATTGATCTCAGCTGGAGTCATTGACCTCAGCTGGAGTCACTGATTTCAGCTGGATCTCAGCTGGAGTCACTGATCTCAACTGGAGTCATTGATCTCAGCTGGTGTCATTGACCTCAGCTGGAGTCACTGATTTCAGCTGGATCTCAGCTGGAGTCACTGATCTCAACTGGAGTCATTGATCTCAGCTGGATCTCAGCTGGAGTCATTGATCTCAGCTGGTGTCATTGACCTCAGCTGGAGTCACTGATTTCAGCTGGATCTCAGCTGGAGTCACTGATCTCAACTGGAGTCATTGATCTCAGCTGCATCTCAGCCGGAGTCATTGATCTCAGCTGGAGTCATTGATCTCAGCTGGATCTCAGCTGGAGTCATTGATCTCAGCTGGATCTCAGCTGGTGTCATTGACCTCAGCTGGAGTCACTGATTTCAGCTGGAGTCATTGATCTCAGCTGGAGTCATTGATCTCAGCTGGAGTCATTGATCTCAGCTGGATCTCAGCCGGAGTCATTGATCTCAGCTGGAGTCATTGATCTCAGCTGGATCTCAGCCGGAGTCATTGATCTCAGCTGGAGTCATTGATCTCAGCTGGAGTCATTGATCTCAGCTGGAGTCATTGATCTCAGCTGGATCTCAGCCGGAGTCATTGATCTCAGCCGGAGTCATTGATCTCAGGTGGAGTCACTGATTTCAGCTGGAGTCATTGATCTCAGCTGGAGTCATTGATCTCAGCTGGATCTCAGCCGGAGTCATTGATCTCAGCTGGAGTCATTGATCTCAGCTGGATCTCAGCTGGTGTCATTGACCTCAGCTGGAGTCACTGATTTCAGCTGGATCTCAGCTGGAGTCACTGATCTCAGCTGGAGTCATTGATCTCAGCTGGATCTCAGCTGGTGTCATTGACTTTAGCTGGAGTCACTGATCTCAGCTGGAGTCATTGATCTCAGCTGGATCGCAGCTGGATCATTGATCTCAGCTGGATCTAAGCTGTATCATTGATCTCAGCTGGATCTCAGCTGGAGTCACTGATCTCAGCTGGAGTCATTGATCTCAGCTGGATCCCAGCTGGAGTCACTGATCTCAGCTGGAGTCACTGATTTCAGCTGGATCTCAGGCGGAGTCATTGATCTCAGCTGGAGTCACTGATTTCAGCTGGAGTCATTGATCTCAGCTGGATCTCAGCCGGAGTCATTGATCTCAGCTGGAGTCACTGATTTCAGCTGGAGTCATTGATCTCAGCTGGATCTCAGCCGGAGTCATTGATCTCAGCTGGATCTCAGCCGGAGTCACTGATCTCAGCTTAAGTCAATGATCTCAGCTTGAGTTTAGCTGGAGTCATTGATCTCAGCTGGAGTCATTGATCTCAGCTGGAGTCATTGATCTCAGCTGGATCTCAGCCGGAGTCATTGATCTCAGATGGAGTCATTGATCTCAGCTGGATCTCAGCTGGTGTCATTGACCTCAGCTGGAGTCACTGATTTCAGCTGGATCTCAGCTGGAGTCACTGATCTCAGCTGGAGTCATTGATCTCAGCTGGATCTCAGCCGGAGTCACTGATTGCAGCTGGAGTCATTGATCTCAGCTGGAGTCATTGATCTCAGCTGGATCTCAGCTGGTGTCATTGACTTCAGCTGGAGTCACTGATTTCAGCTGGATCTCAGCTGGAGTCACTGATCTCAGCTGGAGTCATTGATCTCAGCTGGATCTCAGCCGGAGTCACTGATTGCAGCTGGAGTCATTGATCTCAGCTGGAGTCATTGATCTCAGCTGGATCTCAGCTGGTGTCATTGACCTCAGCTGGGGTCATTGATTTCAGCTGGATCTCAGCTGGAGTCACTGATCTCAGCTGGAGTCATTGATCTCAGCTGGATCTCAGCCGGAGTCACTGATTGCAGCTGGAGTCATTGATCTCAGCTGGAGTCATTGATCTCAGCTGGATCTCAGCTGGTGTCATTGACTTCAGCTGAAGTCACTGATTTCAGCTGGAGTCATTGATCTCAGCTGGATCTCAGCCGGAGTCATTGATCTCAGCTGGATCTCAGCCGGAGTCACTGATCTCAGCTTAAGTCAATGATCTCAGCTTGAGCTTAGCTGGAGTCATTGATCTCAGCTGGAGTCACTGATCTCAGCTGGAGTCATTGATCTCAGCTGGATATCAGCCGGAGTCATTGATCTCAGATGGAGTCAATGATCTCAGCTGGATCTCAGCTGGATCTCAGCTGGATCTCAGCTGGAGTCACTGATCTCAGCTGGAGTCAATGATCTCAGCTGGAGTCATTGATCTCAGCTGGAGTCACTGATTTCAGCTGGAGTCATTGATCTCAGCCGGAGTCATTGATCTCAGCCGGAGTCATTGATCTCAGCTGGAGTCATTGATCTCAGCTGGAGTCATTGATCTCAGCTGGAGTCACTGATTTCAGCTGGAGTCATTGATCTCAGCTGGAGTCATTGATCTCAGCTGGAGTCATTGATCTCAGCTGGATCTCAGCCGGAGTCATTGATCTCAGCTGGAGTCATTGATCTCAGCTGGATCTCAGCCGGAGTCATTGATCTCAGCTGGAGTCATTGATCTCAGCTGGATCTCAGCTGGTGTCATTGACCTCAGCTGGAGTCACTGATTTCAGCTGGATCTCAGCTGGAGTCATTGATCTCAGCTGGATCTCAGCCGGAGTCATTGATCTCAGCTGGAGTCATTGATCTCAGCTGGAGTCATTGATCTCAGCTGGATCTCAGCTGGATCATTGATCTCAGCTGGATCTAAGCTGTATCATCGATCTCAGCTGGAGTCATTGATCTCAGCTGGATCTCAGCCGGAGTCATTGATCTCAGCTGGAGTCATTGATCTCAGCTGGATCTCAGCTGGTGTCATTGACCTCAGCTGGAGTCACTGATTTCAGCTGGATCTCAGCTGGAGTCATTGATCTCAGCTGGATCTCAGCCGGAGTCATTGATCTCAGCCGGAGTCATTGATCTCAGCTGGAGTCATTGATCTCAGCTGGATCTCAGCTGGTGTCATTGACCTCAGCTGGAGTCACTGATCTCAGCTGGAGTCATTGATCTCAGCTGGATCTCAGCCGGAGTCATTGATCTCAGCTGGAGTCATTGATCTCAGCTGGATCTCAGCTGGTGTCATTGACCTCAGCTGGAGTCACTGATTTCAGCTTGATCTCAGCTGGAGTCATTGATCTCAGCTGGATCTCAGCCGGAGTCATTGATCTCAGCTGGAGTCATTGATCTCAGCTGGATCTCAGCTGGTGTCATTGACCTCAGCTGGAGTCACTGATTTCAGCTGGATCTCAGCTGGAGTCACTGATCTCAGCTGGAGTCATTGATTGCAGCTGGAGTCATTGATCTCAGCTGGAGTCATTGATCTCAGCTGGATCTCAGCTTGTGTCATTGACTTCAGCTGGAGTCACTGATCTCAGCTGGAGTCATTGATCTCAGCTGGATCTCAGCTGGATCATTGATCTCAGCTGGATCTAAGCTGTATCATCGATCTCAGCTGGAGTCATTGATCTCAGCTGGATCTCAGCTGGAGTCACTGATCTCAGCTGGAGTCATTGATCTCAGCTGGATCCCAGCTGGAGTCACTGATCTCAGCTGGAGTCATGATCTTCAGCTGGATCTCAGGCGGAGTCATTGATCTCAGCTGGAGTCACTGATTTCAGCTGGAGTCATTGATCTCAGCTGGATCTCTCAGATCTGGATCAGCTGATCTCAGCCGGAGTCATTGATCTCAGCTGGAGTCACTGATTTCAGCTGGAGTCATTGATCTCAGCTGGAGTCACTGATTTCAGCTGGAGTCATTGATCTCAGCTGGATCTCAGCCGGAGTCATTGATCTCAGCTGGATCTCAGCCGGAGTCACTGATCTCAGCTTAAGTCAATGATCTCAGTTTGAGCTTAGCTGGAGTCATTGATCTCAGCTGGAGTCACTGATCTCAGCTGGATATCAGCCGGAGTCATTGATCTCAGATGGAGTCAATGATCTCAGCTGGATCTCAGCTGGATCTCAGCTGGAGTCACTGATCTCAGCTGGAGTCAATGATCTCAGCTTGAGCTTAGCTGGAGTCATTGATCTCAGCTGAAATCACTGATCTCATCTTGAGTCATTGATTTCAGCTGGATCTCTGCTGGAGTTATTGATTTCAGATGGATCTCTGCTGGAGTCAATTAGCTCAGCTGGAGTCATTGATCATGGATCAACCATCAGACCCACCTGTCCACAGATATTCGTTTGTGTTCTGGACTAGAGACTAACTTCATAATTGATCGTATACGTTTCCCCACAGCAACCACGGTGATGACGCTGCTGCTAATGACACCTGTGATCAACATCATGATAACTCTGCTGCAGACAATTGTCTCCGTCAGCAGGAATCATGATGCTGAGCACAGCAGGTCTAATCCCAGAAAACAATGGAGAAGATTAGTTTATTGTGTGGTCACCACGGTGGTCACCACAAAGACTGGAGACCTGTCCAGGTGGATCCCTGCCTTCAGACCTGAAGAGAGCTGGATAGACTCCAGCAGATCCCTGAGACCCTGCAGAGGACTGAACGGATGGAGATCTTTTTTCGATACTGAGCCAGTTAGTGGATGTTTTAGAGGGTTTAAGATGGTTAGAAATATACAGAAATGTAATTTCCATATGAACTTTAAAAGCACTCGGAGAGCGCAGACCTCCACCAAGCACAACAATTCTCCCATATAGCGATTTACAGATTACGATAAAATCCGCCTTCTGATAACATTGACCGCAATGTTATCGAAAATTTGAAAGTGATCCAGAATCCAGGATTTCTTCCGGATCACAGAAACACTTCCGGCAGAAAAAACCTCCGTGGCGGAGGTAAAAATCAAATCAAATCAAATCAAAGAAAAGAAGCTTCTCCTCCAGAACCTCTGAAGCCTTCAGACCTGGAACGGTGGAGGAAGCCTGGCCTTGAAGAGGTTCTGGTCCAGAGGAAGTGGATCCTGTGAGGAGGATCTCAGCAGCTGTTGTGTTTGAACAGCAGAGGGCAGCAGATCCAGTCTGTTCATAATTCTGGTTCTGAGGAGAAGACCAGACTGGTCCAGACTCATCAGGCGCTTCCAGAGTCACAGCTGTAGGCCTTTATTACCGAAGGAAGCAGGAAAAAAGAGGAAGTGAGGGACCAAATGAAGGAAGAGATAAGGAAGGATAGAACAAAGGAAAGTCAGAAGGATGGAAAGAATGAGGAAAGGTTGTAAAAAATGACGGTCTGTGGCTGCTGGGCAGCAGGTGGTCCATGAACAGAGGTTCGGGTCCTGGTTTGACTCCTGACCTGTGACCCCACTGACAACAAAGACACAAGAGCCACAAAATCAATGTTCTGTGGTGGAGCTGGACTGAAGGTTCTGCTGGTTCTGCTGGTTCTACTGGTTCTGCTGGTTCCAGTCCAGCAGCCCAGACTGAATTAGAATTAGAAATTCTCATCCATCGACCACTAGAAGCTGCGGTTCCTCTGCCGACCACTAGAGGCTGCAGTTCCTCTACTGACCACTAGAGACTGCAGTTCCTCTACTGACCACTAGAGACTGCAGTTCCTCTACTGACCACTAGAGGCTGCAGTTCCTCTACTGACCACTAGAGGCTGCGGTTCCTCTACCGACCACTAGAGGCTGCGGTTCTTCTGCCGACCACTAGAGGCTGCGGTTCATCCACCGACCACTAGAGGCTGCGGTTCCTCTACCGACCACTAGAGGCTGCGGTTCATCCGCCGACCACTAGAGGCTGCGGTTCCTCTACCGACCACTAGAGGCTGCGGTTCATCCACCGACCACTAGAGGCTGCGGTTCCTCTACCGACCACTAGAGGCTGAAGTTCCTCTACCGACCACTAGAGGCTGCGGTTCATCCACCGACCACTAGAGGCTGCGGTTCATCCACCGACCACTAGAGGCTGCGGTTCCTCTACCGACCACTAGAGGCTGCGGTTCATCCACCGACCACTAGAGGCTGCGGTTCCTCTACCGACCACTAGAGGCTGCGGTTCATCCACCGACCACTAGAGGCTGCGGTTCCTCTACCGACCACTAGAGGCTGAAGTTCCTCTACTGACCACTAGAGGCTGCAGTTCCTCTACCGACCACTAGAGGCTGAAGTTCCTCTACTGACCACTAGAGGCTGCGGTTCATCCGCCGACCACTAGAGGCTGCGGTTCCTCTACTGACCACTAGAGGCTGCGGTTCATCCGCCGACCACTAGGCTGCAGTTCCTCTACCGACCACTAGAGGCTGCAGTTCCTCTACTGACCACTAGAGGCTGCAGTTCCACAACTGACCACTAGAGGCTGCAGTTCCTCTACTGACCACTAGAGGCTGCAGTTCTTCTACTGACCACTAGAGGCTGCAGTTCCTCTACTGACCACTAGAGGCTGCAGTTCTTCTACTGACCACTAGAGGCTGCAGTTCCTCTACTGACCACTAGAGGCTGCAGTTCTTCTACTGACCACTAGAGGCTGCAGTTCCTCTACTGACCACTAGAGGCTGCAGTTCTTCTACTGACCACTAGAGGCTGCAGTTCCTCTACTGACCACTAGAGGCTGCAGTTCCTCTACTGACCACTAGAGGCTGCAGTTCCTCTACTGACCACTAGAGGCTGCAGTTCCTCTACTGCCTCCAGGAGTGAGTCAGTCTCCATGATGGCCAGCAGAACCAATGAGTAGCTGCTTTTACTTGTCTTGCCTTCTTAGCTGTGAATAAAGCAGAACACAGTAATTCTTATATTAAACTGAATATGTCCTGTTTTGCTGTTAACCTACGTCCACGTTGACTAACTGGACCACTAACCAACTACATCTGAAGTGAGAGCTGAAACCAGTGCACTTGGACACCTGAGGGTTGTGCTGTTACCGAGCCTCTGATTCTGGTTGATGTTGTTCGTCCAGACTACCAGCTGAGCTCATGCAGACGTCTGACATCCTTTAATTATCTGGTGGTTCAGATGTTTGCTAGTGAAGGTCCTGCTTTGAACAACTGCTAAGAACACAGACTGGAGCTGATGTCCCTCTAATTACTGACTAATTACAGACTTTAAGTGTTGACTGTAATCACTGACTGCTTGTCTTCACTTCAGCAGACCTCTGTGGAGATGTTGGTGTTCGTGGAGGAAGCAGCAGATGAAACATTCAAATATTATTTCCTCTCTTTTAATCCTGTGGTTGTATTTTGTCAAAGAATAAAAATCCTCTGACGGTGGTGTCAGCCAAACATACCTCAGACAAACAACAACTTGGAGCTTTATTCAACGTACAGTATTTACCTACAGGACACACCCCCTGTGATGTCATCATAGGTTTCTCCAGATTGATTTTGAAGCTTCCTCTTCCTCGCCCTGGTCTGGCCACGCCCACCTGAGGTCTCCAGTCCATCACCTGGACAGGTCTCCAGTCCATCACAGATGAACAACCATGAACACTCCCAATCCCTCCTCCAGGTGATCTAGAACCACCAGGTAACCTGACATGCAGGTCTTTGGACCGATGGAGGAGGCTGGAGAACCTGGAGGGAACCCACACCAGCACCAGGAGAACATGGAGACTCCACCCAGAAAGACCTGCTGAGGTTCAGACCAGGAACCTTCTAGCTGGGAGACTACAGAGACCACCAGGACACCCTGCTGCCCTCATCCTGAACAATTCTGTCCAAACACCCTCATTTCAAGTGTTGCTACTGAAACATCTGAAACAACTCCCAGCAGAGCTCTGCTGGGACCTGTGGTCCGTCTGGTTAGGGCTGCCTGCAGGTCAGGTAGACCTGCTGGGGTTGGACCTGAGCTGACTGTGGGCCCCAGTTGGCTAGTGGTCCAGTTAGCCAATCTGCAAGGGTCCTGAGATGATCTGACGTGGAGGTCTCCAGACCAGAAGATCCAGCTGCTGCCAGAGGTAGAAACTGATTATCCAGAGACAGTCCAGCTGGTGTCTTCTGATTAGTCCTGGAGACTGCAACTCCTGAACACTTCCAGACCAACCCAGATCCTCCCAGACCAACCAGACTGACCCAGATCCTCCCAGACCGACCCAATTCAATTCAATTCAGTTTTATTTGTATAGCATCTGTTACAATCTCAATTGTCTCTAGGCGCTTTACAGAGACCCAGATCATGACCCCTGAGCAAATATCATTAACTAAAATTATAATATTAAATCCTAATCAAGGATAATGGCAGGTAAAAAACCTCCCACAGAGGGAGAAAGGGAAGGAAAGGGAGAAGAGCAGTGGAGACACCTCTCAGTAGATCATGTTGGTGTCCCCCTGCAGCGTAGGCCTATAGCAGCATAACTATGACGAAGCTGTGATTAAGACGAGCTACTCTAGTCTGAGCTACTACAGCTATGGCTATAACTATTAGCATCTACACACTATAGTTTAGACTAACTGTAGCTATAACTATTAGCCCCTACACACTATAGTTTAGACCAACTGTAGGCTTTACTGAACAGAAATGTTTTCAATTAAGTTTTAAAAATGGAGGTGGTGTCAGCCTCCTGAACCCAAACTGGTAGCTGGTTCCAGAATAAAGGTGCCTGGTAGCAGAAGGCCCGTCCTCCAAACCTACTTTTAGAGCATCCAGGGCTGAATGTAAATTATCTGCAGTATTGATGATGAGGTAATCAATACCTGCTGGAGTAAATTTCAGGTTGTTGCCCTCTTTCCAGGCATGATGGGAGTCCACAGATTTACAGGAGTACCACCTCCTTTCCATTTTACATACATTCTGCTTCAGCGTGTGAATATGTGTATTATACCAGGGAGCTGAGCTCCTAAGATAAGAAACCCTCTTCCTCAGAGGAGCAACAGCATCCAGGGCTGAATGTAAATTATCTGCAGTATTGTTAACAAGGAAATCAATATCTGCTGGAGTAAAATTCAGGTTGTTGCCCTCAGCTATTCTATCATATTCCACCATAGGGAGATGAGAGAGAATGACCTCCTTGAAATTATTCACAGCATCTTCAGAAAGACATCTGCTGTAATGACACATTTCCTTTTCTGTTTTAATGCTAAACTTGAATGTAAATAATTAGTGATCTGAGAGAAGAGAATTCAGCGGCGACACTAACAAGTGATGAGTATCTATACCATAGGTGAGAACCAGATCCAGGATATGATTAAAGCAGTGAGTCGGTTCTTTCATTTGCTATGAGACGCCCAATGAATCTAAGAGAGACATGAAGGCTAATTTAAATCTATCACTGTCAACATCCATGTGGATGTTAAAGTCACCCACTATGATGACTTTGTCTGAGCTGAGCACTAAACCAGCTAAAAAATCTGAGAACTCAGACAGAAACTCCAGATAAGCGCCAGCAGGTGGCCGGTACACCACTACCAACAAGACTGGCTTTTCTGATTTCCAGCTCGGGATGGTTAAACTAAGGGTGAGCTTTCAAATGTATTATAATTACATTTAAGTTTTGTTTTTACTTGCAGGCTGGAGTTGTAGACAGCTGCTACTCCTCCACCTCGACCGGTACTCCGGGGAATATGATAATAAATATAACCTGGTGGCGTAGCCTCATTTAAGATCACATACTCTCCCTCTTGTAGCCATGTTTCTGATAAGCAGAAGACATCGCAACGAGTCTCAGTAATTAGATCATTGATTAACAGAGACTAAGAGCCAAGAGACCTTTCAGTCTTTCAGGTCTTTCAGTCAGGGTTTAGAACTCATCATAGCACAGAAACTGCACTGATTAGAGTCTCCAACGACCTCCTCATGGCCTCAGACAATGGATTAGTTTCTGTCCTTGTTCTGCTGGACCTCAGTGCTGCTTTTGATACTGTTGATCACGGGCTTTTGCTGCATAAATTAGAGCACACTGTTGGAATTAAAGGGACAGCATTAGGTTGGTTTAAGTCATACCTATCTGACAGGTTCCAGTTCGTCCATGTTAATGACGTTTCTTCTACACGGACTAGGGTCTGCTATGGCGTCCCACAGGGTTCAGTTCTGGGACCAATCCTTTTCACTTTCTACATGTTGCCCTTGGTAAGTATTATCCAGAGCCATGGCATAAACTTTCATTGCTACGCTGATGATACGCAGCTGTACTTATCTACGAAACCAGAGGAAACAAAACCTTTGGCTAAACTTCAAGGGTGTCTTAATGATATTAAGTCCTGGATGTCCTCTAACTTTTTGCTTCTAAACTCGGATAAAATAGAGGTTATTGTCTTTGGTCCCAAACACCTGAGGAATGGATTAACTGGGTTTACGCTGGCTTCCAGCACAGTTGTGAAAAACAAGTCATTTTTGATCAGGATATGTCATTTAAGCAGCATATTAATCAGGTTGGTCAGACTGCCTTTTTTCATCTCTGAAATATCTCCAAGATTAGGAGCATCCTCTCCCAGGGTGATGCTGAAAAATTAATCCACGCGTTTGTCAGTTCTAGACTGGATTACTGTAATGCGTTGTTAGCAGGATGTCTGAAAAGCTCGCTAAATAGCCTTCAGTTGATCCAGAACGCAGCAGCGAGGGTGCTGACAGGAATCCGTAAGGGAGATCACATCTCTCCCGTGTTAGCCTCCCTCCATTGGCTTCCCGTGAAATTTAGAATTGAGTTTAAAATTCTGCTTCTCACATATAAGGCCCTTAATGGCCTAGCTCCGCGCTATTTACAAGACTTGATAGCACGTTATGATCCTAATAGAGCTCTCTGCTCTCAGAGTGCAGGATTACTAGAATATCTAAAAGTAGGTTTGGAGGATGGGCCTTCTGCTACCAGGAACCTTTATTCTGGAACCAGCTACCAGTTTGGGTTCAGGAGGCTGACACCACCTCCATCTTTAAAACTAAACTGAAAACATTTCTGTTCAGTAAGGCAAGGCAAGGCAAGTTTATTTGTATAGCACATTTCGTGTACAAGACAATTCAAGGTGCTGTACATAAGCATTACAAAGCATTACATTAAAACAGGAGGAAATAAAAAGATAAAATAATAATAAAAATGCAAAAAGTTAATCAACAGTTATTTTTGATTTAGGAATTAAAAATGTAGATAAAATGCAAGAAATAAAAGTTAATTGTTATGATAAAATGTGGCAAATAAAAAAGTTTTTAACCTTGATTTAAAACTGCTGAGAGTGTCAGCAGACCTGCAGGTTTCTGGGAGTTTGTTCCACATTTGAGGAGCATAAAAACTGAACGCTGCCTCTCCGTGTTTAGTTCTGACTCTGGGAACAGAAAGTAGACTTGACCCAGATGACCTGAGGGATCTGGTGGGTTCAGAACCAACCAGAACATCCTGAATGTATTTTGGCCCTAAACCATTCAGTGCTTTGTAAACTAACAGCAGGATTTTGAAGTCAATTCTTTGACAATCAGGAAGCCAGTGTAAAGATCTGAGGACTGGAGTTATATGATCCAGTTTCCTGGTGTTAGTGAGGACTGGAGTTATATGATCCAGTTTCCTGGTGTTAGTGAGGACTGGAGCAGCAGGTTCTGGACTAACTGCAGCTGTCTGATGGTCTTTTTAGGGAGACCTGTCAGGACAGCGTTACAGTAGTCTAGTCTACTGAAGATAAATACATGGACAAGTTTTTCTAAATCCTGCAGAGACATCAGTCCTTTAATCCTGGATATGTTCTTTAAGTGATAATAGGTCGACTTCACAACTGTCTTGATGTGATACTGAAGTTCAGGTCTGACTCCATGACTACACCCAGATTTCTGGCTTTGTTTTTGGTTTCTAACTTCACTCTTTGAAGCTGAGTGGTGACTTTTAATCTTTCTTCCTTGGCTCCAAAAACTATTATTTCAGTTTTGTCTTCATTTAACTGTAGGAAGTTCTGACACATCCAGTCTCTACTTTGATCAATGCATCTGATCAGTGTTTGAATTGGACTGTAGTCTCCTGGTGAGATGGTTATGTAGATTTGTGTGTCATCAGCATAGTTGTGGTAACATATTTTGTTGTTTTTCATAATTTGAGGGAGTGGGAGCATGTAGATGTTGAACAGCAGTGGCCCCAAGATGGAGCCTTGAGGAACTCCACAAGTTATTTTAGTTTGCTCAGATTTATAGTTACCTATAGACACAAAGTAGTCCCTGTCTTTTAGATAGGACATAAACCAATTCAATGCAGTAAAGCCTAGAGTTAGTCTAAACCAGGGGGTCGGCAACCTTTACTATCAAAAGAGCCATTTTTTGTCCTTCTCCCCTCAATAAAATTCATCTGGAGCCGCAAAACTTATTTGATCTGTAAAACGTATGAAGTTTTATATATATATTATTCTATATTCAGAGGAATTTGAATCTACCCAAAAGCTTATTCCTAGTATCTTTGGCAGTTTTTAAAGTTGTTAATGCTAAAGGTCATGCAAGATACAAATTCAAGTTTCATTTCCAATTTCTTTTTTTTTTTTTGTCATCCACTGTAAAGGAACTAGTTTTTGGCATTTATGAAATTATAGAAGAACAAACAGAAAACTGTTAACATTTTATTGCTGTTTTTACCTGTTATAACAAAGGAAAACCCCAAACTCTGATAAATACTGTATGTTTCAGAGCAGAACCAAGACTATTTCCTATCAACTTGTTGACATGGAAGTAAATTTATTTAATCTTGAATCTTTTAAAATAAACTTTAAAATAACTTTAATAACTTTAAATTAACTTTAAAATAAATAAAACGTATAGCTGCAGCTTAATAACTTGTGGTATGTGGATCAAAGACTGACAGGACTCCAAATAAAAACATTTTCATGTTCATTTAAGTGAATGACATTCATGTTTCAAAGACAAATTTCTCGGGTTTTGGAAGGTTTCCGATGTTGCTCCTTATGTGTGTTACACCACGACAGCACCGACGTGGTGTCGGAAATGTTTCTTTTATTTTTTATGGCGGTAAATGAGGAACATGTAAAGATATCCGGCGCTCGCACTCGCCTTTGATTTCTTTCCCAGGATGCAACACACAGATACGACTTCCTCATTGCAGTAACCTGGAAGTATTTTGCGCTGAACACACTCATTCTGCCCCCTGCTGGCGAGCAACCTACAGGACATTACATGTGCTCCAGAGTGATAATCGCCTTCTGACAAGTTTTTCCCCCAAAGCTACAGGGAGCCGCTGCAGAGAGGCTGAAGAGCCGCAGGTTGCAGACCCCTGGACTAAACTATAGTGTGTAGGGGCTAATAGTTATAGCTACAGTTAGTCTAAACTATAGTGTGTAGGGGCTAATAGTTATAGCTACAGTTAGTCTAAACTATAGTGTGTAGGGGCTAATAGTTATAGCTACAGTTAGTCTAAACTATAGTGTGTAGGGGCTAATAGTTATAGCTACAGTTAGTCTAAACTATAGTGTGTAGGGGCTAATAGTTATAGCTACAGTTAGTCTAAACTATAGTGTGTAGGGGCTAATAGTTATAGCTACAGTTGGTCTAAACTATAGTGTGTAGGGGCTAATAGTTATAGCTACAGTTAGTCTAAACTATAGTGTGTAGGGGCTAATAGTTATAGCTACAGTTGGTCTAAACTATAGTGTGTAGATGCTAATAGTTATAACTATAGTTGTAGTAGCTCAGACTAGAGTAGCTCGTCCTAATCACAGCTTCGTCATAGTTATGCTGCTATAGGCCTACGCTGCAGGGAGACACCAACATGATCTGCTGGGTGGTGTCTCCACTGCTCTTCTCCTTTTTCTTCCCTTTCTTCCTCCCTTCCTCCTCCTCCAGCTCATTTATAATTATTTGGGAGCACCCTGTTACTGAAACTGTGCTCCATTTTCTTTGCTTTCCTGTGTTTGTTGTGCTGGTTTTGCCTCCTTTTTCTTTCTGTGTATTTGCAGGCCAGAGTTTCCTGGGTTTCATGCTGACTTGCAGTTCCATCCTCTGTCCATCCCGGGGTTCTCCTCCACTTGTGTTTGGGTGCCGACTGGCGTGGTGATCGGCGACCTGGTCCTCTGGCCATCTCATCCCAGTGCTGCTGCCTCCATCTGTTTATATTTATATGGTCATTGTATTTAGTCATTTGTGTCTCTCCTCTCTCTGTCCTTCATCCTTTCTGTCCTTCATCCTTTTCTTCTTTCTTTATCCAGCTGGTCTTCATCAGGAAGGTCCCCCCATATGATCCAGGTTCTGGTCCAGGTTTCCTCCTCTTAAAGTGGATTTTTTTTTCTTGCCACTGTTTGGCTTAAAGTTTTTTTTTCTCCCTCTGTGGGAGTTTTTTACCTGCTATTATCATTGATTGGATTTAATATTATAATTAGGGCTGGGCAAGTTAACGCGTTATTATCGCGTTAACGCATTCATTTATTAACGCCGACAATTATTTTAATGCGCGTTAACGCACGTTGATCACATGCTTTTGTTTTGAAAAGTCTGTTACTGGCTGCTGCGGAACCGGAAGATAATTGGCAGGTAAACATGCGAAAAAACCTTGAACAGACATGAAGAACGATAAAAATCTGTATACTTAACGGTTCAGGTAGCAACTCAGGTAGAAATATTTACAATTCTGTCTGAAAAAGAAAATTCTGGACTGCAACAAAACTTTCGCGTCATTCCTCCATGTTCCATCAGATCTGTTCACTTACTGGTTACTTCAGTGCGGCTCCATCTAGTGGCTCATATGTGTAACGACAACAGAAAGTCCAGTCATTGATTATAACAAATTCAGTCCTGTGGACCATTTTTTTCATTTCCTATTTTTGATCCAAGTCTAAAATTGAAATATTAAAAAAAAAACAGGCATTTTTTCCTTTTTTTTTTTTTTTTGTTAGATTAAAAAACGAAAAACATATTAAAATGTCACTTTTTAATTTTTGATTTGATTTAAAAGTTTCTGAGAGAGATTACCTGTTTTAATGTTATGATTCTGCTGAGCCACAATATTTTTTTGGGATTTTTTTTGTAGACTTTTTTTTTTTTTATTTATTTTTTATAAAAACTGGATGACATTAATGCCCTGGCAGTGGCAATAAGCTTTATTATATTTTACATTTTTTAAGATGAGATTTTCACTAAATATGTGTTACTGACAAGTGCTGATGTTAAAAGTGTTTGAACAACAAATGTTATGGCACTTTAGTTCATATGGCAGCAGAACATTTAAATAAAAGTGGATTTTACACTACTTTTGAATTCATTATTTATTTTGCGTATACAATGCGATTAATCGCGATTAATCAGGGAAATAATGTGACTAATCGCGATTAAAAATTTTAATTGTTGCCCAACCCTAATTATAATTTTAGTTAGTGATATTTGCTCGGGGGTCATGATCTGGGTCTCTGTAAAGCGCCTGGAGACAATTGACATTGTAACAGACGCTATACAAATAAAACTGAATTGAATTGAAATATCCTCTACTAAACTTTCACAACAAAAAGTTGTGGGTTTTTGTTAAAAGGTCATTTAGTAACTTGTGATTTCAGGACACAAAGTTCCAATTTTTATTTTCTCTTCAGTGTGTTTGGAGCTTTAACGACTCAAGACGAGAAAAATCTAAATGACAACTTTATGCTGTAAATGTGGAACCTTTGTGTACCAGTAACTTTTTGTCTTAATTTTTTTTGTTGTAAAGTTACAAATTTAAAATCAATTGACTTTTTTTTTTTCCATTTTAAAAATCTGTTTTTTGTTCTGTAACAACTTTGCTGTAAATCCCAAATTTAGCAAAACTGAGTTTCCAAGTTGAAATGTGGTAAAACAGATTTATTGTGAAATGATGTCACTGTCAGAACATCTCAAACTCTAAAACTCTCTTCTCCATCTTTCTCCAGTTTTTTACCTGCCATTATCCTTGATTTGGATTTAATATTATAATTTTAGTTATTGATATTTGCTCGGTGGACCTGGAGACAACTGACATTGTAACAGATATATATATACATATATATACAAATAAAATTGAAATAGAATCATCACTTTTTCTAAAGATCAAATCTCCACTTGTAATTGTGTATTTTTGTTATAAAAAGTCCAAATTTCTACTGTGAAGTTTCTCTCTTCGGTTGTTCTGGTTTCAAACGTTCTTCAGGAATGTTCTCATTCATCGATGCCATAAAAATGCATTTATTTTATTTGCGTCTCCTGTTTTGGGGGAGGGAACGGGACCGGGTCCCTCTGGTACCAGCAGGTCCTTCAGTGGAAACCCGTTCTGGAAACCCAGTTCTGGTCTCAACAGAAGCGACCAGAGACGAGTGGAGCGTTTACATCAGTGTTGGTTTATTAGAAGGTGAATGAAAACAGTGAATCACAGAAACACACAGAAGCAGAAAGGAAACAAGTGGTGGAAGTTCAGATGTTCGTGAATGTTCTGATCCGGTTGGTTGTTGAGTGTCTGAGCGGACGTTCGGCCGTCTGATCCTCTGCAGCACAGATGTGGAGGACGTCTGAGTCCCATTTACCCTGAAGAGCGAAACCAACCGTTGTCCTCCACGAAGGATGGGACACCTCTGATGTTGCTGTATTTCCTGGTGTCTCCAAGAGCCTGCAGGTGTCTCCAAGAGCCTGCAGGTGTCTCCAAGAGCCTGCAGGTGTCTCCAGGTACCCACAGGTGTATTCTGGAGCCTGCAGGTGTCTCCAGGTATCCACAGGTGTATTCTGGAGAACTGCAGGTGTCCCCAGGTACCCACAGGTGTATTCTGGAGCCTGCAGGTGTCTCCAGGTAGCCACAGGTGTATTCTGGAGAACTGCAGGTGTCTCCAGGTACCCACAGGTGTATTCTGGAGAACTGCAGGTGTCTCCAGGTACCCAAAGGTGTATACTGGAGAACTGCAGGTGTCTCCAGGTACCCAAAGGTGTATACTGGAGAACTGCAGGTGTCTCCAGGTACTCACAGGTGTATTCTGGAGAACTGCAGGTGTCTCCAGGTACCCACAGGTGTATTCTGGAGCCTGCAGGTGTCTCCAGGTACCCACAGGTGTCTCCAGGAGCCTGCAGGTGTCTCCAGGTACCCACAGGTGTATTCTGGAGCCTGCAGGTGTCTCCAGGTACCAACAGGTGTATTCTAGAGCCTGCAGGTGTCTCCAGGTACCCATAGGTGTATTCTGGTGCCTGGAGGTGTCTCCAGGTACCCACAGGTGTATTCTGGAGAACTGTAGGTGTCTCCAGGTACCCACAGGTGTATTCTGGAGCCTGCAGGTGTCTCCAGGTACCCACAGGTGTATTTTGGAGCCTGGAGGTGTCTCCAGGTAGCCACAGGTGTATTCTGGAGCCTGCAGGTGTCTCCAGGTACCCACAGGTGTATTCTGGAGAACTGCAGGTGTCTCCAGGTACCCACAGGTGTATTCTGGAGAACTGCAGGTGTCTCCAGGTACCCACAGGTGTATTCTGGAGAACTGCAGGTGTCTCCAGGTAGCCACAGGTGTATTCTGGAGCCTGCAGGTGTCTCCAGGTACCCACAGGTGTATTCTGGAGAACTGCAGGTGTCTCCAGGTAGCCACAGGTGTATTCTGGAGCCTGCAGGTGTCTCCAGGTACCCACAGGTGTCTCCAAGAGCCTGCAGGTGTCTCCAGGAGCCTGCAGGTGTCTCCAAGAGCCTGCAGGTGTCTCCAGGTACCCACAGGTGTATTCTGGAGCCTGCAGGTGTCTCCAGGTACCCACAGGTGTATTCTGGAGCCTGCAGGTGTCTCCAGGTACCCACAGGTGTATTCTGGAGCCTGCAGGTGTCTCCAGGTACCCACAGGTGTATTCTGGAGAACTGCAGGTGTCTCCAGGTACCCAAAGGTGTATTCTGGAGCCTGCAGGTGTCTCCAGGTACCCACAGGTGTATTCTGGAGAACTGCAGGTGTCTCCAGGTACCCACAGGTGTATTCTGGAGAACTGCAGGTGTCTCCAGGTACCCACAGGTGTATTCTGGAGCCTGCAGGTGTCTCCAGGTACCAACAGGTGTATTCTAGAGCCTGCAGGTGTCTCCAGGTACCCACAGGTGTATTCTGGTGCCTGGAGGTGTCTCCAGGTACCCACAGGTGTATTCTGGAGAACTGTAGGTGTCTCCAGGTACCCACAGGTGTATTCTGGAGCCTGCAGGTGTCTCCAGGTACCCACAGGTGTATTTTGGAGCCTGGAGGTGTCTCCAGGTACCCACAGGTGTATTCTGGAGAACTGCAGGTGCCTCCAGGTATCCACAGGTGTATTCTGGAGACCACAGGTGTATTCTGGAGAACTGCAGGTGTCCCCAGGTACCCACAGGTGTATTCTGGAGCCTGCAGGTGTCTCCAGGTACACACAGGTGTATTCTGGAGCCTGCAGGTGTCTCCAGGTACCCACAGGTGTATTCTGGAGAACTGCAGGTGTCTCCAGGTACCCACAGGTGTATTCTGGAGAACTGCAGGTGTCTCCAGGTACACACAGGTGTATTCTGGAGCCTGCAGGTGTCTCCAGGTACCCACAGGTGTATTCTGGAGAACTGCAGGTGTCTCCAGGTACCCACAGGTGTATTCTGGAGCCTGCAGGTGTCTCCAGGTACCCACAGGTGTCTCCAGGAGCCTGCAGGTGTCTCCAGGTACCCACAGGTGTACTCTGGAGCCTGCAGGTGTCTCCAGGTACCCACAGGTGTATTCTGGAGCCTGCAGGTGTCTCCAGGTACCCACAGGTGTCTCCAACTCTACAGTGAGACTTTCTAGTTGAGACTTTTTTTCAGCTGTCATCAGGTGGACTGCTGTGATTGGTCAGATTCTACCAGAGACTAAAGGGGCGTGCATGTTCATGAGAAGCTTCCAGCTGTGCATCATGATGTCATCGGTCCAGCCAATGGGAGACGGCGATATAACCGATCAGTTCAGATAAATGTAAAAACAGCATTTTCGTTTTAAAAGTCAACGTTTGGGAGAAACCTGCTGGTGGAGACACTTGGTCATCCAGGTCACGGCGGATCCTTCTGGAACAGTCAGACCAGGCTTTAAAAAATGTCACAGTTTTTCAAAATAAAGATTTAAGAGAAAAAAGTCACAGTTCTACAAGAAAAATGTGACTTTACAAGAAACAAACGTTTGGCACAAAAAGGCTTAATTTCCTCTAAAAAAAAAAAAAGAAACTCACAGTTTTACAGAATAACAACACAATTTTCAGAGAAAACAACGTTACAACGTTACTGGGAAAAAAATGATTATTTTTGAAAAAAGTTGAGATTTTTCTTTGTGAAAAATTCAGATGAAGAAAGGTGCAATTTTACAATTAAAGATTGCTACTTTACATGAAAGATGTTTTTTCACCATTTGACAGACATCCAACCAATCAGAGAAAGGAAGCCTGTGACGTGGGCGGAGCTATAACCAGGTGAGTGACAACTGGGTGGAGACAAAGCATGACTCCTTCCTCAGGATCACAATGACCTGGAGGACAGAGCGTTTACGTCAGCGTGAAGCCTCGTCTTCGGGTCACTTCCTCTGTAGACCAGGAGCTGAACTGGAGGCGGGTCTTTGTTTTTGTAACTCCACCCACAACCACCATCAGAGGCGTGGCTTTCATTTAAATCCTGTTCTTATTGGAGGAAACACAGTACTTCGACAACAACTAACACACAACACAGATCAGATCCAGGAAGATGGTAATCTTCACGGGTCACCAGTCTAGGTGGACTGGGAACCATTTATCTTCACGGGTCACCAGTCTAGGTGGATTGGGAACCATTTAACTTCACGGGTCACCAGTCTACGTGGACTGGGAACCATTCATCTTCACGGGTCACCAGTCTACGTGGACTGGGAACCATTTATCTTCACGGGTCACCAGTCTAGGTGGACTGGGAACCATTTACCTTCACGGGTCACCAGTCTAGGTGGATTGGGAACCATTTATCTTCACGGGTCACCAGTCTACGTGGACTGGGAACCACTTATCTTCACGGGTCACCAGTCTACGTGGACTGGGAACCATTTATCTTCACGGGTCACCAGTCTAGGTGGACTGGGAACCATTTATCTTCACGGGTCACCAATCTACGTGGACTGGGGACCATTTACCTTCACGGGTCACCAGTCTAGGTGGACTGGGAACCATTTATCTTCACGGGTCACCAGTCTACGTGGATTGGTAACCATCTATCTTCACGGTTCACCAGTCTAGGTGGACTGGGAACCATTTATCTTCATGGGTCACCAGTCTAGGTGGACTGGGAACCATTTATCTTCACGGGTCACCAGTCTAGGTGGACTGGGAACCATTTACCTTCACAGGTCACCAGTCCAGGTGGACTGGAAACCATTTAACTTCTCGGGTCACCAGTCTACGTGGACTGGGAACCATTTACCTTCACGGGTCACCAGTCTAGGTGGATTGGGAACCATTTATCTTCACGGGTCACCAGTCTACGTGGACTGGAAACCATTTAACTTCTCGGGTCACCAGTCTACGTGGACTGGGAACCATTTATCTTCATGGGTCACCAGTCTACGTGGACTGGGAACCATTCATCTTCACGGGTCACCAGTCTAGGTGGACTGGGAACCATTCATCTTCAAGGGTCACCAGTCTAGGTGGACTGGGAACCATTCATCTTCACGGGTCACCAGTCTAGGTGGACTGGGAACCATTTATCTTCACGGGTCACCAGTCTAGGTGGACTGGGAACCATTTATCTTCACGGGTCACCAGCCTACGTGGACTGGGAACCATTTATCTTCACGGGTCACCAGTCTACGTGGACTGGGAACCATTTATCTTCACGGGTCACCAGTCTAGGTGGACTGGGAACCATTCATCTCAACGGGTCACCAGTCTATGTGGACTGGGAACCATTTATCTTCACGGGTCACCAGTCTAGGTGGACTGGGAACCATTTACCTTCACGGGTCACCAGTCTACATGGACTGGGAACCATTCATCTTCACGGGTCACCAGTCTAGGTGGACTGGGAACCATTTATCTTCACGGGTCACCAGTCTAGGTGGACTGGGAACCATTTATCTTCACGGGTCACCAGTCTAGGTGGACTGGGAACCATTTAACTTCACGGGTCACCAGTCTAGGTGGACTGGGAACCATTTAACTTCACGGGTCACCAGTCTAGGTGGACTGGGAACCATTTAACTTCACGGGTCACCAGTCTAGGTGGACTGGGAACCATTTAACTTCATGGGTCACCAGTCTACGTGGACTGGTTGGGAGCTCCCTTCACTGACTGCGGTTCCATTCTTCAGAGTGGATCTTATCTGTTCACGCCATCGTCCTTCACTTCAGCTGCTCCTCACCAGCGCCGGCCCGGCGCCCCGGGAACCCAGCGGGGGTCACCGATCCGGAACCACAGGGATGTTTTTGCATAGACGTCAGATCAAGTCAGACTGGATGAACGAAGAAAAACGGATGATAACTCAAAAATGTGTCCACAGTTCTGGTCATCGCCAGGGTCACCTGACTTTATAAAAAAATAACCTCATAAGCTTCATTAAAAAGAGACGCCATCAGCGAGCCAACAGTGAACGTGGAGGTCTTCCTGCTGCAGCTACCCGTCCGGTTCGGTCCAGTATAGTTCTGGTCCACCAGCCTGAGTGTGGTTACGTGGATGAGTGGATTCACATGCGTCAGTGTTAGTGAGGACAACGTGCAGCATCAGTCCGGAGGAACCGGAGACCTTCAGACCAGCGCCTCTGCTGCAGAACCACAGGAAGCAGACTGGCGCCGCACTTTTATTCAGAAAAGGTAACATTTTGTCGTAAAGTTGTGAATTTCTGTCTCTAATTGTGATTCAGTCTCTTAATTTGTGATCCGAATATTCATTGATTCTGTCCTCCAGAAGCCTGGCTCCAGGTCCAGTCTCTGTTGGGTTTCCAAATCAACGAGGATCCAGTTCACTCTGACCGACAACAGCTCCAGAAACCAACTCTAGAGCATCTCAACATTTATTGGGCCGAAACCGAGGTTCTGGTTGTGGAACGGAGACCTTGGAGGTTTCTGAAGAGGACTGTTTGATTGAAGACTGTCAGGAACCAAACTACAAAACTGGGTTTATTTGATATAAATGTCTGAATCCTTTCAGACAGAACTGTTCTGGTTTGTTCCTATCAGCGGATCGTCAGTATGGGGATCTGGAGGACTGACAAGAAAAAGACCCGGTTTGACCCGGGTAGTTGTCTGGAGCTGTCGTAGACTCGACCCAACGAACGTGGTCACGTGTTCAACGTTTCAGTCTCTGCTGTTCAACGTTTCGGCGTTTTTGCCTTCATTTTAATTTTATAAGAGGAACAAGCGTCAGTCTGCTGCTGTGTAGTTCTGATCTGGTTCTGGTTCTGAAGGAAGCTAAAAGTCCAGAAGCTGGTGAACATTTCCAAACATGTCCCCCGTTAGACTGTGAGGTGTGATTTATGCTTCTACGTAGTTCACGTACAGGTTTACGTTGTTGTTTCTGTCGGTCTGTAATTCCACCTCCGACCACTTGGAGGAGCTGTGGGTTCTTCAGTGAAGCAGCAGCAGCGACAAGAAGCCGCTGATTGGACTGATCACACCTGTTGTGTCCAGGTCGATGCGTTTCTGAGGAGGCCATGACAGGTTTGACCAGGTCCAGATCAGAAACCTCGAGACCTGGACCACTCCAACCTTTAGTCACCTCGGTTTTCTGTTTTTGAAAAGGCCAAAAACGGTGATTTCCTTCTTTTGTGAACGCCAGACCGCCTTAGAATAAATAATCATGCTTGACTAATTGAACCTGGATGAAATTATCTTTTATGACACCTTAAGTCTGGTTTGAGAGGAAACTGGAGACTGATTCTGCTGCTGACAAACATGGGGTTGTTGGATCCAGTCCAGCCTGAAGGAACCGGACAGAACCGGTCCTGCGTAGAAGCATAAAACACCTGTGAGGGCTGGTGTTGTGAAAATGTCAGCTGATCTTTTATGTCCAGAAGCAAAATCCATCAGTTCATGAAAAATAATAAAATTAAAAAAGACAGTGTTTAGCTGCTGTCATTATGGAAATAAAATTAATCTAAAACTGCAAATAAGTTACAAAATAATTTAAACAATACATTTCAAATGTGAAGAAAATCAGGCATTAACAAAAAAGGTTTAACATTTCCTTTGTGTTTTAAATCATTTTTGTCCTAAAAGACAATAAATAAAAAAAAGGAACCAAGCAGACAGGAAGCAGAAACGTCCGTCATGTACAAGTGGGCGTGGCCTATATAAAAGCGAGTGGTTGAGCTCAGTGTTAGTGACCAGTGATAGAAACTCTGAGAATATTCTGGAAGATTAATAAATATACGAGTATGGAGGAGGACAGGGAGCAGGAGAGGACGAGGAGAGGACGAGGAGAGGACGAGCTGAGGACGAGGAGAGGACGAGGAGAGGACGAGCTGAGGAGTCTCTATGGCTTTTCCAGGCTGCATGGCCCAAAGAACCTCGAATACCAGCCCCTACCGACGCCGGCCACCGGTCCGGACTCTGATGAGGGCGGAGCTGCAGAGACGGACCAGGACACAAGAGAACAGACGTTAGATGGACTCCATCGTTAGACGGACCCCATTGTTAGACGCACCCCATCGTTAGACGCACCCCGTCATTAGACGCACCCCATCGTTAGACACACCCCATCATTAGATGGACCCAATCATTAGACGCACCCCATCTTTAGATGGACCCCATCGTTAGACACATCCCATCATTAGACACACCCCAACGTTAGACGGACCCCATCGTTAAACGGACCCCATCGTTAGACGGGCCCTATCGTTAGATGGACCTCATCATTAGACAGACCCCATCGTTAGATGCACCCCATCTTTAGATGGACCCCATCGTTAGACGCGCCCCATCGTTAGACACACCCCATCATTAGATGGACTCCATTGTTAGATGGACCCCATCGTTAGACGCACCCATCGTTAGACGCACTGCATCGTTAGACACACCCCATCATTAGACGGACCCAATCATTAGACGCACCCCATCTTTAGATGGACCCCATCGTTAGACGCACCCCATCGTTAGACACATCCCATCATTAGACACACCCCAACGTTAGACGGACCCCATCGTTAAACGGACCCCATCGTTAGACACACCCCATCGTTAGACGGACCCAATCATTAGACACACCCCATCATTAGACGGACCTCATTGTTAAACACATCCCATCATTAGACACACCCCATCGTTAGACGCACCCCATCGTTAGACACACCCCATCATTAGACACACCCCATCGTTAGACGGACCCCATCGTTAAACGGACCCCATCGTTAGACGGGCCCTATCGTTAGACGGGCCCTATCGTTAGACGGACCTCTTCGTTAGAAGCACCCCATCGTTAGACACACCCCATCGTTAGACGCACCCCATCGTTAAATGGACCTCATTGTTAAACACACCCCATCGTTAGACGCACCCCATCGTTAAATGGACCTCATTGTTAAACACACCCCATCGTTAAACACACCCCATCTTTAGACACACCCCATCATTAGACACACCCCATCGTTAGATGGACCTCATTGTTAAACACACCCCATCATTAGACACACCCCATCGTTAGACGCACCCCATCGTTAGACGGACCTCATCGTTAGACGCACCCCATCGTTAGACACACCCCATCATTAGACACACCCCATCGTTAGATGGACCCATTGTTAAACACACACCCCATCATTAGACACACCCCATCGTTAGACGCACCCCATCGTTAGACGGACCTCATCGTTAAACACACCCCATCGTTAGACGCACCCCATCGTTAGACGCACCCCATCGTTAGACACACCCCATCGTTAGACGGACCTCATCGTTAAACACACCCCATCGTTAGACACACCCCATCGTTAGATGTACCTCATTGTTAAACACACCCCATCATTAGACACACCCCATCGTTAGACGGACCTCATTGTTAGACGCACCCCATCGTTAGACAGACTCCATTGTTAAACACACCCCATCATTAGACACACCCCATCGTTAGACACACCCCATCGTTAGATGCACCCCATCGTTAGACGGACCTCATTGTTAAACACCCCCCATCATTAGACACACCCCATCGTTAGACACACCCCATCGTTAGACGGATCTCATCGTTAAACACACCCCATCGTTAGATGGACCTCATTGTTAAACACACCCCATCATTAGACGGACCCCATCGTTAGACACACCCCATCGTTAGACAGACCCAATCGTTAGATGGACCCAATCGTTAGACAGACTCCATTGTTAGACGGTCCCCATCGTTAGACGGACCCCATCGTTAGACGGACCCCATCATTAGACGGACTCCATTGTAAACACACCCCATCGTTAGACACACCCCATCATAAGACGGACCCTATCGTTAAACGGACCCCATCGTTAGACACACCCCATCGTTAGACAGACCCAATCGTTAGACGGACCCAATCGTTAGACGGACCCCATCATTAGACACACCCCATCGTTAGACAGACCCATTTGTTAAACACACCCCATCATTAGACGGACCCTATCGTTAAACGGACCCCATCGTTAGACACACCCTATCGTTAAAAACACCCCATCGTTAGACACACCCCATCGTTAGACGGACCCCATCGTTAGACACACCCCATCGTTAGACACACCCCATCGTTAGACACACCCTATCGTTAGACACACCCCATCGTTAGACGGACCCCATCGTTAGACACACCCCATCGTTAGACACACCCTATCGTTAGACACACCCATCGTTAGACACACCCTATCGTTAGACACACCCAATCGTTAGACAGACTGCATCATTAGACACACCCCATCGTTAGACACACCCCATCGTTAGACAGACTGCATCATTAGACACACCCCATCGTTAGACGGACCCCATCGTTAAACACACAGTTCTGATTTTCTAACAAAAATTTTGTAATTGCAATTGTATGAAAGCTGCAATTTTACCAGAGAATGTGTCAGATGTTTGTCAAATACTCACTTTGGTACATTTCTTGATTTTATGACGGTTGTGATATGATGTCAAAGACATTTAATGAAATTTGAGATTTTATGACAAATTAGTTTTGCTTTTACTAAGGTAATTTTCAAATTTACAAAATTTTACTTTTATGACATAATTATACTTTTGTGACAAAATGTCATGAAGTTAGAGTTCTATGAAATTCACAATTTTGTGACAAAGTTATTTTATTTAAGTCACAATTTTTGATGCTCTTGAGATTTTATGAAAAAATTAGCTTTTTACAAAAAAAGCTGCAGAATTAACAACATTTTGATTTTAAGAGAATGTTGTAATTTCATATCATAAACCTAAAGCCTTGGTTTTAAAACAAAAAGTCACGATCTTCCAAAATTCACAACTTTTAGTGAACATTTCAATTCAAAGAGGTGAAAAAGTTAAAAAGTCTGGATTTTGTGAAAGTTGGGATTTTACAAGAAAAAATGTCAAATTCTACAAAAGTTGGGAATTTTCGACAAAACGTCACAATTTTGTAATTTTGTGATTTTACAACAGGAAGTTGTGATTTAATGTAAAAAAGTAATGCTTTTATCGAATTTGAGATTTTATGATTAAAAATGAACTTTTCACAACAAAGTTGGGACACTGCAGAATTTGAGGTTTTCCAAAGAATTCTTGATTTGGGGACAAATTTTTGTAGATAAGGTTGTAATTTGATGTCAAAAAGTTAAAACTAAACTTTTACAAGAAAAGGTTTTAATATTAGAGTTAAAAAAGTCACAATTTGGCAAAATGTATGATTCTTGGAAAAATGTTATGCAACAAAAGCTTCGGTCTTGAAATAAAAAGGGATGATTTTGGAAAATTTCTCAAATTTTATGACTGTCATAAAATTGGAAATAAAAAAAAATAGAGCATCTCTGACTGGTTGCAGAAGTAAATTACTGTAATTAAAAGAAGCAGTTTTATATTACAGGTGCTGGTCCTAACTTTTTTTTTTTTTCACAATTTGGGACAAAGCAGCTGATTTTCTGACGGGGGGGGGGGCTTCAGGTTCGAGGGGTTTGGAATTACTGAAATAAATAACCTTTTTCTTGATATTCAAATTTTATGACCAACACCTGTATACATTATTATTATTATTAGTTATTATATAGTTATTATATAATTGTAATATATTATTAGTTCTATGGTCACAGATGTATGATATTATATACTCTATTACTCTATTATTCTATAATTTTGAGCACCAAAAAGAGGAAGATAAAAGACCCCGCCCACCTCAGAGGCATTGCTCCTCCTCCTTCAGTACGGTGAGAACTTCTGTCTCTCAGGCTTCTTCATCCCATTGGTGGAGGACGAGATCTTGGCCGTGTAGGACGCCAGGGCCGCCGCCGTGTGGGCCGAGACGGGAACCGTCGCCGCGGGCACCGAGCTCGGTAGCACCGGCGCCCCGATGGCGGCCGCCGCCGCTGCTGCTGAGACGGGGGGGGTGGACAGTGCCAGGTAGGGCATGGATTTCACCCCCAGGAGGCTGGAGAGGGGGAGGGCGTAGGGGCCGCCCAGGATTGGAGCGTGGGGCAGCGCGGCGCCCATCGCTGCCAGGGGGAGGAGGAGGAGGAGGACGAGGCGGGGGGGGCGGGCTGGGTGAAGCTCATGGTCAGGTCAACGGGAGGCGGCATGGAGGAGGACTGGGCGGTGGATTTGGCGGTCTCTAAACTGGAGGGAGGAGAGGAGGTGGAGGGAGGGGGACGAGGAGGGAGGAGAGGGGTCGGGGGAGGCGGGGTTTGGATGAAGAAGGGTTAGAGGGTCAAATAAAAGACATGTTAAACAAAAATCAAAAAGAAAACCAAACCCAAAGTTTTGGAGAGTAAAAATGAGAAAAACTGACAAAACCAAAATGATAAGACAGGTGTGTTCTGCTGGAGGTAGCAACAGATCATTGTAGGGGGTCGCTGTACGGATGGGAGGTGTGCTGTTTAAGTCGGGGTGATGGCTCGGGGGAGGGGCTTAGGGAGGAGGAAACAGAACCATCGCAGACAGGTTAGAACTCAGGCCCACATGATCCTGATGCACACACAGGAAATGAGCTCATGACTGACAGAGACCCCGCCTCCCTGTCCAGGTGAGCGTCTCTGACAGTGGTGCCGACCCAGCACCGACCCGGGACCGACTGGCACCGACCCGGCACCGACCCGGGACCGACCCGGCACCGACCCGGGACCGACCCGGCACCGACCCGGCACCGACCCGGCACCGACCCGGGACCGACTCGGGACCGACCGGCACCGACTCGGCACCGACCCGGCACCGACCCGGGCTTTCCAAAAACACATTAACATTTAAACATTACAATTCTGATCAAAATAAAACAGAACAGGCATGAAATAGTAGAAACTCCAGAACCCAGAAGACTTTAAAATGTTTTATTTCCTATCAAATAAATACTAAAAATGCACATGTATCTGTTGAATTAAGGGCTGCCAGTGCAAAAGCAACCATTACTCCTTTATGACTGTTCCCCACATTTATTCCAGCTGTTCTTCAAAGGTTTGGCTTTTGGAAGAACAGCTGGAATAACCGGCAGTTTTGAGAAACTTCCAACCGTGTTACGACATTTCCAAAAAACTACAAAATAAATCTCATTGAAATGAATGACTTTTGGCCACGCCCTCTTTGCAACTCTGTAGCTCTGCCCAACTGCAGCGTAGCGACAATAATCATATTTCGCAACAGGTTGCTACAAAAAAACTTGTTTGTCCTAAAATCATTATCTCTGTTAAAAACTGCAAATTTAGCAAATGACGACTTTTTGTTTTAAATAAAAGTAAATTTTTGTCATAAAATGTCAAATTTATTGTGAAAATGCTAATTTTTCAAGATCACGACTTTTCAAAATTCAGGAATCAATTTAAAATCCCAATTTATTTGTTATAAAATATCAACATTTTCAAATTTCCAACTTTTTGACAAATTTACAACTTTCTGATGTAAAACTACAAATCTTGTAATATTTTTGCTTGAGAATCAAAACTTTTTGTTGTAAAATCAACATTTTTGGAACTTTTGCGAGACGGTGACCAGCTCAACCGTCTCCGGTCGTCGTGATCACATGATCACATGATCACATGATCACACCAACATACGGTCACGTGTTCCAGTTAAACGTCCTGGCTCCAGTGCTTCATCACCAGTATGAAACCCAACAAGTGTGGAGGTCAACTGGTGAGGAGACAACCATCTCTGATGGCGGCTGATAAAAACCATCATAAATCCCTGTGTGTGTGTGTGTGCTTCTTCTGAATTAAATATCCCATCATGCACTGGAATATTCATGTCGTTCTTTGTTACAGATGCAGAGTTTCGTTCCAGTGATCCTCGTGTGAAGCAACATGATGATCAGATTAACCTGCTGTGGAGGAAACTCAGCAGAAACCTGAGTTACAATAACAGACTGAAACATTCACAGTCTGCACTGACCCAATCAGAACTGACCCAATCAGAACTGACCCAATCAGAACTGACCCAATCAGAACTGGTTTCAGTACATCAGTGTAAGTAGAACAATCAATGTTGGGATTTTCATTTCAGGAGTCTGAGTTTATAAAGTTTGTTCACAGCAGCAGCTAAACCCTCCAACCACCAGGACCTCCAGCTGATGGTCACACTGAAACATTCAGCTTCATTTAAGTGAAAAGGTTTGCGGCTGCTGGTTCTAACTGGTGGGTTCGTGGGTCGTCTGCAGTCAGCAGCCGTCAACAGCAATTAACAGCAGTCAGGAGCCGTTAACAGTAATTAACAAGAGTCAGCAGTCGTCAGCAGCCGTCAACCGTCAACAGCAGTCAGCAGCCGTCAACCGTCAACAGCAGTCAACAGCCGTTAACAGAAGTCAGCAGCCGTCAACAGAAGTCAGCAGCCATCAACAGCAGTCAGCAGCCGTCAACAGCAGTCAGCAGCCGTCAACAGAAGTCAGCAGCCATCAACAGCAGTCAGCAGCCGTCAACAGCAGTCAGCAGCCGTCAACAGCAGTCAGCAGCCGTCAACAGCAGTCAGCAGCCGTTAACAGCAGTCAGCAGCCGTTAACAGAAGTCAGCAGCCATCAACAGCAGTCAACCATCAACAGAAGTCAGCAGCCATCAACAGCAGTCAGCAGCCGTCAACAGCAGTCAGCAGCCGTCAACAGCAGTCAGCAGCCGTTAACAGCAGTCAGCAGCCGTTAACAGAAGTCAGCAGCCATCAACAGCAATCAGCAGCCGTTAACAGCAGTCAACCATCAACAGCAGTCAGCAGCCGTTAACAGCAGTCAGCAGCCGTCAACAGCAGTCAGCAACCATCAACAGCAGTCGTCAACAGCAGTCAGCAACCGTTAACAGCAGTCAGCAGCCGTCAACAGCAGTCAGCAACCATCAACAGCAGTCGTCAACAGCAGTCAGCAGCCGTCAAACGTCAACAGCAGTCAGCAACCGTTAACAGCGGTCAGCAGCCGTCAACAGAAGTCAGCAGCCATCAACAGCAGTCAACCGTCAACAGCAGTCAGCAGCCGTCAATAGCAGTCAGCAGCCGTTAACAGCAGTCAACCATAAACAGCAGTCAGCAGCCATCAACAGCAGTCAACCATCAACAGCAGTCAGCAGCCGTTAAGAGCAGTCAGCAGCCGTCAACAGAAGACAGCAGCCGTCAACAGCGGTCAGCAGCCGTCAACAGAAGTCAGCAGCCGTCAAGAGCAGTCAACCGTCAACAGCAGTCAGCAGCCGTTAACAGCAGTCAACAGCTGTCAACAGCAGTCAACAGCAGTCAAAGAAGTCAGCAGCCGTCAACAGCAGTCAACTGTCAACAGCAGTCAGCAGCCGTCAACAGCAGTCAACTGTCAACAGCAGTCAGCAGCTGTCCACAGTAGCCAGCTGCCATCAGCAAGCCTGAGTATGGATGCTTACCATGAAGTGATTAAATACTGCGCCAGGTTGATGGCTATCGGTGTGCCAGTGATGGTGACGTGTCGGTCGCTGGTGCTGTCAATCTGAGTGCCAATCTTAATTTGAGCTCCTGACACCTGCCGGATCTCATTGATCTTGGTTCCCTGTCGACCAATGATTGAACCAATTAGCTGTGAGGAAGAAAAGATGGAAAGGGTCAGGATCAGATCTAATCCAGGAAGTAACAAAAAAGGTAATTCCTCCACTGACCACTAGAGGCTGCAGTTCTTCTACTAACCACTAAAGGCTGCAATTCCTCTACTAAGCACTAGAGGCTGCAGTTCCTCCACCAACCTCTAGAGGCTGCAGTTCCTCCACCGACCACTAGAGGCTGCAGTTCCTCTACCGACCGCTAGAGGCTGCAGTTCCTCCACCAACCTCTAGAGGCTGCAGTTCCTCCACTGAACACTAGAGGCTGCAGTTCCTCTACTGACCACTAGAGGCTGCCATTCCTCCACTGACCACTAGAGGCTGCAGTTCCTCCACCAACCTCTAGAGGCTGCAGTTCCTCCACCGACCACTAGAGGCTGCAGTTCCTCTACCGACCACTAGAGGCTGCAGTTCCTCCACCAACCTCTAGAGGCTGCAGTTCCTCCACCGACCACTAGAGGCTGAAATTCCTCCACTGACCACTAGAGGCTGCAGTTCCTCCACCGACCTCTAGAGGCTGCAGTTCCCCCACCGACCACTAGAGGCTGCCATTCCTCTACTGACCACTAGAGGCTGCCATTCCTCTACTGACCACTAGAGGCTGCAGTTCCTCCACCGACCACTAGAGACTGCAATTCCTCCACCGACCACTAGAGGCTAAAGTTCCTTCACCGACCTCTAGAGGCTGCGCTTCCTCCCCCGACCACTAGAGGCTGCAGTTCCTCTACTAACCACTAGAGGATGCAGTTCCTCTACCAACCACTAGAGGCTGCAGTTCCTCTACTAACCACTAGAGGCTGCAGTTTTTCCACCGACCTCTAGAGGCTGCCGTTCCTCTACTAACCACTAGAGGCTGCAATTCCTCCACCGACCACTAGAGGCTGCAGTTCCTTTACTAACCACTAGAGGCTGCAGTTCCTCTACTAACGACTAGAGGCTGCAGTTCCCCTACTGACCACTAGAGGCTGCAGTTCCTCTACTAACCACTAGAGGCTGCAGTTCTTCTACTGACCACTAGAGGCTGCAGTTCCTCTACTAACCACTAAAGGCTGCAGTTCCTCTACTAATCACTAGAGGCTGCAGTTCTTCTACTGACCACGAGAGGCTGCAGTTCCTCTACTAATCACTAGAGGCTGCAGTTCCTCTACTAATCACTAGAGGCTGCAGTTCCTCTACTGACCACTACAGGCTTCAGTTCCTCTACTAACCACTAGAGGCTGCAGTTCCTCTACTAATCACTAGAGGCTGCAGTTCCTCTACTAATCACTAGAGGCTGCAGTTCCTCTACTGACCACTAGAGGCTGCAGTTCCTCTACTAATCACTAGAGGCTGCAGTTCCTCTACTGACCACTACAGGCTTCAGTTCCTCTACTAACCACTAGAGGCTCCAGTTCCTCTACTAACCACTAAAGGCTGCAGTTCTTCTACTGACCACTAGAGGCTGCAGTTCCTCTACTAATCACTAGAGGCTGCAGTTCCTCTACTGACCACTACAGGCTTCAGTTCCTCTACTAACCACTAGAGGCTCCAGTTCCTCTACTAACCACTAAAGGCTGCAGTTCCTCTACTAACCACTAAAGGCTGCAGTTCTTCTACTGACCACTAGAGGCTGCAGTTCCTCTACTAATCACTAGAGGCTGCAGTTCCTCTACTAATCACTAGAGGCTGCAGTTCCTCTACTGACCACTACAGGCTTCAGTTCCTCTACTAACCACTAGAGGCTCCAGTTCCTCTACTAATCACTAGAGGCTGCAGTTCTTCTACTAACCACTAAAGGCTGCAGTTCCTCTACTGACCACTAGAGGCTGCAGTTCTTCTACTAACCACTAGGGTCTGGCTGCAACAGTGAGCTGGTCTCTACTGATCTCCACTTTAAAAATGCCCAACTTTACAGCATAAAATCCTGTGGATGACATCATAGAATATTTGTTCATTAATATAATAATAATATTAACAAGAAGAGCAGCTGTAGAAATGCTGTTTACTTTGAAGACCTCACACAGGGCACCAGAACCTGTTGCATCATAATCTTTCTCATTGTAGAACAATGAACTCCAGTTAGTTTAGAAATGGTTCCAGTACCTTTCCCAGCCTGACCCAGACCCTGGTGACTGGATACTATATTCTGAGACATGTGAAGCCGACTCCAGAGGCTATACTCAGGTGTGTTCCAGGGGCGAGAGCAGGTGACATTAAGGTAAATTTGAAGCTGCTGGCAAAGAGTAACTGTAAGTTTAGTAAAGTCATACATGCTGCTGCTTGTTCATTAACAAGGCAACATGGCAGAGCTGCCGTCTGACTGCTTCTATATCGACTCACTGGCTGCGGTTAGATGATGTTTTTTAATTCGGAATTAATATTAGGAATTAAATAATTCTGAATTAAACTATTTTCCTTCGAGTTTACATGGAAATAGTAATTCCGAATTGAGGTTTACATGGAAAACACGTTTGTTCGGCTTTATCCAACTCCGCTTTAGGTCTGGGGGGTTGGGAAGGGTTCTGATTGGATGGGGGGGGGGGGGGGGGCGGACGTCTTTACATCTACCGGAAGAAAACGAACTTAGCTAACTCGGTTAGCAACAACATTCCACTTATTTTTGACCTGGGTGGCGTCTCTATCTGTGAAACCTCCTTCATTTAACCTGGCCGCTTTGAAAAGCTCACAATTTTTATGTTTCCTGCCATCTGTTCTTTTAATTATTTCCAGTTCCTCCAAGCTATTTATTAAATAAATCGTCTCTGCTCTTGAACACCGTTTACTGCGAGCTGCCATTTTGAAAACAAGCCCAGTGTCTTGCCCATCTTGCCCATCTGTCATCGCGACAGATGGGCAAGAGAACTAGCATGAGCAGAAAGACGGGAATTAATTTAAACAGGAATGAGTTTATACATGGAATTAAAATGTGAATAAACCAGCCACTTACTTCGGAATTAAGTTTAATTCGGAATTGACATTTTCATATGGAATTAAGTGTTTACATGGTAACTTTTATTTGGCTTTAACTTTAATTCTGAATTAAAGAGGAATTAAACTTCCCATGTAAACGCACTGTGTGTCTGTTCTCAGTTTTGCTGTCATATGAGCCCTATTGCCGAGCTATTGCGTCTCTGCTGTTTTGACTTATAGCTACCTGTTCCATATCAGAGTTTTTGGAACATCTTTGCAGTTGCATGAGTCTCATGGACTGGGTCATGGACTGGATCATGGACTGGGTCATGGACTGGGCTTTCCCCGCTGGAAATGCGACAGATGTCTGCGGCTAGTCCCTGTCCAGGACATTTATGGAAACATGTCATCGACCTTCGTTCCTCCAGCTCCAACACAGTTTCCCCTGAAGGCCCACAGACTGACGTCCCAGGGCAGCTGGATAGAGTCGGGTCGGCCTGCTCAGTGCCTGTTCCATCGCTATTAAATCCTTTTCCCTGGATGAGCTCATTACTAGAGAAAACCTAGACTTGTTGTTCCTCTCAGAGACATGGTGGAGGGACGGTGGGTTCATTCATTTAAATGAGCTCTGTCCCATCTGTGGTGGCGTAGAGGAAGACTCACTGCTGTGTATCAGGACAGATACATGCAGAGTGGTGATCAAGGTTTTACTGTGTAAAACTTGATGTATCATCCTGCTGGTGTCTTTTAAATACATTTTAACTTCTATTGTAATACTGGAAAAAGTCCTGATCTTGGCGATTTTAATCCCCATATTGGATTCATCTTGTCCAGCAAGGGAACTTTTAACAATGACTGCAACTTTCAGCTTTATTCAGCATGTATCTGGCTTTGATTTAAACTTCCCTCTTGAGTCAATTCCTTTGAATATGAGGACACAGAGGCACATTATCACTCAGTCTGCTGCTGCCATGTTTGATCCATGTCTGATAATGAAATGCACTGATGGTTATTTAATGCTTTAATAGGCTTTGTGGAACCCTACTACATCAAGGGGAAGCTTTTAAAATGAAATTGAATCATATCTCTCTCCAGTCATGGCCCTGGATTAATGGACGCGTTCTGAATCTAAGAAGATGTTGAATAGCTGAGCACCTCTGGAAATCTACCAGGTTTTAGGTTCACAGACTACATGTCAGCTAATAACTTCTCTAAATAAATTAATAAAAAATGCCAGGTCCTTAATTTTACATTATATATATTATATTATAGATATTATATTATATTCCTTCTGTGGTTCAAGCCTGTCACACTGGACAATGTCTCAGCTTTAGTAGCAAGATTGAAGCCTTCCTCGTGTCCTCTGATGTCGTCCCATCAGACTCATCGTAAATGTCTTTGACTCAGTGGGACGCTTGGCCGCTAATACGATAAACCTCTCATTTTTTTTTTAGCTTGTGTGATCCCAGCTCTTTTAAACACGTTGTTGTTGTGAAAGCTAAACTTAAAAAACTCAGCTTGGACCCAAGTGAGCCAAAAACACTCCACACCAATATCTAAACTCCTCTTCACGCACAAGACACGAGAAAAAGGTGGAATCTGAACAACTTGCATCCTTTTAGAACAATAAAAATATTCGTGACTGTTTCCAGTCCGACTTTTGCAGAAACCAGTCCGAGGAAACAGCGTAGCTTTGTTAGACCCTTCCTCTGCCTTTGACACCGCTGACCATCAATCTATCACTGTTTCTGCAAACCAGATTATGTCCAAGTGTGCAAATCTTCCACGCGGAGTACCTCAGGGCTTGGTTCTGGGACCCATCCTGTTTCTGCTGTGTACCCTCCCATTACGGGCAACAAATCGGTGGTTTAGCAGAATCTTCTATCTCCCTGCTGATGACATTCAGCTGGATTCCTCCTTCAGGATCTCTGAAACCCAGAACTCTGAGTTCCTTGATCCACTTCTTCAGTGAGAAGCACCTACAGCTGAATTCAAACTGTCCCATCATCTCCCAGACACTCGGAGGATTTGAGCCAGTAAAGCCAGTCCTCAGAAATCTAGGAGTAATCTTTGATGAAGAGATGTCCCTGGAGCATCACTCAGAGCATCCCCTGAGGAACTGCTTCTTTCACCTGAGGTACATCTCCAAACTCAGAAGAGTGGTGTCTAATAATGAGCCGGAGATGCTAATCCACGCTTCTGCGCCATCGTGATTACATCTTTAAACCAGAGGGAGTCGGTTTGTCTACAGGTTCTTCAGAACTCTGCTGTGAAGCTCCTGACCCGCTCAAACAGAAGAGTTCATAGCACCACAGTTTTAAAGTCTCTACATTAGCTTCCAGTTAACTAGCAAATTAACTTTAAACTCCTGGTTCTGACTTCTGGAGCCATCCATGGACGGGTCCCTACACATGCTGCAGATCCGATCAGGCCCAGAAGAGGTAATCAGATAAGAACCTGTTAATGGATCCATTAGGGGACGGATCTATTTAACTGCTCCTGACCTTCACTGGACTCTGATGATGGTTTCAAAAAGCATCTGAAGACATTTTTTCTTCCTTCAAGTGTTTTAGTCAGATGAAAGGCTGCTGTTACATCCTTTCAGCATTCTACATTTCATGCACTTTATTGTATTAAGCCTATTTTTATTGTGAACCACCTTGTGATCGTTTCTTCAGCTGGATGAAGGGCTGCTATGATTGATTAGCAAAGTATCACAGGCTGGGAGTCAAACCAGCTTAAACCACTGAGCTATCTAGAGGCCTGCCATTGTTTCTTTAAATAAGAGGTAATAATGGTGTTGATTAGCTCTTCATTACTGAGCTGATAACCAGGTCAGCTGTCAGTTAAACAGCAGAAGTAATTTAACTAAACTTGTATAAAAGAAAGAGCGACGGTGATCAGGAACCAGCTCTGTCTTTTAGTTTCTGCTGCGTGGACTGTTCTGGAAACTTCGTTTAACCTCCTGAGCAGCTTTCAGGAGGTGCTGCTGGGTAAAATGGTCCTGCAGAGGAGGAGGACGAGGCAGCAGCTATTTCTGGGAGATTCCCTGCTGTAGTTTGGAAAGGTTTACTGCAGGAGGAGGAGTGAAGCTCAGGAAGTCATTCGGAGGAAGGTTCCCCTCATGATCCAGGTCCGGATCAAGGTTTCTTCCCCTGACGGGGCAGTTTTTCAGTGATTCCTCCAGTTTGGAGGCTTTTTTAATCAGGTTTTAATAACATTACATTCTCTCGGTCTCTGAAAAGCACCAAGAGACAATTTGTGTCGTCAGACTCTAAACAAATAAAGTTGTATTGAAGCGAAGAGCGGCGTGTTTCAGATCTATGGCTCCCTCAGGGCCCCGGGGTCAAAGACTCAACCCCCCAGCAGTCAACACGTCCTCCAGACGTCCATCAGACGTCCTCCGGCGAGACTCAACCGTCAACTGCTTCTTGACTTTAGAGAAATGTGCACGTGTTGCCAGTGCACGTGCAGCAGCAGTGGCTGGTTGGCGTCCGTCACCACTTTAACTGGTTAACTGGTTTTACTTTAACAGGTACTGGTTTTAGAGGTGAAACTCCTCCATCACTGTTTTCCTTCAAACTGACCTGAAGAACATTAACGACCAGAATATCTGGATCTGGACCGGGGACCAAGGACCGGGGACCAAGGACCAGGGACCGGGGACCAGGGACCAAGGACCGGGGACCAATGACCGGGGACCAGGGACCAGGGACCGGGGACCAAGGATCGGGGACCAGGGACCGGGGACCAGGAACCAAGGACCAGGGACCGGGGACCAGGGACCAGGGACCAGAGACCAAGGACCAGAGACCAAGGACCAGGGACCAGGGACCGGGACCAGGACCAGGACCAGGGACCAGGGACCAGGGACCAGGGACCAGGGACCAGGGACCAGGACCAAGGACCAAGGACCAGGGACCCCAGGACCGGGACCCACCAGGGACCGGGACCATGGACCGGGGACCAAGGGGGGACCAGGACCAGGACCAAGGACCAGGACCAGGGACCGGACCGGGGACCAGGACCAGGGACCGGACCAGGACCGGGACCAAGGACGGGGGACCAGGGGACCAGGGACCAGGGACCAGGGACCAGGGACCAGGACCAGGGACCAGGGACCAAGGACCAGGAGGGACCAAGGGACCAGGGACCAGGGACCAGGGACCGGGGACGGGGGACCAGGGACCAGGGACCAGGGACCAAGGACTGGGGACCAGGGGACCAGGGGACCAGGGACCAAGGGACCAGGGACCGGGACCAAGGACCGGGACCAGGACCAGGGGACCATGGACCGGGACCATGGACCTGGGACCAGGACCAGGGGGACCAGGGACGCAGGGACCAAGGGACCAAGGACCAGGGACCAGGGGACCAAGGATCCAGGGACCAGGGGACCAAGGACCAAGGACCAGGGACCAGGGACCGGGACCCAGGACCAGGGACCAAGGACCGGGGACCAGGGACCAGGACCAGGATCAGGGACCAGGGGACCAGGGACCAAGGGGGACCAAGGACCGGGGACCAGGGACCAGGGACCAAGGACCGGGGACCATGGACCAGGGACCAGGGACTGGGGACCATGGACCGGGGACCAGGGACGAAGGATCAGGGACCAAGGACCAGGGACCGGGGACCAAGGATCGGGGACCAGGGACCGGGGGGACCGGGGACCAGGACCAAGGACCGGGGACCAGGGGACCATGGACCGGGGACCAAGGACTGGGGACCAAGGACCGGGGACCAGGGACGAAGGATCAGGGACCAAGGACCAGGGACCAAGGACCAGGGACCAAGGACTAGGGGACCAAGGACCGGGGACCAGGGACCAAGGACCAGGGACCAAGGACTGGGGACCAGGGACCAAGGACCAGGGACCAAGGACTGGGGACCAGGGACCAAGGACCAGGGACCAAGGACCGGGGACCAAGGACCAGGGGACCAAGGACCGGGGACCAGGGACGAAGGACCTGGGACCAGGGACCAGGAACCAGGGACCAGGGACCAATGACCGGGGACCAGGGACCAAGGACCAAGGACCGGGGACCAGGGACTGGGGACCAGGGACCAAGGGCCAGGGACCAGGGACCGGAAACCAGTGACCAGGGACCAAGGACTGGGGACCGGGGACCAGGGACCAAGGACCAAGGACTGGGGACCATGGACCAGGGACCGGGAACCAGAGACCAGGGACCAAGGACCAGAGACCAGGGACCTGGGACCAAGGACCGGGGACCAGCGACCAAGGACCGGGGACTGGGAACCAGGGACCAGAGACCAGGAACCAGGGACCAAGGACCGGGGACCAGGGACCAGGGACCGGGGACCAGGGACCGGGGACCATGGACCAGGGACCAGGGACTGCAGACCAGGGACCGGGGACCATGGACCGGGGACCAGGGACTGCAGACCAGGGACCGGGGACCATGGACCGGGGACCATGGACCAGGGACCAGGGACTGCAGACCAGGGACCGGGGACCATGGACCGGGGACCAAGGACCAAGGACCGGGGACCAGGGACCAGGGACCAAGGACCGGGGACCATGGACAAGGGACGGGGGACCAGGGACCAGGGACTGGAGACCATGGACCAGGGACCAGGGACCGGGGACCAGGGACTGGGGACCGGGGACCATGGACAGGGGACCAATGACCGGGGACCAGGGACCATGGACTGGGGACCAAGGACCAAGGACCGGGGAACAGGGACCGGGGACCAGGGAACCATGGACCGGGGACCAGGGACCGGGGACCAGGGACCAGGGACCGGGACCAGGGACCGGGGACCGGGGACCGGGGACCGGGGACCAGGGACCAGGGACCAGGGACCAGGGACCGGGGACCAGGGACTGCGGACCAGGGACCAAGGACCGGGGACAATGGACCGGGGACCAAGGACCAAGGACCAGGGACCGGGGACCAGGAACCAAGGAACAGGGACCAGGGACCAGGGCCCGGGACCAGGGACCGGGGACCAGGGACCGGGGACTGGGAACCAGAGACCAGGGACCAAGGACTGGGGACCGGGGACCAGGGATCAGGGACCAAGGACTGGGGACCAGAGGACCAGGGACCAGGGACCGGGGACCAGGGACCAGGGACCAGGGACCAAGGACCAGGGACCAGGGACCAGGGACCAGGGACCAAGGACTGGGGACCAGGGACCAAGGACCAGGGACCGGGAACCAGAGACCAAGGACTAAGGGCCAGGGACCGGGGACCGGGGACCGTGGACTGGGGACCAGGGACCAGAGACCAGGGACCAAGAACCGGGGGCCAAGGACCAGAGACCAGGGACCAGGGACCAAGCACTGGGGACCGGGGACTGGGAACCAGGGACCAAGGACCAGAGACCAGGGACCAGGGACCAAGGACCGGGGACCAAGGACCAGAGACCAGGGACCAGGGACCAGGGACCGGGGACCGAGGCCAGGGACCAGGGACCAGGGACCGCGGACCGCAGACCGGGGACCAGGGACCAGGGACTGGGGACCAGAGACCAGGGACCAGGGACAGCGGACCGGGGACCAGGGACCGGGGACCGAGGCCAGGGACCAGAGACAAAAGACCAGGGACTTTTGTCTAACTTTAGTTTGAAAACTCCAACTCCTTGATGTTTACCTGCGACACGACAAAACTATGACCTTCTGGAGACAAACGGTGGACGTGTGGGCCAGATGATTGACAGCTCAGTGTCTCTACTCAACTCCCCAGACATCAGCCCCCATCTCCATAAAACCATCACACCTGATGACATCACACGCCTCCTTGGTCTGATTGGTTGGCTGTCTGTCCAACAGCATCCAGAGGCGTGTTCTGTTTCTGCTGGTCCAGACCAGCGGTGCTCTTCTCCTCTATGGTGGTCTGGAACACCATAGGACCACCATCTGGACCACCATAGAGGAACCGGGACCGTGTGGTCCAGACCACCACAGAACCCCTACTGGTTCTGGAAACCACAGTCCAGTCCAGAGGGACCAGACCGATGATGAGGAGACCACCTACACAGTTGGCAGTCTGGCTACCGTTTCTTCTTCTACTCACGTCATTTGGAATGAGGAGCTCCTGAGATGTCGTCTGGGAACTGGCGTCCACCGCTCCTGAGACAGGACAGAGACAGAGACAGAGACAGAGACGTCCATGACCCCATCAACCAGGAATCAGGACAACCAGACCGGCTCCTGTGGTAAAACACCACCTGGAGGCGTGTTGGGACCATTTTAACTGTCAGAGGTCATCTGCTGACTGAGGAAGAGTTTGGTTGAAGTCCACAGTTTGGTTCTGGCGGACCTCAGTCTTGATCTTCAGGGTCCAAACAGCTCTGAAGGACCGCAGGTTCCTTCTATCACTGAATCGTATTAACACGTGTGTTGTTGCGCCCCCTACTGATGAAACATCATGAAATCTGCTCTTCTTCAACAGAACGTGGTGGAGGTGCTACAAGTCAGATCAGAACCAGAACAGTCAGTGAGACCAGAACCAGAACGAGCTCTAAACCGCTCTGAGACCAGAACTCAGAACCAGCTCCGAACCCGATCTGAGACCAGTGTCTGAACTGGGTTTGTGGAACCTTCCTTCTGAATCGGGCCCAAGTCCAACCATGATCAAACTCAGGGGTGCCCAGTCCTGGTCCTGGGGAGCCCCCATCCAGCAGGTGTTAGAGGTTTCCCAGCTTCAACACACCTGTTGTTGCTACTATCATCACCATGTGTTAAAGCAGGGAAACATCGAAAAGCTGCTGGATGGGGGCTCCCCAGGACCAGGACTGGGCACCCCTGAGTTTGATCATGGTTGGACTTGGGCCCGATTCAGAAGGAAGGTTCCACAAACCCAGTTCAGACACTGGTCTCAGATCGGGTTCGGAGCTGGTTCTGAGTTCTGGTCTCAGACCGGTTTAGAGCTTATTCTGGTCTCAGACCGGTTTAGAGCTCGTTCTGGTTCTGGTCTCAGTTCGGGTTCAGAGTTGGTTCTGGTTCTGGTTTCAAGTCGTGTTCAGAGTTGGTTGTGGTTCTGGCCTCAGGTCAGGTTCAGATCTGATTCTGGGTCAGGTCTCAGGTTGTGTTCAGAGCTGGTTCTGGTCTCAGTTCGGGTTTAGAGCTGGTTCTGGTTTCAAGTCGGGTTTAGAGTTGGTACCGGATCTGGTTCAGGTCGGGTTCAGACCTGATTCTGGTTCAGGTCTCAGGTTGTGTTCAGAGCTGGTTCTGGTCTCAGTTCGGGTTTAGAGCTGGTTCTGGTTTCAAGTCGGGTTTAGAGTTGGTACCGGATCTGGTTCAGGTCAGGTTCAGATCTGATTCTGGTTCAGGTCTCAGGTCGTGTTCCGAGTTGGTTCTGGTTCAGGTCTCAGTTCGGGTTTAGAGCTGGTTCTGGTTTTCAGCAGTTAGTCAGATAATGTTTACCAGAACCAGATCTGAACTGGTTCTGGTTTTCAGCAGTTAGTCAGATAATGTTTACCAGGTGGGCGTGGCCAGATGGGTCACAGCCAGAAACACTGGCTCTGTTTCGGGCTCTTATAGTTTTTCAGATATTAGCCAATCAGTGACATTTCTGACCACAAATAGGAGTAATTTCAGAGAGCAGGATCACACCTGAAAGGTTTGTCTGAACGATGACAACAAAAAAAACCTTAAGAACAATCTTGCTGTTTGGACCCCGAAAACACATTAACAATAAAACCTTAAACAGGATGTGACATCACTGAGTGTTTGTGAGTGAATACACACCAGGCAGAACTTGAGCAGCTGATTGGCTGATGGGGTTCAGGCCCTGCTGCTGCATGGACAGCTGGTGGAGCTTCGCCAACTGACAGAGACAGAAACTCATGACAAAAGCTTCATTCAAGAACAAAGAGACAGATGAAGGAAACCGTTTTACCTCTGAATGTGGAATACCGTAGTGGCTTTGAACCGCGTACGTCTGAAACCAAGAAGAAAAGAAAAGATGTCAGAGAGATGAATGTTTGATCTCCTCACTGAAGTCTCAACAAAAACGAATCAACTGTCAGCAGCAAGAAGCTACAACAGGTCAGTTCAACATGGAGACCATGGTTGGGGTTGGGGTGGTTGGGGTTGGGGGTGGTTGGGGTTGAGGTAGTTGGGGTTGTTGGGGTTAGGGTGGTTGGGGTTGGGGTAGTTGGGGTTGAGGTGGTTGGGGTTAGGTTGGTTGAGGTTGAGGTGGTTGGGGTTGGGTTGAGGTGGTTGAGGTTGGGGTTGGGGAGGTTGGGGTTGCGGTGGTTGGGTTCGGTTGGTTGCGGTTGGGGTTGGGGTGTTGGGGTCGTTGGGGTTGCGGTGGTTGGGGCGGTTGGGGTGGTTTGGGTGGTTTCGGTTGCGGTGGGTTTGGGGTTGGTGTTGGTGGGTTCGGGTGGTTGCGGTTGGGGTTGGGGTGTTGGGGTTGCGGTGGTTGGGGTTAGGTGGTTTGGGCGGTTGGGTGGTTGGGGTTGGTGGGGTTTGGGTTGCGGTGGTTTTGGGTTGGTGGGGTTGGGTTGGGGGTGTTTGGGGTTGGGGTTGGGGTTTTGGTGTTGGGTTGGGTTTGGTGGGTTGGTGGTTGGTTTCGGTTTTTGGTTTTTGGTTGTGGTTTTTTTGGGGTTTGGTTGGGGTTTTTGGGTTGTGGTTGGTGGTTGGGTTGGGCGGTTGTTTTTTTGGGTTTTTTTTTGTTGTTGGGTTTGGGGTTGAGGGTTTGGTTGAGGTGGTTGGGTTGGGGTTGTTGGGGTGGGGGTTGGGGTTGGGTGGTTGGGGTTGTTTGGGGTGTTTGGGTTGGGGTGTTTGGGGTTGAGGTGGTTGGGTTGGGGTTGTGGTTGGGGTTTGGGTTGGGGGGGTGGTTGGGGTTTGGGTGGGGGTGGTTGGGTTGGGGTGGTTTTTTGTTTGGTGGTTGGGTTTGGGGTTGGGGTTGCGGTTGGGTTGGGGTTGGGTTGGGTTGGGGGGTTGGGGGTTGGGGGTTGGTTGGGGTTTTGTTGGGGTCGTTGGTTTGGGTGGTTGGGGTTGGGGTTGGTGGTTGGGTTGGGGTTTTTTTTGGGGGTTTTGTGGTTGGGTGTTGGGGTTGGGGTAGTTGGGGTTGTCGGTGGGTTTGGGGTTGGTTTGTTGGTTCGGGGGTTTTAGGGGTTTGGGTTGTTTGGGGTTTGTGGAGTTTGGGTTGTTTGTGTTTTTGGGGTTTGTTGTTGGGGTTGGGGTGGGGTTGGTTGGGGTTGTGGGTGGTTGGGGTTGGGTTGGGGTGGTTGGGGTTTGGGGTTTGTTTGTAGGGTTGTTGGTTTGGGGTTTTGGGGTTGGTGGTGTGGTTGTTGGGGTGGTGTGGTTGGTGGGTTTGGGGTTTGGGGTTTTTGGGCGTGGTTAGGGTTGTTGGGGTGGTTGGGGTAGTTGGCGTTGGGGTGGTTGTTGACCGCCCCCAAACCACCAGGTCTCCCAGGAGCTCAAAACTCCTTTTTTTCTGTCTTAAAATCAATAGATTTTGACATAAAATTAAACTTTATCTTTACTGAAACTTTATGTCCAATAATCACAACATTTTGCTTTAGAAACACAAAATTTCACAAAACAGTGACTGATTAACTTAATGATACAGCTTTTTGTCATAAAATATTGACTTTCTATCACAGAATCAGAACGTTGTGACATCAAATCTCAACTCTGAACACTTTCATGTTATCGGCTGATTTCAGGTCAGCGGCTCCACAGCTGCTCTGCTGGAAGGATACAGTGAGAGGAGCTTAACCTCCAGGTCTACCTGTCCCAGGTGCAGAACTCTGCTGGTCCTGGTTCCAGCTCTGGAACCAGAACTCTGCTGGTCCTGGTTCCAGCTCTGGCTGCACTTGTTCCAGATGTGGTTTCAGTAGCGACTCTTGAAACGTTGGATCAACTGATTAGCTAATACAGCTGGCTGTGATTGACATCAGGTGGGCGTGTTCCAGCAGGCTAGTCCTGCTCTTTGGTAACAGGACATGGTACAGAACCCTGTGGGTTTACTGGTTCCTGTCCAGTCTGGTACGTCTTTATTTAGTTTCAAACACAACAGACGAAAACAGGAAAATAAACCTCTGTGTTTAAACACAATATCTAATAATGGCTCTGAGTTTATAGTCTAAATGAAATGAAACAGTCATGTTGGTAACACCAAGAACCTCCATGATTCAACAGCATGTGGATCCACAATGAGCAGCTGTTGGTAGAAGTTAAGGTTTTCTGAAGTCAGGACTTTAGTTCTTTCTTCTCTACAGCGCTGACTGATCCAAATCAGAAGAACAGACCCACACTGGACCTTGTTCTGACTTTTGTTTTGGGTTCTGGTGTTGGTTCAGACATTCCCTTAAACATCGGCCCTCAGAAGGTACCAGAACAGCATTTCCACAAGGGTGAGGTCTGGATTTTGACAAGAACTTTCCAGAACATTGATTCTATTTTTGTTCAGCCATTTTGATGTTGGCTAAGGAATCAGAAACCAGCATGGATGATATTTCTGTCGACCTGGGTCACTGTTCTGGAGCTGAACCCAGCTGGAACTCCCACAAAGTTCCTCTACCGACCGCTAGAGTCTGCAGTTCCTCTACCGACCACTAGAGACTGCGGTTCTTCTACTGACCACTAAAGACTGCGGTTCCTCTTCTGACCGCTAGAGGCTGCAGTTCCTCTACCGACCGCTAGAGGCTGCGGTTCCTCTACCGACCACTAGAGACTATCGTTCCTCTACCGACCGCTGGAGTCTGCGGTTCCTCTACCGACCACTAGAGGCTGCGGTTCCTCTTCCGACCGCTAGAGTCTGCGGTTCCTCTTCTGACCGCTAGAGGCTGCAGTTCCTCTTCCGACCGCTAGAGGCTGCGGTTCCTCTACCGACCACTAGAGTCTGCAGTTCCTCTTCCGACCGCTAGAGGCTGCAGTTCCTCTACCGACCACTAGAGGCTGCGGTTCCACTACTGACCACTAGAGACTACTGTACCTCTACCGACCACTAGAGGCTGCAGTTCCTCTACCGACCGCTAGAGTCTGCGGTTCCTCTTCCGACCGCTAGAGGCTGCAGTTCCTCTACCGACCACTAGAGTCTGCAGTTCCTCTACTGACCACTAGAGGCTGCAGTCCCTCTACTGACCTCTAGAGGCTCCGGTTCCTCTATCGACCACTAGAGTCTGCAGTTCCTCCACAGACCACTAGAGGCTGCAGTTCCTCTATCGACCACTAACTAAGGCTGCAGTTCCTCTACTACCGACCACTAGAGGCTGCAGTTCCCTCTACCGACCACTAGAGGCTGCAGTTTCCTCTACCGACCGCTAGAGGCTGCAGTTTCCTCTACCGACCGCTAGAGGCTGCAGTTCCCTCTACTGACCTCTAGAGGCTGCAGTTCCTCTACTGACCTCTAGAGGCTCGGGTTCCTCTATCGACCACTAGAGTCTGCAGTTCCTCTACTGACTGACTATTAGAGGGCTGCAGTTCCTCTACCGACCACTAGAGGCTGCAGTTCCTCTACCGACCTCTAGAGGCTGCAGTTCCTCTACTGACCTCTAGAGTCTGCAGTTTCTCTACTGACCACTAGAGGCTGCAGTTCTTCTGTCTTTATCATTGAATTGCTTGCATTCTAGTAAAATTTTGTCCTAAATCATAAAATTTTGCTGTCATTTTTTACTTTTTGCTTTTTACATAAATGTAGTTTCGTCTTAATGACCTTTTGAATTCCCGTCCACTCAGAGTCGACTCATTGATCTCCTTCATTAAAATGTACCCCAATAAGATCATGTACTCTAGGTTTACCTCTCGAAGACCACATGAGAGGACTGTTTACAGGTTCCTCTAACCAGAACGCTACCCTATAGCGAGGACAATTGCTGGAGTTCATAGCCGCTCAGTCACTCATTATTATTAATCATTACGACCTTTCACGAAACGAACAAAATTTGACCCACTGAGCAATAGTCCAAAGTTGTTCAGTCTCGCAAATCTAGCCTGGTAAACCAATAAAATACAACTAGTATGTTAGCCAAATTATTAGCTTAGTTCCGCTAACTACTCTTGGTAAATGGAACACAGTATTATAGAGAGCCAATAGAACGTATCACATTTAATTCATAGCCACGAGACGGTCTACGTCGAAGTCTATATTGGCCAACTGGACCGTTACCTATACCTAGCTACGATTGCCAGAGTATTCCATCAACAATTCTCATTTTTAGACCAACCATTGTATCTTATCTGTGAAAGTTTCCTTAAGAGACGGCACTCCCACGAAACTTTCACACAATGCATGTTTTCACTCCATTGACGTAGAAATTAGACAGATCTAGAAAGCTACAAGTCTCACTGTCCCCCAATAAACAGCCATAGCAACTCCCTCTATTTTTTTGTAATGAATCTGAACGTTTTGACTTACTGACCCTAGAGGCTTCCTTTCCCTAACCTAATGACCACTTGACTAACTGCAGTTGTCCTTTTTACGACCACTTTAAGCAATGCAGTTCCTCTACTGACCACTAGAGGCTGCAGTTCCTCTAGCTGAGACACTAGAGGCTGCGGAGTTCCCTATAACCGACCACTAGAGGCTGCCAGTTTTTCCTCTACCGACCACTAGAGAGCTGCAGACCACTTCCCTCTAACCGAGAGCTGCGGTTCTCTACGACCACTAGAGGCTGAGCTCGTTTTCACTCTACCGACCACTAAGAGGCAGTTCCTCTCTACCGACTGACAGTTCCTCTACCGACCACTAGAGCTGCAGTTCCTCTACTACTGAGTGCTGAGTTTGACCACTAGAGGCTGCAGTTCCTCTACTGACCACTACTGAGGCTGCAGTTCCTCTACTGACCAGGACTGCAGTTCCTCTACTGACCACTAGAGGCTGCAGTTCCTCTTACTGACCTGAACCACTACTGAACTGCTGCAGTTCCTCTACTGACCACTAGAGGCTGCAGTTCCTCTTCCACTGAGGCCACTAGAGGCTGCAGTTCCTCTACTGACCTAGAGGCTGCTTCCTCTACTGACCACTAGAGGCTGCAGTTTCCTCTACTGACCACTAGAGGCTGCAGTTCCTCTACCGACCACTAGAGGCTGCAGTTTCCTCTACCGACCACTAGAGGCTGCAGTTCCTCTACCGACCACTAGAGGCTGCGGTTCCTCTATTGACCACTAGAGGCTGCAGTTCCTCTACTCACTACTAGCCGCTCCAGTTCCTCTACGTAAATCTTTTCATTTTCTAAAGACTGCTTGTGAAGTCTCCTTGTCCTTCTTCACGCTGACGTGACAAAAGTGTGGAACGAGCAGGACTGAAAACCTGCTGAAACACATCCACCTTACTTCAATCACAGTTGGGTACTGCAGCCTGTCTGGAACTGGAGTTTATGTTCTGCTGGGACCCACCAGTCCATCAGTCTGGTACTGGAGGGGACGGACCACTGACCCCCATCAGTGATGAGCCATGGGCTGATTGATCCCAGCAGACCTCCTCTAGAAGAGTCCGGGAATGATCCTCTGAGCTCCTTCAGCCGAGCCACGCAGCAGGACCTGCTGGTGGACGTCCACAGCAGGTCCTGCTGGTGGACGTCCACCAGCAGGAGCTGCTGGTGGACGTCCACCACCAGCAGGTCCTGCTGCTTCAGCCACTCTGGAAACCATCTTTGCTGTGGTGCATCAGCTATCTATGTCAGTGATGAGAGCTCAAGAACACTCAAGGAACCCAGTCTGGAACATCTCTGCGTCCACTGGATCAATGTTTTACTGGTTTCTGTTTGGTACAGTCACAACTGGTCGTCCAGGTATCAAACTATGAAACTGGTTTTATTATATATACGTGTAACAACCTGACTTCCAGAAAAGTTGGGATGTTTATAAAATTTGGATTAATAAAAAAATAAACTAAAATACTTTCAAATCTCACGAGTCAATGTTTTATTCAGAACATGGACGACATGGATGTTTAAACTGGGATATGTTCCAGATGTGGTTCCTACAGTTGGACAGGAGCATGTTCTCCATGCTGGAACATCTGGACAGACGTCTGGTTTTTTACCCGCCATTATCCGTGATTGATCCTAGTGTTTTACTTAAAATCACAACTTTGTTATAAAATAGCTAAATCTGTCCTAAAATCATGAAATTTGTCGTAAAATCACAGCTTTTGTGGAACTGAGATCGTTGTATTAATTATCGGGATATTTGCAGATGGAGCTTGTTGACGTCTCCTGGCATCACTGGTTACCTGGTAATTCAGCTTTGTGACGTCACAACTGAACACAGCTGTTCTAGTCGCAGCGTTCTTAATACACTTTTTTTTTTAGATTTATAGTTTTATTATCATTTTTCATCAAGACATTACAAAGGCCAACATTACTGATGCGTGTTGTCGACAGCTGTGGTTGTTCGCTCTATGATGCTGAGCTTCTCCTCTTGTTTTCCTGACGTTTCTTTGGCAGCGCATATATTTTAGCGATAACTGCAGATAGCGAGGCAATCAGTGCGTTTACATGGGAAGTTTAATTCCTCTTTAATTCAGAATTAAAGTTAGAGCCAAATAAAAGTTACCATGTAAACACTTAATTCCATATGAAAATGTCAATTCCGAATTAAACTTAATTCCGAAGTAAGTGGCTGGTTTATTCCCATTTTAATTCCGAATTAAATAATTCCGCGGTCATGTTTACACTCATTCCTGTTTAAATTAATTCCCGTCTTTCTGCGCATGCTAGTTCTCTTGCCCGTCTGTCGCGATGACGCTTATATTCCGGCAGCACGCAGTAAACGGTGTTCAAGAGCAGAGACGATTTATTTAATAAATAGCTTGGAGGAACTGGAAATAATTAAAAGAACAGATGGCAGGAAACATAAAAATTGTGAGCTTTTCAAAGCGGCCAGGTTAAATGAAGGAGGTTTCACAGATAGAGACGCCACCCAGGTCAAAAATAAGTGGAATGTTGTTGCTAACCGAGTTAGCTAAGTTTGTTTTCTTCTGGTAGATGTAAAGACGTCCGCCCCCCCATCCAATCAGAACCCTTCCCAACCCCCAGACCTTAAGCGGAGTTGGATAAAGCCGAACAAATGTGTTTTCCATGTAAACCTTAATTCAGAATTACTATTTCCATGTAAACTAGAAGGAAAATAGTTTAAATTGGAATTATTTAATTCCTAATTATTAATTCCGAATTAAAAAACATCATGTAACCGCAGCCATTGTCAACGTCGGGCTCGCTGGGCCCCGTAGCAGGGTTAGCCTATTCCGGGCTGGTTAGCATTAGCACTGTGAGCTAGTCCGGATCTGGACGGCGTGTTTGAGCTGTTTCTTGTAGAAACGCAGGTTATCTTTGTTTGGTTTGGTTTCTTGTCAATGTTACAATTACAGAGAAGTCAATAAGTTCCCATATCTCACGCCTTCGCGTAATATTCTGCTTCCACCGCCGGCGCTCTCTTTCAAGCTGCCACACTAGCTGATCCCTTAATACACTCTTAACATTTCTATTCTTCTTTTATATGAAGCTCTTTTCGTTTTCTTGTTACTGAATTTCGCTCCAGAATATAACTGTTTGACTAACAGCAGAAGACTCATCCAGACGGGACTTGATTCAGGTTTACGAGCAGTTTAAGATCTTTTAATCCTTAGCGGGCCTTCAGAGGGAAAGTTTAAGAGCGTCAGAGTTTAGGAAGTGTGTGAACTAGTCCTGGAGATGTATCCTCCTCTGGATACTTGTTCAGCTTGAGTCTTGCGTGTTATGAAGCGTTGTTGACGTCTCCGTGTGTCAGATGGACCGCTGCTCGTCCTTCAGGTGCTTACCTGGTTTCCTGCCAGCAGCACCGTTCCTGGACTCGGGCTGGGTCGGTAGGGAATGGTCGCTCCCTTTGGTGGACTCTACGGGATGGGGGGGGGGGGGGGGGGGGCGAGACAGAAGAAGCAGGTTGTGGAGTTGACGAGAAACATTGTAAATATCATGGTACTGATCTAAATCTGGACGGCAGAAACACTTGTGAAAAGACTACTGAGGAACAACTGGTCCGACTTTACCAACAATAACTAACTGGTTTGCCTCCAACTGACCCTGACGTTGATAACCCCTCACCCATCAGACTATGGAGCCCCGTTTGGGTCATAATTCAATGAATAAATGAGTCTATTATTATGAAATACAGGCGTTTATTATTATGAAATACGTATCCATTATTATGAAATGTTTCCCATTATTATGAAAAAAATGTAATTATTATGAAATATATTTTTATTATTATTTAATCTTAGTTTAATGCATAATAGTATATTTCACAATGTCTTTTTTATATCTAAGAATGAGTTTTTACATAATAATGACATTTTGCCAGTGGTCCCGCCCAGTGGCAAAATGTCATTATTATGTAAAAGCTAATAATAATACACATATATTTCATAATAATGGGAAATATTTCATAATAATGAACATGTATTTCATAATAATGGTAAACATTTCATAATAATGGATACGTATTTCATAATAATATACGCCTGTATTTCATAATAGACTCATTTATTCATTGAATTCTGACCCAAACGGGGCTCCATATCAGACACTCTCAGAACTTTACCAATCTATGTATCATTCATTTTTTCCATTTTCAATTGTCAATCAAAAATTAAAAAAAAAAATTAAAAAGTGACATTTTACTGCGTTTTTTTTTTCTTTTCGTTTTTTTAATCTAACAAAAAAAAATAACGAAAAAAATGCCTGTTTTTTTAATATTTCAATTTTAGACTTGGATCAAAAATACGAAATGAAAAAAAGGCCACAGAACTGAATTAGTTTTATAATGGAGGACTGGACTTTCTGTTGTCATTACACATCTGAGCCACTAGATGGAGCCGCACTGCAGTAACCAGCTAGAGAACAGCAGGACAGTGAACACATGGAGCAGATCTGATGGAACATGGAGGAATGACCACAAAGTTTTGTTGCAGTCTAGAAGATTTTTTCAGACAGAATTGTTAATATTTCTACCTGGGTTGCAACCTGAACTTTAAAGTTCACTGATTTTTACCGTTCTCTATGTCTGTTTCAGCTTTTCCTTATGTTTACTGTTTTCCGGTTCAGCAGCAGCCAGTAACAGACTTTTCAAAACAAAAGCATGTGAGCAGCATGCGTTAGCATGATAAAATAAATGTCGGCGTTAATAAATGAATGCATTAACGCATTTTTATCACGTTAACTTGCCCAGCCCTATTAGACCACCATTTTTTCTTCAGTTTCTTGTTCATTTTAATACCTGGTACCACTAAACGTCATCATGTGACTAAAACAGACAGAAAAGAAAACACTGAATGCATAAAAGCAGTGTTTTTGACAGTACAACGCCATAGCTATTGATGTAAAAACTTAAGTGATTTAGGTTATAATCAAGAAAACCATGGAAAATGGTAATATCAGCTCTTAAATAAAACTCTTTTGAGCAATCTTTGTGGTTATCGTTATGTTTGTCCAACAAAAATGTACCTTTAGTTGTACCAGGCATTAAAATGAACAAGAAACTGAAGAAACAGGGTGGTCTAGTAATTTTTTCCATAACTGTATATATATATATATATATATATATATATATATATAGTAATGTCCCACACTTCGCAAAAAAAATTAAAAAAAATTCAAACGAAGCGCATCACATCCAGAACGAGTCTCGGGAAGCAACAAGAGCCGACAGGGGAGGATCCATGAACGAATATCGAGGCCTGTGATTGGCTGCTATGACGTCATCACTGTGCCGTCGGTTGTCTGTAATCTGATTGGCTGACACGCGTCCCTCCGTCTCCCACCTCTGTCTCTCGTCAGCTACGCACAGAGGAGAGATCGACAAAGTCTGACGCAGACTCTGATGAAGGCGGAAGTACACGCCCAAACATGTCAGGTAACCTGAAACGTGTTGTCTGCGGTAAAAGAACAATTTAGCTAACTGATAAGTGAAGACAAAATGAACTTAGTACAACTAAGACTTTATCGTGTTCCTAACGCTGCTTTTCTCCACTGAAAGAAATGGCGCCATCACCTTTTCACATTCACCTTGGACCCAATTCAAATCGCGGTAGGCCGGTACTACCGTTAGCTACATTTCTGTCGGTTCTCGTGTGAACCGTCGGTACCGCCCACTGCTAGCTCCAGGTTCACCTACATCATGTCATGACAGAGAACCAGGGAGGAACCAAGGTGGAACCTTGAGCTGTAAATCTTTGAACGGTCCATCTCCATCTGTCTGCTCTGCTAACATGCAGATGTTCAGATTCTTGCTGGAATCCCACCTGTGTCTTACCTGTATTTCTGAGGCAGGTTTGTTCAGATGAACCTGTAGTTTCTGAAGTAAACTGATTTCAGATCATCTGAGGGCAGGAACCTCTAAAACTGACAAGTTCATCAGAGGAACAGACAAGTTCCTGGAGATGAAGTCACCAGCACTTGAAAGTGATTTAGTTTAAGATCAGAGTATTTCTCTTCTCAGATCAAAGTGAGAACCGATCAACTCCTGGAGCCTTTGAAGTTTCCGCTCCTGCTTCTAATCTCTAAAACGAAGCTCATCTTAATGATCTCTGGTGGGTTCGTCATGAGTTACAGACGTCAGCGTTTCCACCTGAAGATGAACTGAGAGGTGGGCGGGGTCAGAAACGTCTCCGGTACGTGACGTCAGCGTAGAACAGACAGGTAAATAAACATCACGGAGGGATGAGGGCGGAGTCAAGCTCATGTTGAAGCCACAGGTGTTCGCAGAAGGAAAACGTCCTCCAACCAAGCCAGTTACCTCAGGTCAGAGGACACTCCTGTCTCCTGTCCCGTCAGAGTCCTGTGGTGGACAGGACAGGAGACAGGAGTTTCAGAGGACACTCCGGTCAGCTGCTGGTATCAGTTCCTGACCACAGGTGAGGGTTGGACCAAACACCTGGTTGGTCCTTCATCCCTGAGGTCCAGTCTGGTGTTAGTGAAACCAGGTCCAGATTAGAAACTAAAATACTGGATTAAATTAACTCTTAGACACTAGAGAGGATAAATAGAAGTTATAACTAAGATCTCAGTTCTACCTGTGAACAGGTGAGACGGGCCAGCGTCCTGCTGGTCAGGTTTCAGGTGTGCGTACGTACCTCCAGGATCACGGTGCAGATGAGTTTAACACACTGGATGATGGCGTCCTGGCCTCCAGATATGGTCACCTC
>JAGFBZ010000514.1:0-137500 GCA_018398805.1 Hirundichthys speculiger
CTGAAGGTCTGAAAGGTCTGAGGTCTGAGGTTCTTAGGGAAGAAGGTCTGAGGGTCTGAAGGTGTCTGAGGGGTCTGAGGGTCTAAAGGTCTGAGGTTGAACGTGTCTGAGGTCTGAGGGTTTTTGTCTGAGGGGTCTGAAGGTCTGAGGGTCTGAGGGTCTGAAGGTCTGAGGGTCTGATGTCTGAAGGTCTGAGGGTCTGAGGGTCTGAGGGTCTGAGGGTCTGAGGGTCTCTGAGGTCTGAGGGATATGAGGGACTGAAGGTCTGAGGTCTGAGGGACTGAAGGTCTGAGGGTCTGAAGGGTCTGAGGTCTGAGGACTGAAGGTCGAGGTCTGCGGTCTGAAGGCTGTGAGGGTCTGGGGTCTGAGGGTCTGAGGGTCTGAAGGTCTGAGGTCTGAGGGAAAAGGTCTGAAAGGTCTGAGGTCTGACTGAAGGTCTGAGGGTCTGAGGTCTCATCCTAATGTCTGAGGGTCTAAAGGTTCTGGTCTGGGTAGAAGGTCTGAGGGTCTGAAGGTCCTGAAGGTCTGAGGTCTGAAGTCTAGGATTAGGGACTGAAGGTCGGAGGTCTGGGTCTGAAGGTCTGAGGGGGACAGAAGGCCTGATTCTGAGGATCTGAGGGACTGAGGTCTGGGTCTGAGGGTCTGAAGGTCTGAGGATCGAGGGACTGAAGTCTGGGTCTGAGGTCGAAGGTCTGAGGGTCTGAGGGTCTGAAGGTCTGAGGTTGAAGGTCTGAGGGTCTGAGGATTGAGGATGAAGGTCTGAAGGGTCTGAAGTCTGAGGGTCTAGGTCTGAGGTCTGAAGGTCTGAGGGACTGAAGGTCTGAGGGTCTGAGGGTCTCAAGGTCTGAGGGTCTGAAGGTTGAAGGTCTAAAGGTCTGAGGGTCTGAGGGTCTGAGGTCTGAGGTCTGAGGGTCTGAGGGTCTGAAGGTCTGAGGTCTGAAGGTCTGATGGTCTGAGGGAGGTCTGAGGGAGGTCTGAGGGTCTAAAGGTCTGAAAGGTCTGAGGGTCTGCAAGGTCTGGGAACTGAAGGTCTGAGGTCTAAAGGTCTGAAGGTCTGAAGGTCTGAAGGTCTGAAGGTCTGAGGGTCTGAGGTCTGAGGTCTGAGGGTCTGAAGGTCTGAAGGTCTGAGGGTCTGAAAGGTCTGAAGTCTGAGGTCTGAGGGTCTGAGGGTCTGAAAAGGTCTGAGGATCTGAGGGGAAGGTCTGAGGTCTGAGGACTGAAGGTCTGAGGGTCTGAGAAGGTCTGAGGGTCTGAGGTCTGAGGTCTGAAGGTCTGAAGGTTCTGAAGGTCTGAGGGTCTGAAGGTGAGGGACTGAAGGCTGAGGTCTGAGGACTGAAGGTCTGAGGGTCTGAGGTCTGAAGGTCTGAGGGTAGGTCTGTTCTGAAGGTCTGAGGTCTGTCTGAAGGTCTGAGGGTCTGAGGGTCTGAGGGTCTGAGGGAGGTCTGAAGGTCTGAGGGTCTAAAGGTCTGAGGGGGAAGGTCTGAGGTCTGAGGCTGAGGGGAGGTCTGAAGGTCTGAGGGTCTGAGGGTCTGAAGGTCTGAAGGGTCTGAAGTCTGAGGTCTGAAGGTCTGAAGGTCTGAGGGTCTGAGGGTCTGGAGGTCTGAAGGTCTGAAGGTCTGAAGGTCTGAGGGTCTGAGGTCTGAGGTCTGAGGGTCTGAAGGTCTGAGGTCTGAAGGGTCTGAAGGTCTGAGGTCTGAGGGTCTGAGAGGTCTGAAGGTCTGAGGGTCTGAAGTCTGAGGTCTGAGGGTCTGAGGGTCTGAAGGTCTGAAGGGTCTGAGGTCTGAAGGTCTGAGGGTCTGAGGTAAGGTCTGAAGGTCTGAAGGTCTGACTGGGTCTGAGGTCTGAAGGTCTGAGGGTCTGAAAGGTCTGAAGGTCTGAGGGTCTGAAGGTCTGAGGTCTGAGGGTCTGAGGTCTGAAAGGTCTGAGGGTCCTGAGGGTCTGAAGGTCTGAAGGAGGTCTAGGGTCTGAGGTCTGAAGGGTCTGAAGGTCTGAAGGTCTGAGGGTCTGGTCTGAAGGTCTGAGGGTCTGAGGGTCTGAAGGTCTGAGGGTCTGAAGGTCTGAAGGTCTGAGGTCTGAGGGTCTGAGGGTCTGAAGGTCTGAGGGTCTGAAGGTCTGAGGGTCTGAGGGTCTGAAGGTCTGAGGGTCGTTGGGTCTGAGGGTCTGAGGGTCTGAGGGAGGGTCTGAGGGTGTCTGAAGGGTCTGAGGTTGAAGGTCTGAAGGTCTGAGGGTCTGAGGGTCTGAAGGTCTGAGGTCTGAGGTCTGAAGGTCTGAGGGACTGAAGGTCTGAGGGTCTGAAGGTCTGAGGGTCTGAGGGAAGGTCTGAAGGTCTGAGGGTCTGAGGGTCTGAAGGTCTGAGGTCTGAGGGTCTGAAGGGTCTGAAAGGTCTGAAGGTCTGAGGGTCTGAAGGTCTGAGGGTCTGAGGGTCTGAAGGTCTGAGGGTCTGAGGGTCTGAAGGTCTGAGGGTCTGAAGGTCTGAGGTCTGAGGGACTGAAGGTCTGAGGTCTGAAGGTCTGAGGGTCTGAGGGTCTGAGGGTCTGAGGTCTAGGTCTGAAGGTCTGAGGGTCTGAAAGGTCTGAGGGTCTGAGGGTCTGAAGGTCTGAGGGACTGAAGGTCTGAAGGTCTGAGGGTCTGAGGTCTGAGGTCTGATGAGGTCTGAGGGTCTGAAGGTCTGATGAGGTCTGAGGTCTGAGGGTCTGAAGGGTCTGATGAAGGGTCTGAAGGTCTGAGGGTCTGAAGGTCTGAAGGTCTGAAGGTCTGAGGGTCTGAAAGTCTGAGGGTCTGACTGGGTCTCTGAAGGTCCTGAGGGTCTGAAGGTCTGAGGTCTGAGGGTCTGAGGGTCTAAGGTCTGAAGGTCTGAAAGGTCTGAAGGTCTGAAGGTCTGAGGGTCTGAGGGTCTGAAGGTCTGAGGGTCTGAGGTCTGAAGGTCTGAGGGTCTGAAGGGTCTGAAGGTCTGAAGGTCTGAAGGGTCTGAGGTCTGAGGTCTGAGGGTCTGAAGGGTCTGAAGGTCCTGAAGGTCTGAGGTCTGAAGGTCTGAAGGTCTGAGGGTCTGAAAGGTCTGAGGTCTGAAGGTCTGAAGGTCTGAAGGTCTGAGGGTCTGAGGGAAGGTCTGAAGGTCTGAGTCTGAAGGTCTGAGGGTCTGAGGGACTGAAGGTCTGAGGGTCTGAGGGTCTGAAGGTCTGAAGGTCTGAGGGTCTGAGGGACTGAAGGTCTGAGGGTCTGAGGGTCTGAAGGTCTGAGGTCTGAGGTCTGAGGTCGTCTGAAGAGTCTGAAGGTCTGAAAGTCTGAAGTCTGAGGGTCTGAGGGACTGAAGGTCTGAGGGTCTGAGGGTCTGAAGGTTGAGGACTGAAGGTCTGAGGACTGAAGGTCTAAAGGTCTGAAGGTTGAGGTCTGAGGTCTGAAGGTCTTAGGTCTGAGGGTCTGAGGGTCTGAAGGTCTGAGGGTCTGAGGGTCTGAGGGTGAGGGTCTGAGGGTCTGAGGGACTGAAGGTCTGAGGGTCTGAAGGTTGAGGTCTGAAGGTCTGAGGGTCTGAAGGTCTGAGGGTCTGAGGTCTGAAAGTCTGAGGGTCTGAAGGTCTCAAGGTCTGAGGCTCTGTCTAGGGTCTGAGGTCTGCAGGTCTGAGGGTCTGAGGGTCTGAAGGTCTGAAGGTCTGAAGGGTCTGAGGTCCTGAGGGTCTAAGGTCTGAAGGTCTGAAGGTCAAGGGTCTAAAGTCTGAGGGTCTGAGGGACTGAAGGTCTGAGGGTCTGAAGGTCTGAAGGGTCTGAAGGTCTGAAGGTCTGAGGTCTGAGGGTCTGAGGTATGAGGGACTGAGGTCTGAGGGAGGCTGAAGGTCTGAGGGTCTGAAGGTCTGAGGACTGAGGTCTGAAGGTCTGAAGGTCTGAAGGTCTGAGGTCTGAGGACTGAGGTCTGAGGGTCTGAAGTCTGAGGGTCTGAGGCTCTGAAGGTCGAGGGTCTAAAGGTCTGAGGGACTGAAGGTCTGGGTCTGAGGTCTGAGGTCTGAGGGACTAAGGTCTGAGGAGGGTCTGAGGTCTGGATGAGGTCTGAGGTCTGAGGTCTGAAGGTCTTGAGGTCTGAGGTCTGAGGTCTGAAGGTCTGATGAAGGTCTGGGAACTGAGGTCTGAGGGTCTAAAGATCTGAAGGTCTGAGGGTCTGAAGGTCTGAGGGACTGAAGGGCTGAGGTCTGAGGGAGGGACTGAGGTCTGAGGGTCTAAAGGTCTGAGGTCTGAGGATGAAGGTCTGAGGTCTGAGGACTGATCTGAGGTCTGAGGTCTGAGGGACAGAGGTCTGGAGGATCTGAGGTCTGAGGTCTGAGGGTCTGAAGGTCTGAGGATCAGAGGACTGAAGGTCTGAGGGTCTGAAGGTCTGAGGGTCTGAAGGTCTGAGGGTCTGAAGGTCTGAGGGACTGAAGGTCTGAGGGTCTGAAGGTCTGAGGATCTGAGGGACTGAAGGTCTGAGGGTCTGAGGGTCTGAAGGTCTGAGGGTCTGAGGGTCTGAAGGTTTGAGGGACTGAAGGTCTGAGGGTCTGAGGGTCTGAGGTCTGAGGGTCTGAGGGTCTGAAGGTCTGAGGTCTGAGGTCTAAAGGTCTGAGGGTCTGAAGGGTCTGAGGTCTGAGGGTCTGAGGGTCTGAAGGTCTGAGGGTCTAAAGGTCTGAGGGTCTGAGGGTCTGAGGGTCTGAAGGTCTGAAGGTCTGAGGGTCTGAAGGTCTGAAGGTTGAGGTCTGAAGGTCTGAAGGTCTGAGGGTCTGAGGGTCTGAAGGTCTGAGGGTCTGAAGGTCTGAAGGTCTGAGGGTCTGAGGTCTAAAGGTCTGAGGGTCTGAAGGGTCTGAAGGTCTGAAGGTCTGAATGGTCTGAGGGTCTGAGGTCTGAAGGTCTGAGGGTCTAAAGGTCTGAGGGTCTAAAGGTCTGAAGGTCTGAGGGTCTGAAGGTCTGAGGGTCTGAGGGTCTGAAGGTCTGAAGGTCTGAGGGACTGACGGTCTGAGGGTCTAAGGTCTGAAGGGTCTGAGGGACTGAAGGTCTGAGGGTCTGAAGGTCTGAAGGTCTGAAGGGACTGAAGGTCTGAGGGTCTGAGGTCTGAGGTCTGAGGGACGGAAGGTCTGAGGGTCTGAAGGTCTGAGGATCTGAGGGACTGAAGGTCTGAGGATCTGAGGGACTGAAGGTCTGAGGGTCTGAAGGTCTGAGGTCTGAGGGACTGAAGGTCTGAGGTCTGAGGGATCTGAGGGACTGAAGGTCTGAGGGTTGGTCTGAAGGTCTGAGGGTCTAAGGGACTGAAGGTCTGAGGGTCTGAAGGTCTGAGGGTCTGAGGGTCTGAATGTCTGAGGGTCTGAAGGTCTGAGGTACTGAAGGTCTGAGGGTCTGAAGGTCTGAGGGTCTGAGGTCTGAAGGGTCTGAAGGGTCTGAGGGTCTGAAGGTCTGGAGGGTCTGAGGGTCTGAAGGTCTGAGGTCTGAAGGGTCTGAGGGTCTGAGGGTCTGAGGTCTGAGGGTCTAAAGGTCTGCTGGTCTGAGGTCTGAGGAGGTCTGGAGGTCTGGATCTGAGGGACTGAAGGTCTGAGGTCTGAGGGTCTGAGGTCTGAGGTCTGAGGGTCTGAGGTCTGAGGGTCTGAGGGACTGAAGGTCTGAGGGTCTGAAGGTCTGAGGTCTGAGGTCTGAGGGACTGAAGGTCTGAGGGTCTGAAGGTCTGAGGGTCTGAGGTCTGAATGAGGTTGAGGTCTGGGGTCTGAGGGTCTGGGGTTGGGTCTGTCTGGGGCTGAAAGGTTTGAGGGACTGAAGGTCTGAGGGTCTGAGGGTCTCAACGTCTGAGGGTCTGAAGGTCTGAGGGTCTAAAGGTCTGAGGGTCTGAGGGTCTGAAGGTCTGAGGGTCTGAGGGTCTGAAGGTCTGAGGGTCTGAGGGTCTGTCTGAGGTCTGAGGGTCTGAGGGTCTGAGGGTCTGAGGGTCTGAGGGTCTGAGGGTCTAAAGGTCTGAGGGTCTAAAGGTCTGAGGGCCTGAGGGTCTGAAGGTCTGAGGGTCTGAGGGTTTAAAGGTCTGAAGGTTTGAGGGTCTGAAGGTCTGAAGGTCTGAGGGTCTGAGGGTCTGAGGGTCTGAAGGTCTGAAGGTCTGAGGGTCTAAAGGTCTGAGGTCTGAGGTCTGAGGTCTGAGGTCTAAAGGTCTGAAGGTCTGAGGGTCTAAAGGTCTGAGGGTCTAAAGGTCTGAAGGTCTGAGGGACTGAAGGTCTGAGGGTCTGAGGGACCGGGTGGCAGCGTGTGGCTTCAGCGTGCCCTGAAGACATCCTGGATGGAAATGAGAGGAAGACCCTGGTCTCATCATCTTCACCCTGCAGCTCAGAAGTTGCTGGTCAGGATTCCCTCTGAGGTTCCTCTGTACAAGGTGGAGGTTTGGTCCAGCTGCTGCTGAGCTGCTTTCTCTTCACAGCAGGTTGTTTCTGGGGCTGGAGTTGATCTCGTGGGGTCCAGAGTCAGTAAACGCAAATGTTTTGGTGTTCAGAGAAGGATCTCTGGTCTGATCTGGCTGCAGATCTGAACACCTCAGCCAGGTAGACGTTCCTGAGTCTGGCAGCTCCTATTAACCCCGACAGGGTTCAGCTGTGTGGGATTTTCTTTTTTTTTATCTGGTACTCAGAAGTGATCTTTAGTCTTTAGTTTCCGACCACGAACTGAACCGAGTTACCCGAATAGAACCGAGACAATCCAGCCCATAGTTGCTCATGTTAAAGTTGTCTAGTGTTGAATAAAACATTTTTTTCTTCTCTAAAGTTGTCTTCTTCTACCGGTTCAGTTGCTACATAGGCTACGTGATGTAAACAACAATAAATCCACGTCGTTATTTTCTTTGTGGATACAGATGCTATTGGTAGCAACTGCTAACGCTAATAGCCTACACCGGTCAGGACGTGTCGTGAATATGTTCTCTCATCTAGCGTTGTCATGTTGGTGATCCGTTGTGCTTTACAGCTGCGGGGCAAACCGCTAATAACACGCTACGGCAACACGATTGTTTCATGACAAACACGCCATGTTAATGAATAATTAATTTCACTGCCCAGAGTCCTGACATTAGCTGCCACCGCCAATATCTTTACCTCTCTGGAGTAAACATGGACCCAGCCTGTCAGAGAGCACCGACCGGACCTGAGACTAACTGTACCGATTCAGACCCGAACCTGGAGTCACGTCTTTTGAATGGACCCGAGACCCGATTCGGGTCGGGTCGGAACCTCGGGTTTTTGGGTTGTCGGGTTGTTCCGAAGACCTCTACTCTGAACATCAGAACATTTAAATCAATGAAACGGTTTTCAGAAGTGTCCGTCAGCAACAGACGTTGCTGTACCCTGTAAACCTCAATTAAACTCCCATTATTTAAAAGTATACAGCAAAAAAAAATAAAATGTATGTATGCAAATGTTTTATTTATGCCCGGGTCTTTATATTTAACTCTGAGGGACTGGTATCTGGATATTTTCTTCATTCATAAGCTCGTAACGGTAAAATCTTCTCCCCAGAAGTCTGCGCAAGAGCAACCTGAGTTTGTTGATTTTTATTTTAATTTTTTTTTTTTTGTATTTCTTTCTCAAGGAAACTCTTGCAAACGACGGCATTCCTGAACAGCCTGTTAGTGGCGCTCTGGACGCTCTGCTAGAGCTAAAAAAAAAAAAAAAGACAAACGGTGTGTATAAGATTTAAAAAAAAGGTTGATGTGGTTTCTGCAAAGTCAAACAGTCCAGTATGAACATAGATGAAAATAAAAGTTTCCTACATTGCTTTGAATTGAATTAATTATTCAGCAGGTTCAGGTTTTCACCCCCCCCCCCCCCCCCCCCCCCCCCCCCCCGCCCCCCCCCCCCCCCCCCCCCCGCCCCCCCCCCCCCCCCCCCCCCCCCAAGGCGAACCCACTGCTCGTCTCATCCCGCTCTAATGGACCAGCAGTCCTCCCTAGTTACCATGGTGACCCTTTGTCTCCTTCTGTGGAGAGGTGTCCCTGTGCATCCACATCAGCGCACGCACGTGCCCGCGCAACAAGGTTATTATCGTTAACGAAAACGAATTCAATGGCGAAAACTAGAATTGAAAAAACATTTTCGTTAACTGAAAAAAAAAAAAACCGAGTTTTTAAAAAAAATGATAACTGAAACTATATTATGTGTTTATAAAACAAACTAAAATTAACTATAATAATGTCAAGAACGTCCTTTGTTTTCGTGTTTGTAATTTTTTTTCCTCATAAACAATTGAAATCTATTAACTTCGCTCAGTTGTACAACAACAACTGCAAAAAAAAAAAAAAAGCGATCAGCAGTGATGGCTGCGGCAAAAGTTGGGAGAAAGCGTCTCAGTCCTATTTGGGATTTCTTTGACTATGACTGTGTTAACGATAAAAATGGAGAAAAAAACAGTCTGAAGACTGAAGGAGAAAAAAACCCACAAATCTGAAAGTACATTTAAAAGGCTCATACAAGAAGGCTAACCAAGATTAGCTGGATAAGCTAGCCTAAGCTAGCCCCCTGGAAAAAAGGCTAACCAAGACTACCTAGATGAGCTAGCCTAAGCTAGCCGCCTGGAAAGAAGGCTAACCAAGACTAGCTGGATAAGCTAGCCCCCTGGAAAGAGAAGCTACAGCTGCAGGCCAGTCAGCATTGGGAAGGAACGGGAGAAAACAGCAACTATAATGGACTGTTTCAATGGAGACCAGATAGCTGCTGGTCAGTAAATATGCAGGAACACCACAAGAGGGAAGATGCATTGATACATATGTTTATTGAGACCAGAATGTAAACACGACTATGTGATTCGATAGCCTTCAAAAAGTTCAGTGCTTCACTCCAACCAAAATTACAACCCTAATTGACAAAAAAACTAAAACTAACACTGAAACTTATAAAAACTAAACTAAAACTAAGTATTTCAAAACGAAAACAAATAAAAACTAGCAAAACTGCTCTAAAAACGCAATAAAACTAACTGAATTTGAAAAACTAAACTAAAAACTAAATAAAAACTAGAACTAATGGAAAATCCAAAACTATTATAATCCTGCCGCGCACACGTTTCCGCGTGAGCACGTGCGGCGCTGCCCTTCGTAATCAGGGGTCTGAATGAGCCCCCCCCCACCTCCACCGCCACTCCGCCAGTGAATTGCTCACAGCTGCGGGCCCCTTGTCGCGCTGGCAGCCGCGGCCCTGTCATCACGAGTCCGCCTATCTGACCTGCTAATTTGGAGCATATGTAAGTGCTCTTAAAGTGGCGGAGCCCTTTTGACACGCCACAAACAAGCAGCTGCGGCAGCTGCCCCGAAGGAGAGCTTTATTTAATTCAATTACATCTTTTGGAGATATGTAAACGAGGAGCCGAGGAGGCTGGGGGGGGGGGGGGGGGGGGGGGGGGGGGGGGAGAAGACAGGGGGGTCGGTCTACCTTTCCCCGCCGCACCCCTTCTAGCGTCGCTCCTGTACGACCCTCCAATCTGGCTGATCACCATCGGCTCTTGAAACCCAAACACGTCGAGGCCCAGGTGGCTCAATAGGGGGATGATTGGCTGCGAAAGCCCCTCATCCCCCCCTTCACGGCCCTCCGTCAAACCCCTGCTTGCTACTGGGGGGGTGGGGGGGGGTGGGGGGTAATCAGGGTCAGGATCCTCTACCACTCTGATCAGAACGTCTCAACCCCCGGGCAGCCCTGCAATTAATGCGCTGCTGAAAAGGGGTAGAAATATTCACCATCTGGCAATTAGGGCTCATAGGCTTCTTCTTCTTCTCCTTCTTCTTCTTCTTCTTCTTCTTTTCCTCCTCTTCGTCGCCTCTCTGGGCTTTAAATGGGATTGTGATCTCTGCCTCCCTCGCTCTTTTGTTCCAGCACCGGCACCTCTTCACTGGCCCAAGGCCCGTTTCAACCGCTCTGACACAGGAATGAACGAGAGCGGGATCGCAATCCGGCGCAATTCAGAAACCCCTCTCATACGTTTAAAAAAAAAAAAAGAGCCGTAATAACGAGCCTCCTCGTTGTTTTTGTGCGGAGGATGCATCCCCAGAGCTCGCTCTTCCAGCCCCAGCTGCCGCCGGCCTCAAAAGGGTTCTTTAGAGAGGCTGGTGTCATCATGATCAAATTAACCGTTTCTCTCTGGATGGGAGCAAAGGTTGTCAACGACACTGTCGCCTTTCCTCACTTTTTTTTTTTTTTTAAAGCGTCAATGACGTTATGATTAGTCATTTTGCTGCCAACAATTAGCTGCCAAATGCGCGTGAATGGCCTTTCCAGTCAAAGAGGATCGTGGAGCCGTTGAAAGAAATTGATTTCAAGAGAAGTCAAATGTCTTTCCAGTTTTTTTCCCTCCCTCCCTTCCCCCCCCCCCATCCTCTGCACACATTCATTGTGAGATTCAAATCTGGGGATGACAAACAAGGGTGATTACGTTCGCCATTGATCTGGTTTGTTTTGAGTTGCAAATGCGGAGCTTCGACGTTTGGCTGGTGTAAGCGTTGAGGTCCCGGGGACGACCGGAGAAGCAAATTCGTGGAGGCCGCGGGGCTGCGCGGTGTAGCTGCATGGAGCGGGCCGGGAGGCGTGCCCTCCTTTTCCGCGACACCCACATAGAGGGGGGGGCGCTCCGGACGTCCAGGTGAAAGTTTGCGTTGTCCCGTCGCAGCACCTGTAAGGTCCCCCCCCCCCCCCCCCCCCCCCCCCCGATCTGCTGACCCCAGTCCCCCTCGTCTTTTAATTGCCACCACCGTCCCCGCGGAGGCGGTACGCCGTAGCCATTGTGCTTTCCTGTAAACGATAATTACACACATTGAATTATTAACAGTCATTATCAAAGCTTGTGCTTAACTTGTTTTGTTGTAGCGTGGCGTTCCTGTGATCTCGGGCAGTCATTACTTATTAACGGACTGGATGTTAACCCCCCCAGACGCTGCGTGTTGATGCGTGGCATTAATGACACACTCATCCTGTTTTCCCCCATTTTGGCTCCAGCTAAACGGCAAAAAAATAATATTGGGGTTACACTGATGGGGGTGGGGGGTGGGGGGTGGGGGGGCAGTGCAATAATTACTATTTATTGGCCTCAGATGAAATCATTATCATAAAGGGAAATTAATTAAACCAGTATTTTCAGTTAACTGTTTACATAGCCAAAAAGTGGTGTTTTTTTTAAAATTTTTCTTCTCCAGCTGCAGATGAACCCGGCCGACGATCCGTCGGTGACCGGGGGGGTCGAATCAAAGTTACCCCGGCTGGTTTTTGGCCGATCGTGGAGATGACGTTTCCTCAAAGTCATCAGATGTTCCTAGTAACAGAACTGAAAAACAATATTTTTACATGGAAAAACCCAAACCCTGACCCGCTTATCCTTCCTGAGGGTCGCGGGGGGGGGGGGGGGGGGGGGGGGGGGGGGGGGGGTCTGCTGGAGGTCGTACCGCCTCTCTTTGAGCTGCGGGTCCTCGACAGGCCATAAGCCCGTCTAAAGAAGCACAGCAAACATGCAAATCCACTCGTAGATGACCTCAAAGCTGCTCTGAACTGGAGGATCATGTGATCATGTGGTTATTTAAAAAAAAAAAAACATCTGTAAAATGTTACAACTTTAGCAGAGAAAAAAGATGAAGAGTAGAGATGTTTCAATACCATTTTGACCCTCCAGAAACAGATTCCAGTTCAGTATCGGCGGATACCAACTACCGATCCGAGGATGATATTAAAAATGCTGTAATATAATTATCATTGTTGTAAAACGTGAATAAATACAGCAAATCCAAGCCATTTATGTCTATATTATCCAAATAGAACAGTATAAAACAGTATTGCAAAATTAAACCGTATTTCTTTTTCCCGGTAGTGTCACAAAAGTAACCAGTAAATAAATCATTAAATGTAAATCAGGGTTATAATAGTTTTGGATTTTCCATTAGTTCTAGTTTTTATTTAGTTTTTAGTTTAGTTTTTCCAAATTCAGTTAGTTTAGTTCTTTTTTAGAGCAGTTTTGCTAGTTTTGCTAGTTTTGCTTATTCGTTTTTGTTTTCAAATACTTAGTTTTAGTTTATTTTTTATTAGTTTCAGTGTTAGTTTTAGTTTTATTTTGTAAATTAGGGTTGTAATTTTGGTTGGAGTGAAGCACTGAACTTTTTGAAGGCTATCGAATCACATAGTCGTGTTTACATTCTGGTCTCAATAAACATATTTATCAATGCATCTTCCCTCTTGTGGTGTTCCTGCGTATTTACTGACCAGCAGCTATCTGGTCTCCATGGAAACAGTCCATTATAGTTGCTGTTTTCTCCAGTTCCTTCCCAACGCTGACTGGCCTGCAGCTGTAGCTTCTCTTTCCAGGGGGCTAGCTTAGGCTAGCTTATCCAGCTAGTCTTGGTTAGCCTTCTTTTCAGGGGGCTAGCTTAGGCTAGCTTATCCAGCTAGTCTTGGTTAGCCTTCTTTCCAGGGGGCTAGCTTAGGCTAGCTTATCCAGGTAGTCTTGGTTAGCCTTCTTTCCAGGGGGCTACCTTAGGCTAGCTTATCCAGCTAGTCTTGGTTAGCCTTCTTTCCAGGGGGCTAGCTTAGGCTAGCTTATCCAGCTAGTCTTGGTTAGCCTTCTTTCCAGGGGGCTAGCTTAGGCTAGCTTATCCAGCTAGTCTTGGTTAGCCTTCTTGTGTGAGCTTTTCAAATGGACTTTCAGATTCCTGGGTTTTTTCTCCTTCAGAAGTATTCCACACATTGTATCACCTGCTTCTAAAACAAGACACTTATTTTTATCATTAACACAGTCATAGTCAAAGAAATCCCAAATAGGACTGAGACACTTTCTCCCAACTTTTGCCGCAGCCATCACTGCTGATCACTTTTTTTTTTTTTTTTTTGCAGTTGTTGTTGTACGGCGGAGCGAAGTTGATAGATTTCAAATGTTTATGAGGAAAAAAAATTACAAATACAAAAATGAAGGACGTTCTTGACATTATTATAGTTAATTTTAGTTCGTTTTATTAACACGTAATAGAGTTTCAGTTAGTTATCATTTTTTTAAAAACTCTTGTTTTTATTTTATTTCAGTTAACGAAAATGTTTTTTCAATTCTAGTTTTCGTTATTTCGTTCGTTTTCGTTAACGATGATAACCTTGATATAAATAACTTGGTATTGGTTGGTGCCTAGATTTCTGTACTCGCCGATACCGATACTGATACTGATATCGATACCGATATTTTTGACAGTATCGGAGCAATTTCCGAATCTGGTATTGGAATTGGATAGCCTGGGTAGCGAAGATAAAATGTCTGAAAGTTGCTTATTCACTAAGGTGTAATTCAGGTAATACCTGTCCACTTTAAAACACGTGAAATCCCCCCCGACAGCACAACAGCTGCACAACAGGTCTCAGAGCGTCGCCTAAATTTGGGCTCTCAGGTGAATGTTTGTGGACAGAAAGTCCCAAAATACCCAGAGCGACCTTCAAAAACAAGCTCCTGGACTCTAAACTGGGCGTCGGAGTGGAAATAGAAAGACAAACACTGAGGGCAGAAACCGTGTCAGACAACTGTGACCAGCGTCTCGTTTACTGACCCCCTCCCTCCACGGAGATACAGCTGCTGGAGACAAACTGGAGCCTTGACAGAAAGAGAGGGAGAGAAAAAAAAAAGAAAAAAAAGAGAGCAGGCATGGCATATCAAAAAAAAGAAAAGTCAAGTTGTGGAGAAGCAGACTGCGGCTGAGCTTTCACGAGCATTTAAACAAATCGCAAACAGGTCGACCGCAAACGTCGGGGGAGGGGGAGGGCGCGGCCCGGGTTTTTTTCTCACATGCAAATGTTTTACACACACACACAGGTGACTCTTCACCTGCAGGACCTCCACCCAACCAAAACCCCCAACAGATCCAGATCCACCCTGCTTTTCTTTTATTCTCTCATCCGTTCTTTTGTTGTTTCACTCTCAGATCTGATAGACAACCGTCCCTCAGTAAATATAAAGGAAGTCCGGCTCTGTTTTCTGGCGCAGGTAAACCTCTCTTAACCCTCAATCTCAACCCTCGCCCTTAACCCTCAATTTTTGGCCCTCAATCTTAACCCTCCAAAGTAAGTGTCAGGGTTATCTTGTGACTTAGAAATGGGACACCCCTTGAGTGCAGTTATGTCTTCAGACTGAAATGTATCAGAGCCGTGTTGTCTCTGTATTCCCTGAAATGACACAGGGATAACACTGAAAAGAGCGCTGTATATTCTCTAAATAATATTAGCAAATAACAAAATAGAGCAGTGATTCCCAAAGTCTGGGCCGCGGCCCCCTGGTGGGCTAGGGCTAGGGCTAGGGTTAGGGTTAGGGTTAGGGTACCTGCGGTATTGCAGGTGGGCCGTGAGAGGTCATTAAAGTTAAACAAATATGTTTTAAATCCTCGATCTTTTTAAAATTGAATTGAATTGAACTGAAAATACTTTATTAATCCCTTGCGGGAAATTCTTTAGTTGCAGTGCTCCATCCTATAAAAACAACAATACTCTACATATAAAATAAGTAAATAAACACTTTAAATACTACACCTTACCAAGAATTAAATATATAAGAATAACAAATTAGACTAAATAACTCTGGTCCACATATGCAATCCCAATGTACAAAAAAATTACAAATTTACAAATTACAAATTAGGGATTTCAAAATACCCTGTCTAATAGTAAAAGAAAAAAGAAAAAAGTAACCTAGTGTAAACGGACATACAGAGATAATACAGATTTTACAGATTTAGAGTGATTGGTTGTATAGTTTGATGGCCACTGGCAGGAATGATTTCCTGTGGCGCTCTGTGGTGCATCGAGGTGGAATGAGTCTATTGCTGAAGGTGCTTTTTTGTTTGGCCAGCCCTTCATTCAGAGGGACATTTTTAAATATGTTTTTAATTACTGTAAAATATTAACAACATGATTTAAAAACATTAAGAAGTAACAAATCAAACTAGTCAAGTGTTATTCCACCGTCATCTTAACTTAATATGACAAGCATCACCTTATTTGTTGATCTCTTACATTAATGTCAGAACGTAGCTTCTAGTCCTGTATGTTGACCACAGTTGTGATTAAAGGTTTCGGTGGGCCGCAGAGATTTTTCACATTTCAAATTGGGCCTTGGTATTCTGAAGTTTGAGAATGGCTGCAATAGAGGATACGTTATTCAGTCCTCCGTCGCTATACAACAAGGTAAACAAGTAACGTGAAGCTAGCCGGCCCGGCAGCAAACATCGTAAAGTAAAAAAAATAAATGTTACGCAACAACGATGTTAATCCATGAAAAAAGTCTCAAACAAAGACAATAAGATGGTTTCGTAACATTTATATCTTTAAGAACTAAGAAGATACATACATTTGTAGCTAGCTGTTTTTTAGTCGCCATCTTTTTCGAAGATGCGTGAATTCCAATTCCTCCCTTAACCCTCAATTTTTGGCCCTCAATTTTAAACCTCCAAAGTAAGTGTCAGGTCTATCTTGTGACTTAGAAATGGGACACCCCTCGAGTGCAGTTATGTCTTCAGACTGAAATGTATCAGAGCCGTGTTGTCTCTGTATTCCCTGAAATGAAAAGAGCGCCATATATTCTATAAATAAAATTAGCAAATAACACAATAGAGGATACATTATTCAGGCCTCAGTCGCTACACAACAAGGTAAACAAGTAACGTGAAGCCGACCGGGGACCGCCGGTCCGGGAGCAAACATCGTAAAGTAAAAAAAATTAATGTTACGCAACAACGATGTTAATCCATAAAAAAAAGTCTCAAACAAAGACAATAAGATGATCTGGTAACATTTATATCTTTAAGAACTACAAAGATACTTACATTTGTAGCTAGCTTTTTTTTTGTCGCCATCCTTTTTCGAAGAGGGGCCAATTCCAATTCCTCTCTTAACCCTCAATCTCAACCCTCGCCCTTAACCCTCAATTTTTGGCCCTCAATTTTAAACCTCAAAAGTAATTGTCAGGGTTATCTTGTGACTTAGAAATGGGACACCCCTTGAGTGCAGTTACGTCATCAGACTGAAATGTATCAGAGCCATGTTGTCTCTGTATTCCCTGAAATGACACAGGGATAACACTGAAAAGAGCGCCGTATATTCTCTAAATAATCTTAGCAAATAACACAATAGAGGATACATTATTCAGTCCTCCGTCGCTACAAAACAAGGTATACAAGTAACGTTCCACCGGCAGGGGACTGCCGGTCAGGCAGCTAACATCGTAAAGTAAAAAAATTAATGTTACGTAACAACTATGTTAATCCATGAAAAAAGTCTCAAACAAAGACAATAAGATGATCTCGTAACATTTATATCTTTAAGAACTACGAAGATACGTATGTAGCTAGCTTTTTTTGTCGCCATCCTTTTCAAAGATGTTTTGGCTAAATTACCCAATGCATTCTGGGTAGCCCTTACTCCCAAGGGTGGTGCCGGAGAATCTCAATATTGAGGGCGATATGGCCCTCAAACTTGTCGTTCTTAGAATCGGGACAACACTTGCACTTAGCGGGAGCGCGCATTTTTGAGATTGAGGGTTGAGATTGAGGGTTAAGGGAGGAACTGGAATTCACCCAAAGTCTCGCTGTTGAAAAGGATGAACCAAAGACCTTTCATGTTTTTTTTTTTTTTTATCACCAACTTAATTGCATTCGTCAACTTTTCATGAAGTGGATGAATATTAATAAAAACATTTTAGCACTGTGAAATGTTGCCATTCCCCTTCACAACACTTTGGAGGTGTTTTGATGTTGGGAATATCAAGTGATGAGGTGTTTCTCATCCCACTCTTCTTCCAGACACGTCTTAAGGTGTGCAGCAGTACAGGGTCTTCATCGTCACATTTTTCACCTCCTCTGCCGGGGACAAGCATCTGAACTGCACATGGGCCGGTCCATGTCCCCTCGTCTTCTTCTGTCCTTGTTGAGGGATCCGCCTATGTCCTTACGCAAAGATCTCATCCTTAACGCAGCAGACGTCGCTCTTAAATCTTAAAACGGAGCAAGAGATCAAGCGAGAGAGACTGTTGGACGTAAAAGTTTCTCAACCTGACTGGGAAGACGCCGGGGGACACGAGACTGGGACACGAGACCGGGACAGTCAGGATCCGTTTCTCGGTTCTGTTGTGACACAAAGATGTAATAAATCTTAACTAGGGCTGGGCAACAATTACAATTTTTAATCGTGATTAATCGCACGATTTCCCTGATTAATCACGATCGCATTGTATACGCAAAATCAAATAATGAATTCAAAAGTAGTGTAAAGGTCACTTTTATTTAAATGTTCTGCTGCCATATGAACTAAAGTGTCATAACATTTGTTGTTCAAACACTTTTAACATCAGCACTTGTCAGTAACACATATTTAGTGTAAATCTCATCTTAAAAAAAATGCCAAAACAAAGCTTATTGCCACTGCCAGGGAATTAGTCATCCTGTTTTTATGAAAAAAATTTTAAAAAAAGTTTACCAACAAAATCCTGAGCCACAATCAGAACATTAAAACAGGTACTCTGGTTTCTGAGGTAACAGCAGAAACTTTTAACGTGGAGTTCAACTTTTCAGTTGTCACAAATAACCTTGTTTCTGTTGAATCCTCCGTCTGGGAGAACTTTAAAATGAAAATGTCCATGTTAAAGTTCAGTAACTTTACCGTTTCCATGTCTGTTTCAGCTTTCCTGCATGTTTTTCCGTCAATTCTCTTCCAGTTCCGCAGCAGCCAGAAACAGACTTTTCAAAATAAAAGCATGTGAGCAACATGTGTCAATGCGTGATAAAATAAATGTCGGCGTCAAGAAATTCATGAGTTATTCCGATAATAAACCGTTATCTTGCCCAGCCCTGATCTTAATGTTTTTTGGGTTTTTTTTCAGAACGTAATCAAAAACCCTGTGAAATGAAATCCTGACGCCATTCTTCATACTTGCACCGTTGTGTTCCAGGGTTATAATAGTTTTGGATTTTCCATTAGTTTTAGTTTTTAGTTTAGTTTTTCCAAATTCAGTTAGTTTTAATTCGTTTTTAGAGCAGTTTTGCTACTTTTTATTCGTTTTTGTTTTGAAATACTTAGTTTTTGTTTAGTTTTTATTAGTTTCAGTGTTAGTTTTAGTTTTATTTTGTAAATTAGGGTTGTAATTTTGGTTGTAATGAAGCAGTGAACTTTTTGAAGGCTATCGAATCACATAGTCATGTTTACATTCTAGTCTCAATAAAAATATTTATCAATGCGTTTTCCCGTTTGTGGTGTTCCTGCGTATTTACTGACCAGCAGCTATCTGGTCTCCGGTGGAAACAGTCCATTATAGTTGCTGTTTTCTCCCGTTCCTTCCCAACGCTGACTGGCCTGCAGCTGTAGCTTCTCTTTCCAGGGGGCTAGCTTAGGCTAGCTTATCCAGCTAGTCTTGGTTAGCCTTCTTTCCAGGGGGCTAGCTTAGGCTAGTTTATCCAGGTAGTCTTGGTTAGCCTTCTTTCCAGGGGGCTAGCTTAGGCTAGCTTATCCAGCTACTCTTGGTTAGCCTTCTTTCCAGGGGGCTAGCTTAGGCTAGCTTATCCAGGTAGTCTTGGTTAGCCTTCTCTCCAGGGGGCTAGCTTAGGCTAGCTTATCCAGCTAGTCTTGGTTAGCCCTCTTGTGCGAGCTTTTCAAATGGACTTTCAGATTCGTGGGTTTTTTTTTATTCCACACATTGTATCACCTGCTTCTACAAAAAGACACTTATTTTTATCGTTAACACAGTCATAGTCAAAAAAATCCCAAATAGGACTGAGATGCTTTCTCCCAACTTTTGCCGTAGCCATCACTGCTGATCACTTTTTTTTTTCTTTGCGGTTGTTGTTGTACGGCGGAGCGAAGTTAATAGATTTCAAACGTTTATGAGGGAAAAAAATTACAAACATGAAAACGAAGGACGTTCTTGATATTATTATAGTTAATTTTAGTTCGTTTTTAGGGATGCACATGGTTAACCGTTAACCGATAACAGTAACTCTACCGATTAATATTAACTGTCAATTTTGTTTTTAAGCTACGTAATTCAATCAACTCATGGGGGCGTGTCGACAGGTGCAACAGGCCTCTGATTGGTCAATTCTACATCCGCGTAGAAAAGAGCGCGTCATCGAAAAAATGAGGAAGTACCCACATCTGTACGATTCTGGTTCTCCACACTACAAAGACAGCACATATTCTAGTAATTCATGGAGGGAGATAGCGATGAATGTGGGTCTGGATACGGCCGAGACGGTGAGGAAGTGGAAAAACACAAGAGATAAGTCTAGTAAGTTTAGCTAGTTCATGATTGTCGCTCTTGCGTTGTGGCGTGGAATAACATAGCGGAGACCGCGCTAGTATAAATCAAAAGTGATGGCGGCATCTCTGCGACAAGCTGACGGCGACACATTGTCACGAGAGTATACACGGGGAAGTGTCCGCATGCGTCCACGACAACGCGCGCAACATCGCGGCAGCCAACCCTCCCGGACTTATTGGTTAACGGTTATTAATCGTTAAAGGGCGTCGGTTAACGGTCATAAAAAAAAAATCCAAAATGTGCATCCCTATTCGTTTTATAAACACATAATACAGTTTAAGTTAGTTTTTTTTTTTTTTTTAAACTTTTGTTTTTATTTCATTTCAGTTAACGAAAATGTTTTTTCAATTCTAGTTTTCGTTATTTCGTTCGTTTTTGTTAATGTTAATAACCTTGTCCTGTTCAGGGTCTCGGGGGTCTCGGGGGTCTAGTGGAGCCCGTCTCACCTGCTAAGTAATAAGTGTTTTTTTTTTTGTTTCAGTAGTTATTAAACATATGATAGGTTCAAACAAAGCTGCTGGTAAATGTGATAAATTATTTCTAATCTCTTCTCCTGTTACACACTGATACTCGTCCTTTAAATCACTCCGTCCTTAAACTCATTACATTCTTTCTTCTTCTGTTTCCACCGTCTCTGTCAAATCTTTCCTTTTGTGTCTTTTTTTTTTTTCCCCCTACTTCTCTGGACCTTCCTCCTCTTGTTAGCTGGGCGTGTTAACCGATCTATTTCAAGCCCTCGCTCCTTTTCCTCCATAACCCCCCCCTGCCCCTACCCTCCTCCGCTCTCCTTTCCCTGCGTCGAACAAATGGGTAATAAGCACCACTTTGTACCTCGCTCCTCTCTCAGATCCAGAGTGAAGAGTCTGATTAAATAATCATTGGAGGAGCGGTGCGCGTGCGGCTCCCCCCTCCCCGCCCCTCACCTTGGGGACATATTGTCCCCTGTCACCGAAACCTCGGGGACAGAAGGCTCCGCCGTGGGGAGGCTCGGCGGGGGAGCGGGGAGCTGATGAAACGAAGATGGAGTAATGAAGGCATGGCCCATGGCTTCCGCAGCTCCACCATATGTTTCACCAAATGCAAATTGCCCCCCCAAATTCAAACAACTTTTTCATCTTGATATATGCAAATGTGTTTATAAATGCTGCCTTATAAATATAGCATCGCAGTTTATACAGAGGGAGCTCCGAACCCCCCCCACTCTGCTGTCGTTAGACGCGGCGGCGGCTTGGACCTGGCAGCGCCTTGTGGCGTCCTGGGAGACAGGAAGTGAGGTGGTCAGTTGGGGGGGGGGGGGGGGGGGGGGGGGGGGGGGGAGTGCCGCTTAGCCTGCCAACCAATGAGGACGCCCCCCCCCCCAATGAACGGCTCGTCCAATTAAAGGGAGCTGGGTCATCTGGGGGCCAATGACGGAGCAGGGGGCTAACGAGCCCTGGAGGTGAGGCGACCCCATGCTTGAACTTTTGACATTATTGGAGCCCTGTTTGCTTCCCGTGTGATTATTTATTTCTTTTTTACCTTTTTATGTGGGTGGCGGCAAAGAACTTGAGCCTTCACATGGTCTACAAAAAAAAATAAATTCAGTAACAAAAGACCAAAAAGAAAAAAAAAAAAGTTGAGCGTGTTTACGCGGGTTTCTGTCGGGCGGATCCTGTGGGGTAACCTCACCTAAATACCAGCAGCTCAGACGTGTTTGTGCGCTCGGCGCTCGCAGCCATGAATCCGAAGCATCAACATCAAAGAGGCAAAATGTTAAATAATGCTAAAGTCTTGATTGCAATCTAATTAAGTTGATTAAGCTAGCCAAGAGCTAAACAGCTAATACGTTACTGCTCTGACCTGGAAAAAGTTTGCAACACATCAGAAAGAAACTTGTTTTTAAATGCCGGTTTCGGTCACATGACGCCGCTCAGGAGCCTCAGGGGGGGGGGGGGGGCGGGGGTTTCAGGTGTCTGTCACCATCTCGCTGCTCTCCTCGGTGACGCCGCCTGAGTCGACGTCTGTGCCAACAACGCCATCAGCGCCGACGTCAACGGCAGCTGGCAGCTCTGGGCGGGCCAACTGGGTCAGACCCCGGATGAGACCAGGAGTCAAGCCCGTTGTCGTTATTGTAGTGCATCATGGGAGGAGTGAAATCATCAGTTTTGGGGGTAGAAGTTATCCTGCTACATCCAGCAATGTACATCATTAAAAAAACAACTTTGACATTAATTTATATTTTCATTCAAGAAACTTTTTGGTTTAAAATGCACTTTTATGATCTTTGCTCTTCCTCATGATTATATTTTTTTCAGCATTTCTTGTTATTAGAGGGTTTTATTTTCATTTTATTTCATTTTCAGAGGCTGAAAACTTCCTGGGCTGATGTTGATGTTCTGCACTATTTTATTTTTTTCTTCTACATTAGGCTTTGTGATGATCATATGATCCCAGAGAAGTGAATAAAAGTTTCATTCTGAGCTGAGGCCTTTTCCTGAAGAACCAACAAGTAGTTTGTTTTAAGGTTCTGATGTGGCCGACGAGAATATGGACTTTAAAAAAAAAAAATCCCCTTTTACGATGATGCTGAAGAACAAAGACAGTTTGAGCTACAAACTGACGGTCCTGTGATTTTTATTTCAGGGGTTTTTCATTCTTCCTTTGGTCTTGTTGTGCTGTTTGTTGTGGTTTCTCTCCTGATTGTCAGCGCCAGCATCCAGTTGGCCTTTGAGTGTCTGTCAGTGTTCGATTAAACTGGGGAAAAACAAAACGACCTTCTACGAGGAAGAACTCTATCCAGTTAAGCTTTGAAACCAGGGGAGGAGCCACACAGAACAAGTCCGGTGAACTGATGTCACGGAAACATATCGTATTGATGCACAAGTTCCCGTTTGTCGAATCCGAACTCTGTGTGGTGTTTTGTGTTGTGAGTAGAGGTCTTCGGAACAACCCGACAACCCGAAAACCCGAGGTCCCAACCCGAATCGAGTCTCGGGTCCATTCAAAAGACGTGACTCCAGGTTCTGGTCTGAATCGGTACAGTTAGTCTCGGGTCCGGTCGGTGCTCTCTGACAGGCTGGGTCCATGTTTACTCCAGAGAGGTAAAGATATTGGCGGTGGCAGCCATTGTCAGGACTCGGGGCAGTTTAATTAATTATTCATTAACGTGGCATATTTGTCATGAAACAATCGTGTTGCCGTAGCGTGTTGTTAGCGGTTTGCCCGGCAGCTGTAAAGCATAATGGGTCGCCGACATGACAAAGTTGGATGAGAGAATATATTTATGACACGTCCTGACCGGTGTAGGCTATTAGCGTTAGCAGTTGCTACCAATAGCATCTATATCCACAAAGAAAATAACGACGTGGATTTGTTGTTGTTTACATCACGTAGCCTATGTAGCAACTGAACCGGTAGAAGAAGACAACTTTAGGTAAGAAAATCAAGTTTTATTCAACGCTAGACAACTTTAACATGAGCAACTATGGGCTGGATTGTCTCGGTTCTATTGAGGTAACTCGGTTCAGTTCGTGGTCGGAAACTAAAGACTCGGGTCGGGTTGGTTCCAGGTCCAAATATTGCGGGTCCATTCGTGTTCGGACTCCCGGACTTATGATAATAGCTCGGGTCGGGTCGGTTTCAGGTTGAATATTCACGGGTCCATTCGGGTTCGGGTCCATGAAAGTGGACCCGTGAAGACCTCTAGTTGTGAGTCAAGCTGCTGTTGTTGGGTTTTAGGGTGTGGTTTTAGTGTTTTTGAGATTCTTCAGGGAGTTGTCTCTAGTTTTGTTACGTCCTGCTTTATTTTGAAAGTCTCTCTTTGTCTCGTTGGGTTCCGTTTTACTTCCTGTGTTTCGTCTCCCTGATTGTTTGCGCCTGTGTCTCATTTGTCCTTCGGTTGCTTCGAGTCTTGTCTTTTCTTCTGTTGCTTGTTGGTCCGTCTGTCCTGTTTCGTCACGTCCAGTTTCTCCTCTTCACCTCTGGCCTTCATCTTTCGTCACCATTTCATTTTCTTTTTCTCCGACTTCAGGCCTCACCAGCATCATCTCCTTGTTTGGGGTGGCGAGATTACGAGTGTTTACCTTAACGGTTACCAGAAAGATTCCCTCCTCCTTTTATGGTGGTTACTGGGCACGTTGATGCTGCTTACTGAGCTTTGGGAGTTTGGTTCCAACTAGGGCTGCATAACACATCGAAAATTTATCGTAATATCAGTGTCGCAAAAACAACAAAAATATCACGATAAACGGCTGTTTACTGTTTTCCAAAGGTTGTACATCTTTGCTCTAAATGTCAATGATATATTTGACCAATCAGTTAAAAAGTTAAAAAGTTAAAAAGACGTGCGAGGAAACCATGGGCGAAGAAGTTGGGTCAACTTTAGTTTTGAATTGGAAAGACGTTTATGGGTCATTCTTCAACTATAGTCAAATTTGGTCTCAAAATTTTTAGAAAATCAAACACATATTTTAGGTAATGTTTTGATATGTTTTGCTTATCCATTATGTGTAGAAATACATTTTGGTAGCTGTTGTGATGTAATTATATAGATAATATATATATATATATTTTTTCTTATTTTAGTCGAACATTCAGAGGAAAGCATCATTTCCATCACACCACAATGTGTTTTACAAATTATTTACAGAACTCATATTTTCAAAACATTTCATGAAATTTCACTCATAAATGATCCCAAATATATAAATATATTTATTTTCAGTATTGTAATTTCCGTCACAATAAAAAAACGTGATGGAAATGACTGTTGTGGAAATGACAATGTGTCACATTTTTTCAAAAATCTCATGTTGTATTAGCATGCTAATCTCTGTTTTGAAGCTAGTATTAAATATACATAAAATACATGTCGTGAAATTTTATTTTAATAATTTTTTATAAATTTAAAGAAAATATGAGCGGTTATTCTTCCAGGGAGCTAGCTCTGCTCTCCTGCCATGTGCTCTCCTGTGATTGACTGTTACCATGGTTACCATGGTTGCAGGTGTTCAAACCTTAAAAAAACCCTCCCTAAAGTTACATTTTGTGGTGTGTGATGGAAATGACAGTGACCCCAAGGGACAGGTGTTCTTTTTATAAAGACATTTAATACTACTGTATCTTACAACACATGGTATGTTTCATTAAAATAGGTATTTATGTACCATTTATCTGTAAAGTTAGTTTTTAAATCAAAATGTAATTCAATAGTGAGAGGGATTGAAGGTCAAAAATCTGACAGAGGGACAATCGCACAATAGCACAATCCATACATATAAAACCATGGTTTATGTTGTAAAAATAACACTCGAACTTTAAATTATTTTTTTTGTGATCCTCTAGGTGTCAAGTAACTGTGCCAAAAACAAAAAATCAAGAAATCTGTTTTGTATATATTATTCCTGCAAAGGACACAAATTCTACTGTAGTTGAAGAATGACCCTTATCTGTCCGTTCACATCGCAGCTTATCGAATGTCTTCCTGATATGGCGCGGCCTAACTGGTGCTCGGCTGGTTTCTGCGCGTTCCTATGAAGAAGTATTTGCACGACGTCCATGAATCCGGAGCAGATCTTCAGAGCGGCGGTGATTCATGAGCAGATCTACTCTGAGATTTACGGAGGCGTCATGTTGTCCGTCACTTCGGCCCGCCGACCTCCCGGACGTTGGGGGTCCTTCTCATGACACCAAACACAAACATTAGATTCAGTACTTTATAACTGATGTCAGAGCCACCCGGATCTCCTCCCTGTTCGGTTGTAGGAACATGTCGCTTCCAGCAACTGCTTCCCTGATGACGGATATAAATACTTGTCATTTTAGTGGTATCTGTCGAAGGACTAACGCCGTCTAAGATGCCCACGTAACTATTGGATGTGAAAAGCTGTTTCTATCAGCTTCTTTCTCAGACTGACCAGACCTGAAGCTCATGTCATTTACTGAGAAATCATTATTTATACATCACTGTTGGTTTTTTTTTTAATCTCCTATTTCGCCAGCCTGCGCTGAAGCCAGTTAACCAGTCAATTAGCCGCCATGTTTGAGCGTCTTCACGAGACAACCGCACACCGCCGCCGCATCACACACAAGCGCACCGTCCAGGTCGGGACAGATGAGCGGCGGCCGAAAAACCTCCGGGTTCGCTGTCGGCTCATTAGCCTCAGCGCTCTGAGCCCTCCTCAGAGGAGTTACGGACTGGACGCCAATTAATCACAGACGGAGAGGACCTGCCATGTGACAGCAGACAAGCAGCGGTGAGCGACGTCGCCGCCAGGCGCGCCACGCTCAGGTGCAGTCTGTGGGCGCGCCACCAGGGCCGCTGTGCAGAAACGATGGCGTAAGCAGAGATAGCAACCGTGTGATCACAGGGAGTTCGTAGACGAGCCAGATCAGGAGGGTGTGACTCGAGTTTTTAATGAGTCTAATGAGAAAGTGAAGCTGTGAAACAAAATCCAGCAACAAAGGCGCAGAAGGATGTTTCACTTTCACGTCCGACATCCACCAGAACCAGCCGAAGAGGCTCTCCGTGCTTTAATTATTCCTGAAAAACTCACACGATAATGACTGTTGATGCCGAACGAGGACGTTTGTGTTGCGTTTCCTCGTTAATGCGCTCCGTTCCCGGCGGATCTGGCTGCTCGCAGCTTTTACCGTTTTTCATATCAGGAATGAAAGCTGCACTTTCCTGCACAAGCACGTTTAGTTTTCACACCGCGTTGTGGTTTGGAACGCACGGGGACAGCAGAACCTGTCCTGGATGATGATGTTTGGATCTGCACTGGTAATCCTCTCTTTGGGAATTACCGCACGGTTAAACGGTTTTTCTGCGGTCACCAGCTGGTTACTGATGTCCATCGGGGCGTCCTGGACGATCGTCCACTGACCTGCCGGGACTGTGAACTTTGACCTTTGAACTTACAGCAGCAGATTCAGAGGTCTCACATGCACCGATATTCTTATTCATCCTTTTTGCTGAACATGAGCAAGTCTCGCTGACGAGGACGCCTCCGTCATGACAGAACGTCAACAGTTCTGCTGACGGATGATCGAATGGAGCAGGATGGACCGGCCGGTGGAGAGCCAAGAGTTTACAGGTGCAATGGCTCCCTCTAGAGGGCTGGATGAGAGGAAGCAGGGCGGACGGAGGTGAAACAGTCGTCTTGATCAGGATCAGAGGGGTTTGTCTTTTCTAACAAAAGTGCAAAAGTTATCTTGAATGAATAATTTTTTTTCAAATTCTTTTTTGAATTTTTTTCAAAAAACTGATTTTTGCTCACATTCTCAGAATAAAGCAAAGTGCATGTTTATAAGAGCATTAAAAGATACATAAATAAAATAAGTGGTTGCAGTTTGTACAGCAGTTGAGGCTCTGTGTGTGTTTTCTAACCTTTCTAACCTTTTCTGATATAGTTTCTTACCTCGGCGGGATCGACGGTCCTCTCCGGGACCAGAGACCGGTCCGACTGAGGCAGGATGTCATTTCTGGGGGTCCTGGTTGGAGTTGGGGCTGTGGCGTGAACTGAGGTGAGAAACCAGCAGGTTTGTAGCTCGTGCTACGTTTAACTGGACGCCTTTCTTTGTCCAAGTATGTCACCGTCCATTGCAGTGTTTCGCTGAGGCACCAAACACCAGAACAACAGCCAGACGGTGACTGGGAGGGACATTTTGTACATCCTGCACTCTTTAGCTCTGTCTTGTTCTCTGTCGGAGCCCTGGGCAGGAACTGTGGAGCATCCAGACCAGGTCCAGTCTGAGCGTTTGGATGGAGAGATCAGACTTCAGGTGGACTAAAATGTTTTCATTTGTTCTAAAACCACAATTTCACCTGGATTAATGCAATAATTTGATCTTTTTCCCAAGTTTTTTCCTGCCTCATCCCTTTATTGTGGTGTTTGGAGTGTTTGGCCCCTTTACTGGTGTGTTTGGCCCCTTTATTGGGGTGTTTGACCCCTTTATTGGAGTTTATTGGAGTGTTTGGCCCCTTTGGGGTGTTTGACCCCTTTATTGGGGTTTATTGGTATGTTTGGCCTCTTTACTGGGGTGTTTGGCCCCTTTATTGGGGTTTATAGGGGTGTTTGGCCTCTTTACTGGGGTGTTTGGCCCCTTTATTAGGGATTATTGGGGTGTTTGGCCCTTTAGTGGGATGTTTGACCCCTTTATTGGGGTGTATTGGGGTGTTTGGCCTCTTTACTGGGGTGTTTGGCCTCTTTATTGGCATTTATTGGGGTGTTTGGCCCCTTTACTGGGATGTTTGGCCTCTTTATTAGGGATTATTGGGGTGTTTGGCCCTTTAGTGGGATGTTTGACCCCTTTATTGGGGTGTATTGGGGTGTTTGGCCTCTTTACTGGGGTGTTTGGCCTCTTTATTGGCATTTATTGGGGTGTTTGGCCCCTTTACTGGTGTGTTTGGCTCCTTTATGGAGATGTTTGGCCTCTTTACTGGGGTTTATTGGGGTGTTTGGCCTCTTTACTGGGGTGTTTGGCCTCTTTATTGGGGTTTATTTTGGGGTGTTTGGCCCTCTTACTACTGGGATGTTTGGCCTTCTTTATTGGGGTTTATTGGGGTGTGGTTTGGCCCTTTTTACTTTACTGGGGTGTTTGGCCCTTTATTTGGGGTTTATTGGGGGGTTTGGCCCTTTACTTTTACTGGGGTGTTTTTGGCCCCTTTATTGGGGTTTTATTGGGTGTTTGGCCCTTTACTGGGGTGTTTGGCCCCTTTATGGTTTATTGGTGTTTTTGGCCTCTTGGGGGTTTGGCCCCTTTATTGGGGTTTATAGGGGTGTTTGGCCTCTTTACTGGGGTGTTTGGCCCCTTTATTAGGGATTATTGGGGTGTTTGGCCCTTTAGTGGGATGTTTGACCCCTTTATTGGGGTGTATTGGGGTGTTTGGCCTCTTTACTGGGGTGTTTGGCCTCTTTATTGGCATTTATTGGGGTGTTTGGCCCCTTTACTGGGATGTTTGGCCTCTTTATTGGGGTTTATTGGGGTGTTTGGCCTCTTTACTGGGGTGTTTGTCCTCTTTATTGGGGTTTATTGGGGTGTTTGGCCCCTTTACTGGAATGTTTGGCCTCTTTATTGGGGTTTATAGGGGTGTTTGGCCCCTTTACTGGGATGTTTGGCCTCTTTATTGAGGTTTATTGGGGTGTTTGGCCTCTTTACTGGGGTGCTTGGCCTCTTTATTGGGGTTTATTGGGGTGTTTGGCCTCTTTACTGGGATGTTTGGCCCCTTTACTGGGATGTTTGGCCTCTTTACTGGGGTGCTTGGCCTCTTTATTGGGGTTCATTGGGGTGTTTGGCCTCTTTTCTGGGGTGTTTGGCCTCTTTATTGGGGTTTATTGGGGTGTTTGGCCTCTTTATTGGGGTGCTTGGCCTCTTTATTGGGGTGTTTGGCCTCTTTACTGGGGTGTTTGGCCTCTTTATTGGGGTTTATTGGGGTGTTTGGCCTCTTTACTGGGGTGTTTGGCCACTTTACTGGGATGTTTGGCCTCTTTACTGGGGTGCTTTGGCCTCTTTATTGGGGTTCATTGGGGTGTTTGGCCTCTTTACCGGGGTGTTTGGCCTCTTTATTGGGGTTTATTGGGGTGTTTGGCCTCTTTATTGGGGTGCTTGTCCTCTTTATTGAGGTTTATTGGGGTGTTTGGCCTCTTTACTGGGGTGTTTGGCCTCTTTATCGGGGTTTATTTGGGTGTTTGGCCCCTTTATTGGGGTTTATAGGGGTGTTTGGCCTCTTTACTGGGGTGTTTGGCCCCTTTATTAGGGTTTATTGGGGTGTTTGGCCCTTTAGTGGGATGTTTGACCCCTTTATTGGGGTGTATTGGGGTGTTTGGCCTCTTTACTGGGGTGTTTGGCCTCTTTATTGGCATTTATTGGGGTGTTTGGCCCCTTTACTGGGATGTTTGGCCTCTTTATTGGGGTTTATTGGGGTGTTTGGCCTCTTTACTGGGGTGTTTGTCCTCTTTATTGGGGTTTTATTGGGGTGTTTGGCCCTTTACTTTGGCCTCTTTATTGGGTTTATAGGGGTGTTTTGGCCCTTTTGGGTTTGGTTTGGATTTTGGCCTCTTTATTGGGGTTTTATTGGGTTGTTTGGCCTCTTTTACTTTACTACTGGGGTGCTTGGCCTCTTTATTGGGGTTTATTGGGGTGTTTGGCCTCTTTACTGGGATGTTTGGCCCCTTTACTGGGATGTTTGGCCTCTTTACTGGGGTGCTTGGCCTCTTTATTGGGGTTCATTGGGGTGTTTGGCCTCTTTTCTGGGGTGTTTGGCCTCTTTATTGGGGTTTATTGGGGTGTTTGGCCTCTTTATTGGGGTGCTTGGCCTCTTTATTGGGGTGTTTGGCCTCTTTACTGGGGTGTTTGGCCTCTTTATTGGGGTTTATTGGGGTGTTTGGCCTCTTTACTGGGGTGTTTGGCCACTTTACTGGGATGTTTTTGGCCTCTTTACTGGGTGCTTGGCCTCTGGGTTTATTGGGGTGGCCCTCTTTACCGGGGTGTTTGGCCTCTTTACCGGGGTGTTTGGCCTTTGGCCTCTTTATATTGGGGTGTTATTGGGGTGTTTGGCCTCTTTATTGGGGTTTATTGGGGTGTTTGGCCTCTTTATTGGGGTGCTTGTCCTCTTTATTGAGGTTTATTGGGGTGTTTGGCCTCTTTACTGGGGTGTTTGGCCTCTTTATCTGGGTTTATTTGGGTGTTTGGCCCCTTTACTGGGATGTTTGGCCTCTTTACTGGGGTGCTTGGCCTCTTTATTGGGGTTCATTGGGGTGTTTGGCCTCTTTACTGGGGTGTTTGGCCTCTTTATTGGGGTTTATTTGGGTGTTTTGGCCCCTTTACTGGGACTTTTTGTTTGGCCTCTTTACTGGGTGCTTGGCCTCTTTATTGGGGTTATTGGGTGGTTTGGCCTCTTTGGGGGTTTTATTGGGGTTTTGTTTGGCCTCTTTAAACTGGGGTGTTTGGCCCCTTTACTGGGATGTTTGGCCTCTTTACTGGGGTGCTTGGCCTCTTTATTGGGGTTCATTGGGATGTTTGGCCCCTTTACTGGGGTTTATTGGGGTGTTTGGCCTCTTTATTGGGGTGTTTATTGGAGTGTTTGGCCCCAGAGAGCTGATGCACGTCATCTACAACTCTCTATTTCCAACATTATTTACGTCGTCACTTTTCTGCCTTATTTCACAATGTCCCAAATTGGGAACTTTTCCCTTCCTGACAAATTTATTTGCGCCGCTTCTGGTGTAGATAAATCCCGCCTCCCACTGCAAAGGAGGTTTTAAACATTAATTTGGTTTTAATTCTGAAATAAGGAGCCCTCCAGTGGTGATGCACCTTTTTAAATCTAATCTTGAGAATGTTACTTCAATTTTTAGGCATGTTTCAGTCAGGTGACATTAACATAGACATGTAAAACATTTAAAGCATTATCTGAGATGAAACTGCACTCTCTTGCACCAAGCAACCACTTGTGACACACATGAGTTTTTTTAATAGAGTGAGAGGCTTGACTGAGTGAGTTGTTAGCAGCTGGACACCAGAGGGCAGCAAAGATCAATTTGAATCAGTACCGTTGGAGTGAAGTCGTCTCTCATGTCATCACCAGCCATCCACGCTGATCTCACATGAAGGATTGTCCCATCATCCACTTCTACAGACGTTTCCAAGGTCTCACTCAAACTGAGAAAAATGTTTAGGTAAATTACTGGAAGAGCCGCTGTGCTGGAGTGTGGGATTGAGTCCTTCATCAACAGGGAGGAGGATTATTCACCGCTGCCAGCTGCCAGTCTTATCAGTGTTTGTCCAGCACCAACACAATAAATAAATGAGTCTATTATTATGGAATACAGGTGTTTATTATTATGAAATACGTATCCGTTATTATGAAATGTTTCCCATTATTATGAAATACATGTTTACTGTTATGAAATATTTCCCATTATTATGAAATATATGTTTATTATTATGAAATATTTCCCATTATTATAAAATATATGTTTATTATTATGAAATATTTCCAATTATTATGAAATATATGTGTATTATTATGAAATATTTCCCATTATTATGAAATATATATTTATTATTATTTAATCTTAGTTTAATGCATAATAGTTTATTTCAGAATGGCTTTTTTTATCTAAGAATGAGTTTTTACATAACTATTTTGTTTTTCCTAAAAATGAGCTTTTACATAATAATGACATTTTGCCAGTGGGCGGGACCAGTGGTTGACCTGCACGCTCATTGGCTGATCCTTCTCCATTCTACGCTCTGACATCGACTAGTTTTGGCCGTGAGGTCCCGTTAGCAGCAGGCCGTGGCGTCATCAAGGTGCGCTCCTAGCCCGATTGTAGCTATGGCAGCTTGGACTGAGCTATGGGAAACCTTGACGTTTCTTAGTCGATGTCAACTTTTAACCGTAAACTGAGGTGCATTCTGCCACCTACTGGTCTGGAGTATATACATCACACCTCTCGCCCACTATCGATATTCACTGTTCTGTTGCTTATGCCTGAATGAAAGAGCAGCCAATCACATAAATGGCTCCGCCCTCTCTCATTCTTATGAAAAACGAAACCATTATTATAATAATAGGAAATATTTCATAATAATAAACATGCATTTCATAATAATAGACTCATTTATTCATTGAATTATGACCCAAACGGGGCTCCATATGGGGAATCCTCATCATCCCCTGGTCTCTGTTTTTTTTGGGCCCCTACTCCCGACCTTCAGGACCATCACGGGACCTCAGCACCTCACAAGTCCCCGAGTCAACCATGGACTCTTCTGAATATCACAGCAACAAGGGAACAACTGACTTAAACAACAACAGGGCGGGGAACCCTGTGAGCCAACACTTGCAAATGTTCTTTTCTGTTGATTTAAGACCCGATGAAAGTTCTGTCCCGTTTTATGTAAAACCTTATAATTTAAAGAGGGTGCACTTTTAATTCTCACGGAGCTGCGCACGCTGGCGTAATTAACGCCGGTGCCACATTCGGTCTCCACTGCTCTCCCGAGGCTGGAAAGAAAAAAAAGGAAAAAAGCCTACTGGAGATCTCTGAGCAGCTCCGGAAATTATACGCGGGGACGTAATCCCGCGAGCCGATCCGACCAGTGTTATGATAGTTTTGGATTTTCCATTAGTTTTAGTTTTTATTAGTTTTTAGTTTAGTTTTTCCAAATTCAGTTAGTTTTAATTCATTTATAGAGCATTTTTGCTAGTATTTATTCGTTTTTGTTTTAAAATACTTAGTATTAGTTCAGTTTTTATTAGTTCCAGTGTTAGTTTTAGTTTTATTTTGTAAATTAGGGTTGTAATTTTGGTTTGAGTGAAGCACTGAACTTTTTGAAGGCTATCGAATCACATAGTCGTGTTTACATTCTGGTCTCAATAAACATATTTATCAATGCATCTTCCCTCTTGTGGTGTTCCTGCGTATTTACTGACCAGCAGCTATCTGGTCTCCAGTGGAAACAGTCCATTATAGTTGCTGTTTTCTCCCGTTCCTTCCCAACGCTGACTGGCCTGCAGCTGTAGCTTCTCTTTCCAGGGGGCTAGCTTAGGCTAGCTTATCCAGCTAGTCTTGGTTAGCCTTCTTTCCAGGGGGCTAGCTTAGGCTAACTTATCCATCTAGTCTTGGTTAGCCTTCTTTCCAGGGGACTAGCTTAGGCTAGCTTATCCAGCTAGTCTTGGTTAGCCTTCTTGTGTGAGCTTTTCAAATGGACTTTCAGATTCGTGTTTTTTTTTTTCCCTTGTAAAGTATTCCACACATTGTATCACCTGCTTCTACAACAAGACACTTATTTTTATCGTTAACACAGTCATAGTCAAAGAAATCCCAAATAGGACTGAGACGCTTTCTCCCAACTTTTACCGCAGCCATCACTGCTGATCACTTTAGTTGTTTTTTTTTTTTTTGCAGTTGTTGTTGTATGGCGGAGCGAAGTTAATAGATTTCAAATGTTTATGAGGAAAAACATTACAAACACGAAAACAAAGGACGCTCTTGATATTATTATAATTAATTTTAGTTCATTTTATAAACACATAATACAGTTTCAGTTAGTTATCGTTTTTTTTTAAACTTGTTTTTATCTTATTTAAGTTAAGGAAAATGTTTTTTTCAATTCTAGTTTTCATCATTTTGTTTGTTTTCGTTAACAATAATAACCTTGGTGTGTGTGCGCCGTAGCAACTATAAAGTATATAACAGCATTTGTTGCGGTAGACGAGACGACCGATGTCAGTAACGCAGCGCAGCTGATGTTTTTAAAATACTGCAGAACGAATCATTGGATGAGCAGTTCTGCCTGTCAGGGGTGAAAGAGTTTTTTGACACTTTTGCGCTCGGAGCACCTGAGATTGCGCATCTCCGAGATTTTTTTTGCAGTTGTTGTTGTACGGCGGGGCGAAGTTAATAGATTTCAAATGTTTATGAGGAAAAAAAATTACAAACACGAAAATGAAGGACGTTCTTGATATTACTATAGTTAATTTTAGTTAGTTTTATAAACACATAATACAGTTTCAGTTATCTTTTTTTGAAAAACTCGTTTTTTAAACCCCCCACCCTCCACATGTATGGCAGGCAGAGCCGTCAGCAAACACACTCGTAGATGCACGTTTCCCACCGCTCGCATTAACAGAAATCCCCCCGGACACTCATGCATTAAACAACCAGGGAGCCTGTAAATGGCGGATTATGAATTCCAACAAAACTTGTGGCGCTGTTGACTTTGCAGTCTCTGATCCCCGAGTGCATTTGTTTCAGAGGACTCCGCTTGGCAAAAAACCACAGTTTAATATCGAGTCCCGCAGTCACAAACACACACGAATATAATTGGGTCCTTTTAAGGCGGCAATAAATCATGCATGAACCTGGTGGCGGGTGGCAGGGGCCCCTGCTGATGTGGAAACCACGCGGGTTTGAAAACTCTCTGGGGAATCAGCAGAAGAGAAATATTCAACGCATGTGCTCAGGTCTGCGCGTGAATTCAGAGGCGGTCCTGGCTACTTTTGCACCCTGGGCGAACCACCCATCACCCCATCGCCCCAGAAGTGCCCCTGAATTTACAATTAAGATACACTATGTAAGTTAGATCACACTTAACATGCATGATAATAATTCATGCATTATTATGGATTATTTAAATTGGGTAACTTAAAATAAACCATAATAATGCATGAATTATTATCATTTGTTAACATCCTATTAACTAAGCATAACACACTACAAATTATTCAAAAAGCTATATCACATAAAGCTTACAAAACGTCATGTCAGTGTATGTTGACATGAATGTTATTTAAGTTATTTAAGTTAGCATAGACTCACGTATAGCATTAAAAATTCCACAGTCAGGGCGTACGATTGTTTACCAAACTCCCAGACTAATAAGCCTGTGTGAACTTGTAAAACTTGTAAACACAAACTAGCCTACTGGTGAAATGCTAGCTGCTATTTCAGCAAAGCTAAAAAACAAATACAGTCATCTTCTGTGGCTAAGTAGCAAGATATTATCAAGAGGATAATACATAGTGTATAGACTACTGTTTCATTATATGCTAAATTAACGTTGTGATATGACTATATATTTGTTGACCTCAACTATCAGTAAAGCTAAACCATCTACATGTCTGTTGGATCCCATCCCAACTCGACTGTTCAAGGATGTTATGTCCTCTATTGGTATATCAATTTTGGATCAGATTAACCTATCTCTACAATTAGGATATGTGCCACAGGTTTTTAAAGTTGCAGTCATTAAACCTTTGCTCAAGAAACCATCCCTTGACCCGGACATCTTGGCAAACTATAGACCAATATCCAACCTTCCATTTATCTCTAAAATTCTGGAAAAATAGTTGCTAGCCAGTTAGGAGAACACCTGCATAGAAATGATCTATTTGAGGTCTTTCAGTCAGGGTTTAGAACTCATCATAGCACAGAAACTGCACTGATTAGAGTCTCCAACGACCTCCTCATGGCCTCAGCCGATGGATTAGTTTCTGTCCTTGTTCTGCTGGACCTCAGTGCTGCTTTTGATACTGTAGATCACGGCCTTTTGCTGCATAGATTGGAGCACACTGTTGGAATTAAAGGGACAGCATTAGGCTGGTTTAAGTCATACCTATCTGACAGGTTCCAGTTCGTCCATGTTAATGACGTTTCTTCTACACGGACTAGGGTCTGCTATGGCGTCCCACAGGGTTCAGTTCTGGGACCAGTCCTTTTCACTTTATACATGTTGCCCTTGGGAAAAATTATCCAGAGCCATGGCATAAACTTTCATTGCTACGCTGATGATACGCAGCTGTACTTATCTATGAAACCAGAGGAAACAAAACCTTTGGCTAAACTTCAAGGGTGTCTTAATGACATTAAGTCCTGGATGTCCTCTAACTTTTTGCTTCTAAACTCGGATAAAACAGAGGTTATTGTCTTTGGTCCCAAACACCTGAGGAATGGATTGACTGGGTTTACGCTGGCTTCCAGAACAGTTGTGAAAAACCTTGGAGTTATTTTTGATCAGGATATGTCATTTAAGCATATTAATCAGGTTTGCAAGACTGCCTTTTTTCATCTCCGAAATATTGCCAAGATTAGGAGCATTCTCTCCCAGGGTGATGCCGAAAAATTAATCCACGCGTTTGTTAGCTCTAGACTGGATTACTGTAATGCGTTGTTAGCAGGATGTCCGAAAAGCTCGCTAAATAGCCTTCAATTGATCCAGAACGCAGCAGCGAGGGTGCTGACAGGAATCCGCAAGCGAGATCACATCTCTCCCGTGTTAGCCTCCCTCCATTGGCTTCCCGTGAAATTTAGAATTGAGTTTAAAATTCTGCTTCTCGCATATAAGGTCCTTAATGGCCTAGCTCCGCGCTATTTACAAGACTTGATAGCATGTTATGCTCCTAATAGAGCTCTCCGCTCTCAGAGTGCAGAATTACTCGTCGTTCCTAGAATATCTAAAAGTAGGTTTGGAGGACGGGCCTTCTGCTACCAGGCACCTTTTTTATGGAACCAGCTACCAGTTTGAGTTAAGGAGGCTGATACCATCTCCGTTTTTAAAACTAAATTGAAAACATTTCTGTTCAGTAAAGCCTACAATTAGTCTAATCTATAGTGTGCAAGGGCTAATAGTTATAACCAGGCCCGTCGATAGGGGGGGACAAACGGGTCTGCTGTCCCGGGCCCAGGGAGAGAGAGGGGCCCACAACTGGGCCCTCATTAAATTGTGGAATTTAAAAAAATGTCAGAATAGTCCTATTTGTGGTGAAAGGAAAATGCAGTGACAGATCGCCCTCGGAGGCCCCCCTCAATGTGGGGCGGGGCCCCGCACTTGTGGTTCATCTCCCGACCAATCGGGGGGCCCCCAGACAACAACTGATTAGGAACTAAATGCAACGACACACCGTCTGTCCCCCTGTGGTGAAAGGTAAATGCAGCGACAGATCGCCCTCGGAGTACCCCCTCAATGCGGGGCGCGGCCCCGTCCCCTCAACCAATTTTGGCTTTGGACTTCTGCCAGCAAAAGTGTATTTAGCGGCGGAAAATTTAAAAGGAAAAATGAAACGAAGTTATCCTTCCGGTTATGAAAAACGGAAGAAGAAAAAGAAAGGAGAGGGAAAGAAAAAGCAAGACACCGGTAAGTGACAGTTCATTTGATAAATTAGGAGTTTGAGTCTTCAGTGTTGTACAAGTGCAGCTATTAGGCCAAAAAAAAAAAAAAAGCTAGGCTATGCGTGAGGATGAGGTCTATTTTCGCTAGCTCGCTGGCTGGCAAATGCTAACGAATGCGAACAGTTTCTCTCTCTCTGCATATATTACCTAACGTTATTACCTCTGGAAACACCACTGTTAACAACAAAACATAGCTGTGTAGTAACAAATAGTGTTGCTGTTGGCTGCTGCCATGTTTTAACTAATGCAAAATATTCATTTAAACTGCATAAATGAAGCAGTGGTGTTTTAACAACTCTTTTATTACTCTTGTTACTACTGAAAACACCTGTTTTTTTACAACAAAACTCCACTTATGTCCTCTGGTTGTTCATTGTTTTTAAAGCATCAGCTGTCTAATTTTCAAGCAGAATGCTTAAATCTGTTGTCTGTTACAGACTACTCTATAGCTAGGCTAAATCAATGTACTAAACATACAAATCAGAAAACTAACCAGATCTTTTCTTACTCCTTCAAGGTTCTCTGCTTAAATTCATGGAACCTCTTTCTCCAAAGGATGCTCCCACTGCTGATGGTAAAGTGAATTTATCTCCCTGAGCTGTTTGTAGTGATCACTTTTAATCTCAGCAACATTGTTATATTTAAATACACCATCAACTTCTCATATTGAAGATGAAGACACTGGAAGAGACTCGGGAGAGACTTCAACATCAAGTGGTACCCTGGCCTCCACTCCCAGCACTTCATCAAGAGAAGGTAACACAAACTTTGCCCAGAATCTAGGTGATAAGTGTACATCTCAGATCTTGAATTCTCAAATAACTGTGTCCACAACAACAACCACAACTGCAAGTGTTCTTACATTATTGTGCACTTGTGTTATTTAAAATAAAAGATTTTTTGGATTGAATGATTTTCTTGGTGTTTTTGGGCCGGGAGGGCCCCCATGCTCACACTTGCCTAGGGCAATGTAATGTATTCTTCCCTGGTCTATTTTTCCTGCATGTATAAGAATTAGAAAATGTGTATGCATAAATCTCAATAATATTAGCAGGTCCTTTCATATTTAACTAAAACTTCAGCTGCCATGGAGAGCTAAGATTTTCTCCTCATATACAATACCTTATTTATTGCATTACACATCACAATATATCAAACATAACTGGTGATGTTTAGTGACAAAAAAAAAAAAAAAAAAAAAAACGGCGATGGTGTAGGGGAGGGCCCATCTAACATTATCTTGTCCCGGGCCCAGACAAGACTGTCAGCTGGCCTGGTTATAACTATAGTTGTAGTAGTAAGACTTGAGTAGCTCGTCTTAATCACAGCTTCGTCATAGTTATGCTGCTATAGGCCTACGCTACAGGGGGACACCAACATGATCTGCTGAGTGGTGTCTCCACTGCTCTTCTCCTTTTTTTTTCCCATTCTTCCTCCCTTCCTCCTCCTCCAGCTCATTTATAATTATTTGGGAGCACCCTGTTACTGAAACTGTGCTCCTTTTTCTTTTTCTGTGTTTGTTGTGCTGTTTCTCCCCCCCTTTTCTTTCCGTGTATTTGCAGGCCAGAGTTTCCTGGGTTTCATGCTGACTTGCAGTTCCATCCTCTGTCCATCCCGGGGTTCTCCTCCACTTGTGTTTGGGTGCCGACTGGAGTGCTGATCGGCGACCTGGTCCTCTGGCCATCTCATCCCAGTGCTGCTGCCTCTATCTGTTTATATTTATATATCGCATCCTTGCTTGAAATCCTACCCTTCTCTTTTCTTAAACTCAAACCCCCTCCTCCCCCTTTTCTCGCACACACCTCACCTACACCCCACCCGCACATTATTGATACTCAAGAGCCTATCATGGCTCATTACGCTGACCACACGCCCAAGGGCCCTCCATAGCCCGTTTGCATTCACTCTACAACAATTCCACTACTTCTTTATTATTATTTTTTACTTTTTCTGTGCTCTCCTCTCTCTGTCCTACATCCTCTTTCTGTCCTCCATCTTCTCTCTGTCCTCCATCCTCTCTCTGTCCTGTCTCCCCTCTTTTCTTTCTCTACCCGGCTGGCCTTCGGCAGGAAGGTCCCCCCATATGATCCAGGTCCTGCTCAAGGTTTCTTCCTCTTAAAGTGGAGTTTTTTCCTTGCCACTGTTTGGTATAAAGGTTTTTTTTTCTCCCTACGTGGGAGTTTTTTACCTGCCATTATCATTGATTGGATTTAATGATATAATCTTAGTTGATGATATTTGCTCGGGGGTCATGCTCTGGGTCTCTGTTAAGCGTCTAGAGACAATTGTCATTGTAACAGACGCTATATAAATAAAATTGAATTGAATTGAATTGAATAAACATTACAAACGTCACTCATAGAGACCTGCATACCTTTATCTTTTGAACGTTTCTCCTCTTCTTCTTTCCTTCTCTTCCTGAACTGGGCACCTGATGATTTTTTTTTTGGTCGTTTGTCCATGATGCAGCACCATTGACTCGACTCGACATCATAACCTTTTCCTTCTGTCAATCACCCAGAGTCAAGTTTGACGTGATGTAAACAAATACACGTTGATGCAGTTACAGATTACTGTTTTTTTTTTTTCCTTTGGCTATTTTTTTTTTTTTTTACATTTTACATAGATATTTATTGGGTTATGTCATAACCCAATAACTATAATAATATCTATGTTAATTTCATGAATGAAATGCAATTTATTTGGGGGTAGCAGTTTGTGTTGTGTGGCCTGGGTTCATGAGAGGTCAGTCTAAGCCCCGCCCCCCTCCTTGCTTTTTCACTGAGAGTGAGACTCAACCTGCTCACAACCTCAACCTCTATATACATTACTCTCAGCAGCAAGTTGACATGATAGTAGGGGCGCCTCAGCGCCTGCTCTACTAACTTGACGTTGAAATGAGCGGTATTAGTCTAGAAAACTAGCGATTAAAAAAAAGATTTTTTTTTTTGATGGCGCCCCCAAATAGATTGCGCCCTGGGCGGTCACCCACATTGCCCATAGCAAAAACCGCCCCTGCGTGGATCTGTTAAAATGCACGCTTTAATGCATTCTCATGACCTCTAAATGAAAAAAGACTTTTTTGAAAAGGCAGTATCAGACTTTTACACGCGAGTATACGAGCAATTTAACTGCTGACGCGCTCCGGCTCACGATTACACATCTCACACGTGTTCCTTCTTATACGAGACAGAAGTGTCTTCCAGTTTATACGAGTAAATAAATGAACAGATAAAACGGTCGTAAAGCTTCATCTAGCTTTGATTGCTGTCGACATCTGGGAGCGAAACGCCACCACACACGCTGAATGGTGGGGTGGGGGAGCAACCGCTAGCTAAACACTGGTGGTTGTTTCTTGGCACGAAAACAACAATTATCTTCACTCGGTTGTAAAAAAACAAAAAAAAAAATTGTGTTTGGCTGTTAAAGCTGGGTTGGATGGAAATGAGAGAGAGAGAGAAAAAAAGCTGCTTTTCTGCTCTACTCACAGGTCCGGGTTTTTAAAGAGACTCCTTCATACGGGTAATCCCGGCGCAGGTGAGACGTCTATCTCCCCTGAGAGATGGGCCGTAATTATTCACCGCCATCTCAGGAGCGCCTGGGTGGCACCGAGCGCTTCTTCTCTGCGGTTCGGGGCAAGTCCTGACGTGAACCGAGAGTTCAAAAGGTAGCCGGCAGTGATCCGAACGTACGCAAAGGTCATCTGAAGTTTTAACGAGCCAAAATGTGACACTGCGGCTGAGTCAGGGTTATAATAGTTTTAGATTTTCCATTAAACTTAGTTTTTATTTAGTTTTTAGTTTAGTTTTTCAAATTCAGTTAGTTTTAATTCATTTTTTGAGCTTTGCTAGTTTTGCTAGTTGCTAGTTTGCTAGTTTTTATTCATTTTCGTTTTGAAATACATGGTTTTAGTTTAGTTTTTATTAGTTTCAGTGTTAGTTTTAGTTTTATTTTATAAATTAGGGTTGTACTTTTGGTTTGAGTGAAGCACTGAACTTTTTGAAGGCTATCGAATCAATGGCTGTGGCAAAAGTTGGGAGAAAGCGGCTCAGTCCTATTTGGGATTTCTTAGACCATGACTGTGTTAATGATAAAAATAAGCGCCTTATTGTAAAACCCACGAATCTGAAAGTCCATTTGAAAAGCTCGCACAAGAAGGCTAACCAAGACTACCTGGATAAGCTAGCCTAAGCTAGTCCCCTGAGAAGAGAAGCTACAGCTGCAGGCCAGATATAGTCAAAGAAATCCCAAATAGGACTGTGCTGCTTTCTCCCAACTTTCTCTTCAGCCATCACTGCTGATAACTTTTTTTTTCTTTTTTTTTTTGCAGTTGTTGTTGTACAGCGGAGCAAAATTTAAAACGTTTATGAAAAAAAAATTACCAATACGAAGAAGAAGGACGTCCTTGATATTATTATAGTTAATTTTAATTCGTTTTATAAACACATAATACAGTTAGTTAATGTTTTTTAAAAAACTCGTTTTTATTTTATTTCAGTTAACGAAAATGTTTTTTTGAATCTAGTTTTCATTATTTCGTTCGTTTTTATTAACGATAAGAACCTTGCACCAAAGTGGTTACAGTACGAGTTCGGGGCTTGTGCCAGTACGTACATGGTGGCTGTTTCCAACTTGATTTAAGTCCTCATTCGTAGACATTCTCGGGTGTTACGGTATCGCGGATCAATCAAGTTTTTGTTGTGGTTCATAAATACCAGTCGACTGTTAATATTCAGGCTCTGGTTTTGAAGGAAAACAGTGTCCTCCGTGAACCCTGGTCTCTAGGGGTGTGAAAAAAATTGATTTGGCGATATATCGCGATTTTTGGCCGCCCGATATAATATCGATTTTTCAGCTCCTAATATCGATTTTTTAGGAAAATTCATTCATTCACTTAAATGTGCAAAAACACTAATAATAAACAATAAATAGGTTGTTTTGAAGCAAATAGTTTTGACTCAATTTGTCCTCTGAATGATCAATATCATCTGATGAACATATACAGCAACTTGATTTTTCATCTCTACTTTTAATTTTGATATTATCTGGGTAGAATATCGCAATATATCGCGATATTGTGATAATATCGCATCATGACCCAAGTATCACTATGCATATCGTATTGCGAGGTCCTTGCCAATACTCACACCTACTGGTCTCCTACAGACGTTCAGAGTAAAAGGGGAGTTTCAGCATTAGACGAGATGTTTTTCCTGAATTCACAATCAACCATCTGAACGGGAATGTAGGCTGAGTGTCGACGCTGACAGAAGACTTTTATCTGCGATGGTTTCAGCACATTAAGTGACGGCGCCAGACAGACGTGGTCCAGGCGTGGACGCCGGGTCGGCGCATCAGCTGGATGATCGATCACCTCCACCCATTCAAGCGGTAAATCTCACACAGGGAAGCTCTCCCGCGAGATACCTCGCAGGCCGCCTCCTTCCCGGGTCCTCCCCTCCAGGAGATTAATCACCGCCACGTCTGCTGCTCCTGTTGCCACTCTGCTCTGTTTTATGGAGGGTCTTTGTTTTTTTTTTTCTCTGATCCGCCAGCCTTGGGCGGGAAGGCAGGACGGTCCCACAGCCGAACCCTTCAACCGAATAAGAAGCACGTGGTCCCTCCAGACTGCCAGCATCTCAGAAGGAATAATTTAAAATAAAAGCTGACGGCTGCAGCTTTCAAAAGCTTTTCTTTTCTGAAGTTTAACAGAAAAGACTTTGTGCTTTTTTCTTTTAAAGTGCACTTGAGGTTTTAATGGCTTAAAGGATAAAAGACTCCATGAAAAGTTTGATGGTAAAGATAATTCTTCTCGGTCCCACCTGACCGTGCCAGCCGCCGGGTGATACCGTTGCTCACCCTCACCCCGCCATCCCACCCCCGTGAATGCTGGGAATGTCGTTGCAGATGGGCTTGGCACCATTTCCTTGGATTTACTGTTAAACCCATTACCCACCAGATCACGGGAGGTGTGCACGTTCAGGCTGGACACGATAAACTGACGTTATCGGGCTCCTCTGAGGCAGAGATCCTCCGGGTCACACAGGGTATGGAGCCCCATTTGGGTCATAATTCAATGAATGAATGAGTCTATTATTATGAAATACAGGCGTTTATTATTATTAAATATTTCCCTTTATTATGATAATGCGTGTGTCAATAACAGCAGAGAGGGCGGAGCCATTTATGTGATTGGCTGCTCTTTCATTCAGGCATAAGCAACAGCGTTCTGGGGGAGTTCTTGAGAACTATCGCCAAATCGGGTCAAAATAGTATCGCCTGAAAAATTACCATTTTTTGACATTGTCTGCTAACCTGATCAAGGTTTCCCGTAGCTCAGTCCAAGCTGCCATAGCTACAATCGGACTAGGAGCGCACCTTGATGACGCCACAGCCCGCTGCTAACGGGACCTCACGTCCAAAACTAGTTGATGTCAGAGCGTAGAATGGAGAAGGATCAGCCAATGAGCGTGCAGGTCAACCACTGGTCCCGCCCACTGGCAAAATGTCATTCAGTGCGTTTACATGGGAAGTTTAATTCCTCTTTAATTCAGAATTAAAAGTAAATCCGAATAAAAGTTACCATGTAAACACCTAATTCCATATGAAAATGTCAATTCTGAATTAAACTTAATTCCGAAGTAAGTGGCTGGTTTATTCCCATTTTAATTCCTAATTAAGTAATTCCGCGGTCATATACACTCATTCCTGTTTAAATTAATTCCCGTCTTTCTGCGCATGCTAGTTCTCTTGCCCGTCTGTCGCGATGACGCCTATATTTCGCGCTGGGCTTGTTTTCAAAACAAAGTTTTAGAATGGTAGCACGCAGTAAACGGTGGTCAAGAGCAGAGACGATTTATTTAATAAATAGCTTGGAGGAACTGGAAATAATTAAAAGAACAGATGGCAGGAAACATAAAAATTGTGAGCTTTTCAAAGTTGTAGCGGCTAGGTTAAATGAAGGAGGTTTCGCAGATAGATTCTGACCCAGGTCAGAAATAAGTGGAATGTTGTTACTAACCGAGATGTTGCTAAGTTTGTTTTCTTCCGGTAGATATAAATACGTCCGCCCCCCCTATCCAGTCAGAACCCTTCTCAACCCCCAGACCTAAAGCGGAATTGGATAAAGCTGAACAAACGTGTCTTCCATGTAAACCTCAATTCGGAATTACTATTTCTATGTAAACTCGAAGGAAAATAGTTTAATTCGGAATTATTTAATTCGGAATTATTAATTCCGAATTAAAAAACATCATGTAACCGCAGCCATTATTATGTAAAAGCTCATTCTTATGAAAAACGAAGCCATTATGTAAAAATTCATTCTTAGATAATAAAAAAAGCCATTCTGAAATAAACTATTATGCATTAAACTAAGATTAAATAATAATAAAAATATATTTCATAATAATTAAATTTTTTTCATAATAATGGGAAATATTTAATTATAATGGATACGTATTTCATAATAATAACCGTCTGTTTTTCATAATAATAGACTCATTTATTTATTGAATTATGACCCAAACGGGGCTCCATAATGAGGAGGATGAGAGAGTCACAAGAAAAAACGTTTGTGTACAAAACTATTGTCTATTACTGAATAATAAATGCTTTATTCATGCGTTTTTACCCAGGAATACATCACTGTTGAGTCTGTTGCAGCATCTTGAGATTGTTTCATATCATCAGACTAAACATGTAGATAATGATGTTACAACACTGACTTTTGAATCCATTTTTCTACTCGTTCAATCTGGTTGTCTTTAGAGGTCTTCGGACAACCCGAAAACCCGAGGTTCCGACCCGACCCGAATCGGGTCTCGGGTCCATTCAAAAGACGTGACTCCGGGTTCGGGTCAGAATCGGTACAGTTAGTCTCGGGTCCGGTCGGTGCTCTCTGACAGGCTGGGTCCACGTTTACTCCAGAATGGTCAAGATATTGGCGGTGGCAGCTAATGTCAGGACTCGGGGCAGTTTAATTACTGTATTTTCTGGACTATAGGCCGCTACTTTTGTCCCACGCTTTAAACCATGAGGCTTATACAGAGATTTTCTATGAATTTTTCTTCAGCCCTCAGGGGGCGCTCTAGCAGGAAGTGCAAAAACCAAAAAACAAACCAAGTAGTTAAAGGCTATTCTGTTTTTGTTCAGTAGCCTATGTTGGCTATGCTACTATACAGTCATTTGTGAGCATCAATACCTGTTATTATTGGACAAACTGATTAATCCAGGTGTGTCTAACCATTGTAGCTACTCAGACACACCTGGATTTATCAGTTTGTCCAGTCAGTTTGTTGGTTCCCCAGCGGATTTCAGGGTTCTGAGTGGACAGGGGTAAGTTTTTAATCCCAGATGAGGACCGGACGCAGCGTGGAACCAGCAGGTCCGCGATCCGGCTCCAAAGCGGATCCGGCACTGAGTGCAAGTGGACTCCGATACGGGTCCGTTTTGTGTGTCCGTTCTGGATGTCTTTACTGTGTGGGGGGGTTTCAGTACACAGGAGGAGGAAAAATCAGTTCAGGTATGTGAATAAACACGTACAAAATGTTTCGATGTAAATATCTTATTTCTCAGCCTGGATACCGGCGGCTTATAGTCCAGTGCGGTTTATATGTGACAAAATATATATTTTGATTATATTTTAATGGGTGCTGCTATATTCAGGTGCGGCTTATAGTCAAGAAAATAAGGTAATTATTCATTAACGTGGCGTGTTTGTCATGAAACAATCGTGTTGCCGTAGCGTGTTATTAGCGGTTTGCCCGGCAGCTGTAAAGCACAACAGATCACCAACATGACAACGCTGGATGAGAGAACATATTTACAACACGTCCTGACCGGTGTAGGCTATTAGCGTTAGCAGTTGCTACCAATAGCATCTGTATCCGCAAAGAAAATAACGATGTGGATTTATTGTCGTTTCCATCACGTAGCCTATGTAGCAACTGAACCGGTAGAAGAAGACAACTTTAGGTAAGAAAATCAAGTTTTATTCAACGCTAGTCAACTTTAACATGAGCAATTATGGGCTGGATTGTCTCGGTTCTATTCGGGTAACTCGGTTCGGTTCGTGGTCGGAAACTAAAGACTCGGGTCAGGTCAGTTCCAGTTCCAAATACTGCGGGTCCATTTAGGTATCCCGAACTTATGATAATAGCTTGGGTCGGGTCGGTTTTGGGTCGAATTTTCATGGGTCCATTTGGGTTCGGGTCCATGAAAGTGGACCCGTGAAGACCTCTAGTTGTTGTCCTTCTGAGACGACTTCTTCCAGTGATTTTGTCTCTTTTTCAGTCACCCATCGATGTTTCCAAAGACCAAGAACTGTGAAGGATGCTAAAATGGAGGATGTCCGAACCTTTTTGTTTCTGAACCACAATGGAGGAAGTGAGGCGACAGGTTGCTTTTGTGTTTGTCTCTGTCTTTGTTTCCCTAATGCGTGTCCGTCCTCGTGCTGATCTTCCACACCTGAAAGTTTTGTCAGGTTTTATGGGCCAAGCTTGTGATTTTGAGAATTCATTTGAAAATTTTGTTCATTATTTCAGAAAATAAACTGGACATTTTTTAAGCTAAAACCTCCACGTCTCTCCAGTCTCTCATATTCTGGGCCTCACATCGTCTTCGCCTGACTTTCAGATTGTAGGGAAGGACGGAGACGACAAATGGAGCAGACGAGCCGACAGAAGGTGAGACTTGTGAATTAAACTGTTCAGGGGAAAATTTGTTTTATAATGAGCTGATCACAATCAAAAAACCTTTTTGGAAACTTTAAATATGTAAGAAAACTCACACATGTCTTATTTCACAGCGTACGTTGGTCTTCACAGCACCAGCATTTATGTTTGTTTCTAGCTTTATATTAACGTGTAATTCAACACTTTGTCACACGGCTATAAACAACACAATCAGGACAGAGGAACCGACCCAGCAGCAACGACTGCTATCATTAGGGTGTCGCACGCTAGCGTAATGACGCGCTCTGTTTGGCTACGTGAGGCAGTCGCAGCGCTCTTAAGTGCATATTTAGACGTGAAGCTGATTTTCCGGTCTTAAATAAATTACACGGACCAGGGGTTTTCCTTTTTACCGCTGCCAAAACTGCGCCAGCTTTTCACGCGGCCGTTTCAAGCAGCGAACGCCTGAAACCCAAAAGTGTTTCTAAACTCCTCGGCAGCTTGGAGAAACGAAACTCTGCACTGGAGACTGAAAAAATTGTCCATACATGTCTCCCTCAGCATGCTGGAATAACGAAGGACTATAAATCTGACTAAAAGCCTCGGAGCTTTGTGCCCTAAATGGGCTGGTTTCAGATGGCGCGATGACAACGCTCTGCTCTGCAGCGACTATAATCAGGCGTAATCTGGGGCCTTTGGGATCCAACACATTTATCATAAAACCGCAGTTTCAACCTGACACGGCACCTTCTGGACTTCCTCAGCCGCCTCTCTCTCTGTCACGTGACGAAACAAAACATTTTTCTTTCCGTTTCTGTCAGGAGTGACCTCTCGCAGCTGGAATCCCGGATCATGCTTTGACCGTTTGATCGGTCGGTTCCGGGTAGAGGTCTTCATGGGTCCACTTTCATGGACCCGAACCTGAATGGACATTGTGAAAATTCGACCCGAAACCGACCCGACCCGAGCTATTATCATAAGTTCGGGAGTCCGAACCTGAATGGACCCGCAATATTTGGACGTGTCGTAAAAATGTTCTCTCATTCAGCGTAAAAAACAATAAATCCACGTCATTATTTTCTTTGTGGATACAGAGGCTATTGCTAGCAACAGCTAGCACTTATAGCCTACAGCGGTCAGGACGTGTCGTGGAAATGTTCTCTCAATTCGACCCAAAACCGACCCGAGCTATTATCATAAGTTCGGGAGTCCGAACCCGAATGGACTTGCAATATTTGGACCCGGAACTGACACGACCCGAGTTTTTAGTTTCCGACCACGAACCGAACCGAGTTACCTGAATAGAACCGAGACAATCCAGCCCATAGTTGCTCAATTTAAAAGTTGTCTAGTGTTGAATAAAACTTGATTTTCTTACCTAAAGTTGTCTTCTTCTACCGGTTCAGTTGCTACATAGGCTACGTGATGTAAACAACAATAAATCCACGTCGTTATTTTCTTTGTGGATACAGATGTTATTGGTAGCAACTGCTAACGCTAATAGCCTATACTGGTCTGGATGTGTCGTGAATATGTTCTCTCATCCAACGTTTTCATGTTGGTGATCCGTTGTGCTTTACAGCTGCCGGCTAAACAGCTAATAACATGCTACGGTAACACGATTGTTTCATGACAAACACGCCACGTTAATGAATAATTAATTAAACTGCCCCGAGTCCTGACATTGGCTGCCACCAATATCTTTACCTCTCTGGAGTAAACGCGGACACAGCCTGTCAGAGAGCACCAACCAGACCCGAGACTAACTGTACCGATTCAGACCAGAACCCGGAGTCGCGTCTTTTGAATGGACCCGAGACCCGATTCGGGTCGGGTTGGAACCTCGGGTTGTCGGGTTGTTCCGAATCAATCAATCAATCAATCATACTTTATTTATAGAGCACTTTTCATGCAGACAGGAGCAGCTCAAAGTGCTTACCATAAAAACAATACAGGAAACAATAAACACAAATGATGAGCCCCCCCCCCCCCCCCCCCCCCCCCCCCCCCATACACACACATACACATATAAAAACATAGAATTTAAGAATTGTGAGGAAGAATGGTGAGGAAACCTAGAAGACCTCTAGTTCCGAGTCTAGAAATTGTGGGTCCATTCAAGTTCAGACTCCCGAACTTATGATAATAGCTCGGGTCGGGTCGGTTTCGGGTCGAATTTTCACAGGTCCATTCGGGTTCGGGTACATGAAAGTGGACCCGTCCAGAACTCACACTTTGGAAATCCAAACCTCAAGAGCAAACCCGGCCTGAAAGTGAACACTGTGCTGCAATTAAGTGCTTCTGAATTGCATAAACTATTCTGTTTTGCGTAACGCCGCCGTGGAGGTGCTTCGCAACGAAAACTCAAACGCGAGGAGCGATTCAGGGTCTGCTGGGTTTCAGAGTTACCAGATTAATCTGATTAAATCTCTGGGGGCATCTGGTTAACTACACACGTGGACATAATTGTTGGTACCCCTCAGTTAAAGAAGGAAAAACCCACAATTCTCACTGAAATCACTTGAAACTTACAAAAGTAACAATAAATAAAAATTTATTGAAAATTAAACAATCAAAATCAGCCATCACTTTTGAATTGCTGATTAACATAATTATTTAAAAAAACAAACTAATGAAACAGGCCTGGACAAAAATGATGGTACCTCTATAAAAGATTGAAAACTATTTGACCAGAGTGACATGATTAACTCAGGTGTGTCCTTTAATTGACATCACAGGTGTTCCAAACTCATAATCAGTCAGTCTGCCTATTTAAAGGGAGACAAGTAGTCACTTTGCTGTTTGGTGAAAAGGTGTGTACCACACTGAACATGGACAACAGAAAGCGAAGGAGAGAATTGTCCCAGGACATCCGAAAAAAAATTATAGACAAACATCTTAAAGGTAAAGGCTATAAGACCATCTCTAAACAGCTTGAAGTTCCTGTGACAACAGTGGCTTATATTATTCAGAAGTTCAAGACCGACGGGACAGTAGCCAACCTCCCTGGACGTGGCCGCAAGAGGAAAATTGATGACAAATTGAAGAGACGGATCGTTCGAATTGTATCCAAAGAGCCCAGAACAACCTCCAAAGAAATTAAAGGTGAACTCCAAGGCCAAGGTACATCAGTGTCAGATCGCACCATTCGTCATTGTTTGAGCCAAAGTGGACTTCATGGGAGACGACACCACTGCTGAAAAAAATCATAAAAAAGCGAGACTGGAATTTGCAAAAATGCATGTTGACAAGCCACAAAGCTTCTGGGAGAATGTCCTTTGGACAGATGAGACCAAACTGGAGCTTTTTGGTAAGGCACATCAACTCTATGTTCATAGACTCAAAAACCAAGCATACGAAGAAAAGAACACTGTCCCTACGGTGAAACATGGAGGAGGCTCAGTAATGTTTTGGGGCTGCTTTGCTGCATCTGGCACAGGGTGTTTTGAATGTGTGCAAGGTAAAATGAAATCTGAAGACTATCAAGGCATTCTGGAGAGAAATGTGCTGCCTAGTGTCAGAAAGCTTGGTCTCAGTCGCAGGTCATGGGTCTTCCAACAGGACAATGATCCAAAACACACAGCCAAAAACACCCAAGAATGGCTGAGAGAAAAGCGTTGGACTATTCTAAAGTGGCCTTCCATGAGCCCAGATCTGAATCCCATTGAACATCTGTGGAAGGAGCTGAAACATGCCATTTGGAGAAGACACCCATCAAACCTGAGACAACTGGAGCAGTTTGCTCATGAGGAGTGGGCCAAAATACCTGTTGACAGCTGCAGAACGCTCATTGACAAATACAGAAATCGTTTAATTGCAGTGATTGCCTTAAAAGGTTGTGCAACAATATATTAAGTTATGGGTACCATCATTTTTGTCCAGGCATATTTCATTAGTTTGTTTTTTTAAATAATTATGTTAGTCAGCAATTCAAAAGTGATGGCTGATTTTGATTGTTTAATTTTCAATACATTTTTATTTATTGTTACTTTTGTAAGTTTCAAGCGATTTCAGTGAGAATTGTGGGTTTTTCCTTCTTTTACTGAGGGGTACCAACAATTTTGTCCACGTGTGTATATCATCCGTAAGCATCTTGTCTTAGTTCAGGGGTTCAGACTCATCAGCATCATGGTTGAAGGGCCAGATTGACAGCATGAATGTAACAAAATACAATATAAATCAAAATAAATTAAACTTCACCTTATTATATTGTTAAATAACTGTTTCTGTATTTATTATGTATGTACATCACTGAGAGTATCCATTACCTTTGTTTCAGAAGCGGGAGCGATTCTTGGTTTTTCTTGTGGGCTAAATTTAGCATACTTAGCTCCGTGTTTGACGACTGACACCGCCTCATAACACAAAAGACATACTGTTTTTTTCAACTTGAGATACAAACTTGTATTCTTTTTCCCGTCGTTCATAAAACTGTCTTCCTTGTGCATCAATGTTTCTTTTCTTTGACATGTTGGGGTTAGTTTGTAGAGGTTTTGAAAATCATCTTGATGTCTTGCTCATGGTGATGTACTGTTATGGTTGTGGGTAACGACGAAATGCATTGTGGGAGATGTAGTTTATTGTCAATATGCGCTTTAAAGCGGCGTAAGCTTATTTAAAAGTATTAGAATATTGGTTTAAAATTTAAGCCAATAATGCACAAGCTGTCGAGGGCCACACAAAATGCCGTGGCGGGCCACATTTGGCCCGCGGGCCTTGTGTTTGACACATGTGTCTTAGGGGATAGTGTCTTCTGGCCTCAGTCTTCGCCAGTTAAACCACCGTGTGCTCAGCTGTTGATCAGGGTCCAGTAAGAGGACGGTTCAGTTAGAAACAGCCAAACGTCTGACGTCTAACTAATCCAAATAACGTGTTTGTTTTGGGTTTTTTTTAACCACGAAGGCAACTTCATGAGTTTGCAACCTTAAAAAAAAAACAGAAAAAACAAAAAAAAAAAGCACCATTTCCTTTCTGCTGACGGTAATTATAACCGGTGTTGCTACCGGGCCTGGACGCTCCGGTTTCTCCTGACGCATCAAGGTCTCTGGATCAGCGTTTGAACCCACTTGAAAGTCGCAGCGGAGATGAAAGCGCGCCGTCTCAACACACAGGATATAAAAATCACTGAAATCTGACACCCTTTCATCCGCGCGTCTGCAGGTGACCTTTCACTTGCTGGTTGAAACCTTGATGTTTCAGACAAAGGTATCCGTGATCCGTCTTCCTCCTCGTGACGAAGCCCCCCCCCCCCCCCCCCCCCCCCCCCCCCCCCCCCCCCCCCCCCATGGAAAACAGAACTAATGCTTATTGTTGTTGCTTGACTTCACAGGCTGTAATTTGGGGTTTTAAGTTACAGTCGTGGCCCTGCGGCGTGAGATTGCTGCACCTGCACAGGGGAGCTTTAACCCTAACCTTCGTTAGTCGGCTCGGCTTTTGTGTTTGCTCGGTGACGTCACGGCTGGTCATCAACTGCGTGGCGGTTTCTGAGCAGGCGCATCGAGCACGTCGGCGGGCGGGAGCACGGTCTGGCTTTCGTGCCTTCAGAACCATGTTGCATTAGTGGCTACTGGATGAGAGTTTGGCGTTTCACAGCTCAAATACTGCGATTGTCATTTCTATTTCTGGCTGTCAAGCTCAAATGTAATTTCCAACATGCGGTGGGGCGTCGCCACGCTGGGTGGCGTGGTTAACAGTCACTGTCAGGTGAGTGTGGGATGTGACACCAGCTTAGTTGAGATGTGCTCATAGACAACATGCCTTTGGCCAAGAGGTGGGTAATAAAGGAGATGACTCCCTGCTGTGTCAGAGTCACAGACGGCTCAGAGACGGTGGTCCGTTTCGTTGACTCAACAGAAGCATCGCCGCCGGTGCTATGTCACCTTGCTATATGGTTTAACCCTAGTTCCTCTGTTTCTTGGAGACTAGTTGAGGAGAATATAGCACTACCCCATCGGTTGGAAGATCTGGTGTTTTCTAATATACCACTGAAAAAAGCCAAACTACGTTTAGGTTCCGTTATTTTATTTCTTCTTACATCTTACCCTACTGTAAAGAGCATGTCGGCATAAATCGTAAATGGCATAATCACACATCAATTTTCAATAACTTCTCACTTCTTACCGTAATATCCCCCTTTTCATTTCCTCGTTGGAAGACTAAAGTAACTAAAGTAAGTAACCTCAATAGCACCAACATGGGGGACGGACTCTAAACTTTATAAATTAATTTATGGACCTTATAAATCTTTACCAGTAGAGGGCATATCTAAATGAAATAAATGATAGAGAGATTAGCTGGGATGCAGTCTGGAAAAACCTTAGTAACATTTCCAAAAACCCAACCACCAGTTAATACACTAAAAATATGTTCACAGAATATATCTCACCACTAGAAGGCGCTATTCTATGATCACCAAATCCCCAAACTGTGACCTTTGCTCACTTAATGCACAGGGGTCATTTTTACGTGTTTATTGGGAGTGTCCTGGTGTGGCCGACTTCTGGAAGGAAATAACTCTTACTTTAAGTGATATTTGCAAGATCAGCATCCCGGTTTCTCCAGCTTTACTTTTGCTTAATGATTGATTTTTAAAAAAAATTATGATTATTATTTTATTTAATTTTTTATTTTATTTAATTTTTTTTCATTTATATATATTTATTTTATCCATTTATTTAATTTTATTTATAATTATTATTATTTTTATTTATTTATTTATTTATTTTTAAGAGAGATCCTGGGTGGGAGGTTCATACAAGTCGTTGTTGTTGTATGTTGTGTATGTTTGTTTCATGGGAAGGCCGATAACATTTTGCATCTGTGCACTTTCTATACGGGGGGTGGGGGGGGGTGGAGGGGGGGTTAAAAAGAAAATGTAAGCGATGTAACATATATATATGCAGTACATGCTTCAATAAAAAAATTGATCACAAAAAAATAAACATCGCCACTGGTTTTCAGGTGTCATTTTACATTTACGCTGCGCAGCAGCTGGTGGTGCGTCTCTTAATGCGGGTAACTGTTTGTGGCGTCGCTTCTTGTCGTGATAAACGGATTGCAGCTCATTTTCTCCTCCTGTACGTTCTCCCTGAGGTCAAGGTCCCAACTAGCCCTCATCCCGAGGGGTGACCGGACCCGGCACCGGCTCCAGTGTCACCTCCCCCTTGGTTCCTGCCCTCATTGGCCCTTGATCCAGTTTCCTCGGCTATGGCTCCAGTCTCCCCAACTCCAGGCTCCCGCCTCATTGGCTCTTGCTCTACCTGCCACCCGCCCAGCAGCGACTCTGTCTGCTGCCCCCAACATGTTCCCGTACATCCTTTTAGCCGTTGAACTGTTTCTTCATTTGCATCTTCTGGTTTTGGTTCTGGGTCTCTGGTCTGGTCTTCGGTTTACCTCCCGTTCTCGGTCTCGTTTGTCAGATCTTCATCTGATCTTGTTTTGAAATGTCTAAAGAATTTAAGAAGAAATTATTTTGTTACATGAAGAAAAACTAACTTTGCCCCATTTCTTCTTCAGATTTAGAGCTCTTCCTACTCCCCGAGGACAGCTCCATTTATCTCCGCTGATCTATTTAGCCATCAAACTGCGCGACTGAACAGGAAATGAATACGTTGTGGCCCGCCATCTTGAGCTTAAATAATTTAGGCTCTCATTTTGGGGGACCACTTACAATCAATCAGCAGCAGGAGAGGAGGGACATCCCCCATTACAAAATGCTAATTCCTGGAAACATGATTAGATAACAGTCCTACTGAGGGCACCAACACGCAAAAACACTGGAGTGTCCTTCCCCCTTTTATCGCAGTCGGGATCCCATTATGCCGTTGCATAACCCGCTGTGCTTCCTGGTCACTAAGCAAACTCACTGGGAGAGTTTGAGTTCTCACTTCATTAGGATGCAAGTGGGGCTCCGGCCCCCGGTGGATGTGAGGGCCTTTGTTTGTGTCTGAGCTGAAGAAGAAGCCATTCGTCCCGCTGTCTCAACTGGCTCAGGGGAGTTTAATAGCTGAAGATTGACCTAGTTGCCTCGTCTGGTCTGTGTTCACTTGTCTCTGTGGAGCAGCTTCTTCTGGAGCTGGAGCTCTGGAGGTCAGGCTCTGGCAGAGGTCAGCTGGAGCTCTCAGAGGTCAGCTGGAGCTCTCTGGAAGAGGCAGGAGAGTCTGGCAATGGCAGAGGTCAGCTGGAGCTCTGGCAGAGGTCAGCTGGAGCTCTCAGAGGTCAGCTGGAGCTCTGGCAGAGGTCAGAGGTCAGCTGGAGCTCTGGCAGAGGTCAGCTGGAGCTCTGGCAGAGCTGGAACTCTTGTCAGAGGTCAGCTGGAGCTCTGGTCAGAGGTCAGCTGGAGCCCTGGTAGAGGTCAGAGGTCCGCTGGAGCTTTGGAAGAGATCAGAGGTCAGCTGGAGCTCTGGCAGAGGTCAGCTGGAGCTCTGGCAGAGGTCAGCTGGAGCTTTGGCAGAGATCAGAGGTCAGCTGGAGCTCTGGTAGAGGTCAGAGGTCAGCTGGAGCTCTGGCAGAGGTCAGCTGGAGCTTTGGCAGAGATCAGAGGTCAGCTGGAGCTCTGGCAGAGATCAGAGGTCAGCTGGAGCTCTGGCAGAGGTCAGCTGGAGCTTTGGCAGAGGTCAGAGGTCAGCTGGAGCTCTGGCAGAGGTCAGAGGTCAGCTGGAGCTTTGGCAGAGATCAGAGGTCAGCTGGAGCTCTGGCAGAGGTCAGAGGTCAGCTGGAGCTCTGGCAGCCCTCGCTGCAGATGTCTTTGAGGACAGATTCAGTCAGAATGAATAGAAGGAAACATTAGTTTACATCACAGGCCAGCTTGAGTTTAAATATGCATCTTGTGGTCACTGACCTATGTCCCGTCTGATTGGCCAGGCTGGTCTGCTTCTGTGTGTGAGATCATGGAGGGTTTGTTTGTTTCTCCATACGTAGTCTGGTGATGTCACAGTACTCGGTAAACAACAAATGGCTCATTGAATTTCACATTTCCAGACCAGGGTGGCTCTCGACAAAGCGATGAGGCGGTGTCACGTCAAAGTTTTTCATTTGATTGTCCCCTCAGCCACAGAAATGTTATTTTTCTCCTCCATTAATAAGTGTCCCTTAACAAACTGTGTCAAAACACACATCCTGTAGTTGTGAAATAGATGTTACTCTGACCTGTTATCTCACCCCCCAAGTGGTTGCAGCAGATGGTCCACTCACTATCTGGGCTTTGTTGGAGGTCTTATCTGGTTTAAGGGAAGGGAAGGGGGGGGGGGGGGGGGGGGGGGGGGGGGGGAAGGGGGGGGGGGGGGGGGGGGGGGGGGGGGGGGGGGGGGTTCCTTTCCACTGTCACCCACCCAGAGCTCAGTCGTGGAGGCTAAGTTAAAAAAGAAGAGTAAAGATAATCTGTTGGCTTCGTTAGCAGGGTCACTTTTTCAGATCTGACACCATTTTAATGCTTTTACAATAAACTGCAACTACTTGTATTTAAATGGAATATATTTGCAGTATAGTTGGACTTTTATGAACTAAACTGGAAATGAACCTGTGTGCTTTTGCTGTAACAGGCCCTGTGGTGTCTTTTATTGTAACTCGATGCAAAATAAATTGTTTTGATTCAAAGCGATTCGACTGACGTTCTGAAAAACGTAAATATATGGAAATACTTCTGGAATAAAAAGTGACCTCAGTCGTCCCAGCAGTCGTCACATCTGAAATGACTCGAAGAGTGACTCATGCAATGCTTGTGAGCGTTTTATTTGTCTTCCCGGTGCCCCCGTTTTATCGTGGACACCAGGAAATAATCTGTTTACATCCTGGAAACGCTTCAAGCCCTTCTCTGCGTTTATCTCTGGGTTTTACAACATCCTCCCGTCTTCTCTTCTGCTGGAAACGACTGAGACTCGTGAATGTTTCTCTGCTCACCTCTCAGGGCGCCTCAGCTTTTCAAATGCAGTCGCATTCAAACATAGCGGCAGGAACATGTTCTCTGCAGGGGGTGCTGGGTGTGTGTGTGTATATATGTGTATATATATATATATATATATATATATATATATATATATATATATATATATATATATATATATATATATATATCAGGGTTATAATAGTTTTGGATTTTCCATTAGTTTTGTTTTTATTTAGTTTTTAGTTTAGTTTTCAAATTCAGTTAGTTTTAATTTGTTTTTAGAGCAGTTTTCATTCATTTTGAAATACTTAGTTTTAGTTTAGTTTTTATTAGTTTCAGTGTTAGTTTTAGTTTTATTTTGTAAATTAGGGTTGTAATTTTGGTTCCAGTGAAGCACTGAACTTTTTGAAGGCAATCGAATCACATAGTCGTGTTTACATTCTGGTATCAATAAACATATTTATCAATGCATCTTCCCTCTTGTGGTGTTCCTGCATATTTACTGACCAGCAGCTATCTGGTCTCCATGGAAACAGTCCATTATAGTTGCTGTTTTCTCACCCTAACCCTTCCCAACGCTGACTGGCCTGCAGCTGTAGCTTCTCTTTCCAGGGGGCTATCTTACGCTAGCTTATCCAGCTAGTCTTGGTTAGCCTTCTTCCCAGGGGGCTAGCTTAGGCTAGATTATCCAGGTAGTCTTGGTTAGCCTTCTTTCCAGGGGGCTAGCTTAGGCTAGCTTATCCAGCTAGTCTTGGTTAGCCTTCTTTCCAGGGGGCTAGCTTAGGCTAGCTTATCAGCTAGTCTTGGTTAGCCTTCTTGTGTGAGCTTTTCAAATGGACTTTCAGATTCGTGGGTTTTTTTCTCCTTCAGAAGTATTCCACACATTGTATCACCTTCTTCTACAACAAGGCACTTATTTTTATCGTTAACACAGTCATAGTCAAAGAAATCCCAAATAGGACTGAGACGCTTTCTCCCAACTTTTGCCGCAGCCATCACTGCTGATCACTTTAGTTTTTTTTTTTTTTGCAGTTGTTGTTGTATGGCGGAGCGAAGTTAATAGATTTCAAATGTTTATGAGGAAAAACATTACAAACACGAAAACAAAGGACGCTCTTGATATTATTATAATTAATTTTAGTTCATTTTATAAACACATAATACAGTTTCAGTTAGTTATCGTTTTTTTTTAAACTTGTTTTTATCTTATTTAAGTTAAGGAAAATGTTTTTTCAATTCTAGTTTTCATCATTTTGTTTGTTTTCGTTAACAATAATAACCTTGGTGTGTGTGTGCCGTAGCAACTATAAAGTATATAACAGCATTTGTTGCGGTAGACGAGACGACCGATGTCAGTAACGCGGCGCAGCTGATGTTTTTAAAATACTGCAGAACGAATCATTGGATGAGCAGTTCTGCCTGTCAGGGGTGAAAGAGTTTTTTGACACTTTTGCGCTCGGAGCACCTGAGATTGCGCATCTCCAAGCGCAAGGAGAGGGCCAGCGCACAGTTCAAGAAACTCCACAACAGTGTTCTGGAAAACCTGATCTGCCAGATAAGGAACCAATTTATAGATCAGGAACAATTAATGTTCCTGTCTCTCCTTGACCTCCAGCAGTTTCAGACATATCGGAAATAAATTCCTCCATCCAACCCTGGACGTGACTGTTCCCACATCCACCACAACTGACCAGACATCCTCTGACCTCAACAGAATAAAAACGTATGAAAGTAATACAGTGATGGTTAATCTCTAAATTAGGCAGCGCCCTCTTCTTGTTATATTGTGTTTTTATTGGTGGCTTGTATGATTATAACGTCATGGTGGATTAAATAGTTAAACCCACACTGGCCCAGGTACCAAATACACGACCCGCCCCTGAATAATACTGTAAGAAACATTAAACCAGACCACTAGAATTTAGAGTAAATTTTTAACATTTTATTTTTTTCCTACCACATTTTTTCTCACTTGTTTTTAATGTTTTTTTTTTGTTTGTTTGTTTGTTTGCAGCCCCCCCAGCACCCCTACTTCCCCTGATACTGCATTCAAAGGCTTCATCTAAAAATGGTCTCATCGGCGCCGGCAGCCGCACAAACACGATGGATGACAAAAACAGTCAAATGGAGGGAGAACGATGAGAAATCTGAGTCCTGCTGCAGCGTGTTGTATTGTGATATTTTCAGGCAGAGTGATTTAATTAAGTTCAGGTTTGGGAGGGGGCGGGGACACAGCTGCCTCTGAAGAGGAGATGTTTACAGCAACTGATAAGGTTTCACTTCCCAAAAGTGCACGGGGCCTCGCGCTCGCCCGCCAGCTGAAGGCTTCCTGCAGGACCAGGATGCACCTGCGCCGGTTGAACTGGTCTTGAGTGTTTCCAAGCGCGTCACGGCCGCTCCCAGCGGAGGGTGGAGGGGTGGGGGTGGGGGGGTCATTGTATGAAAAGCTGCTGAACTCGTGGAACGCTGCGGCGCCGAAACACAGTTGTTGCAGTTTTGTTTCTCTCTGCGACGAGGTGACTGTAAATCCGCGGAGGTCAAGGACAAATTCCTTTTAATCTCATTTCTCAGAGCAGGTCAGCATTTACCCGGATGCTCCGTCACTGATTGAATCCGTCCACGTGGTTCCCAAACCCCCCACACAGATAGTTCAGGACAGAGATGAAGCAGGAAGCAGGAATCCCTCCAACACGCGTGTGATTGTAAAAAAAACACCTCAAAACTGGACGACCTCCACGTTTATCCATCAGCTTCACTCTGGCAGGATTCCTTTAGCTGATAAAGCATTGAAAACATGCAGCGAAGGTCAAAATGTATCTTTGTCGTGATGGAAGTCAACAGCTCAGAGAGCTGAGAACACGCAGCTCCTCTTCGTTATCTCTGAGAAACGAATGCGCTCCTACTCTGAACGCCAAACGCCACACATTTTTCTGATTACAATCGCCGCAAAGGTTTCAGCTTCAAAACAGCAGCCCGGCTAAAAATAAAGGTGCTGTGGGGGTTTATCATCATCATCATCACCTTTTTTCTTTCTTCCTAAATTTAACTTCCTTTTCTCCCTCTTTCTTTCCCTTTATATATTATAAATGACAGTTTTCCCTTTTGAAAACTGTCATATATTGAAGTTTGCGGATGACTCTGTTATAGTGATCCTGCTGAATAGTACTGAGACGTCACATGGTCCTGTGTTTGAATACTTTTTGAAATGGTGTGAGGAATCTTTCTTATCTTTGAATGTCCTAAAGACAAAGGACAGACACACAGAGTGAACTACTATTCAGAACAACATATTTGGCTCCTAAACAACTGTTTCTTTATTTGTACATTTATACGTATTTAAGGTTCAGATTAAAGTCCAAAGTTTATTTCATTTGAACTTGCACTATAATTTTTGTTCCTGGTAATTGTTTGCATATTTTGACCTACTATGGTTGTTAAAGTGTTTATTTAAATTTGCACCAGACAAATAAGTTTTATTTCTGTTATTTATTTTGTTCATTTAAAATAAAACCTCCTTTTGTGCCAGTTGTTTGCCCTTTTAATGTGAAAGATTTTGCCTTCTGATGTTTTAGTATGACAAGAAAATCACAAGATTTTGTGAAATTGTTTAAATTATGTCTTTTTCGGACATTTGTACAGCAATTAAGAATACCGTGATAATATCGTAAACCGTGATAATTTGGTCACTATAATCGAGATATCAAATTTTCCATATCGTTACATCCCTAGTGCACGTCTCCACCTCTCTGGCACTTCGGCCAAAGTGTGTCACGGACATTTCATCAGGACCCTTAAAAGTCTGGAAAGATTTCAACAAGGAATCTTGTGTCATCGAGGCCGTCGTTCCCACCAGAAATGACTAAAAACACCATCAATCCTTCACTGAGTGATTGTGTTCGATGTCACAGAGTCTGTTTACACAGTTGTGTCTGTGCAGATCCTGTGTGTGCGTGCATGTGTGTGTGCACGTGTGTGTGCGTAGTAAAGCTGTGTGTCCATTCTTTTGGACAAAAGACAAAACGAGCTGAGTCATCAGTGCACACAGAGGCCACAGGAGCCACCGGTCCGGCTGCATACCTCCGGGTGCGAATGTTTGTCGAGTGAACCCAAACTGGCGGCACCGGCGGCTGCTCGCAGGCGGGCCTCGACGCCCTAGGCCGAGCCGCCGCTCTGTGAGCAACCATGACAGATTCATTATTATGTCAAAATCAAACACTTTTTGAGGAAATAAAAAGACATTTTTGACACAAATATTTCCACTAAAGGACAAATGATACTGTCTGATTGACGCTTTATTTTATTATTTTCAGCCTCGTAAGACCGTCCTGGAGATGGTTGCTTTGCTAACTGCACCTTTTCCAGCAGCGTTCAAGGGAATGTTGATGCTAGGTGGTCTCGCCGGACTTGCTACCAGACCGATCTGAGCTGGGTTCAGGTGGGTTCATCTAAACACAGGGGCGGTCCGAGCCTGGAGGAGTGCTGCCGCAGCGTCACAGCTGCAGACCTCCAACCCTGTCGGCTGGACTTCAGTCCCATTTCCTGCGTTTCCCCGAACTTGTCTTTTCCATCACAGGTCCAGGTGTTAAAAGCTTTCACCTGGAGGTGGGTAACAGTTTTTAGTAGGGCTGGGCAACGATTAAAATTTTTAATCGCGATTAATCGCATGATTTCCCTGATTAATCACGATTAATCGCATTGTATACGGAAAATCAAATAAGGAATTCATAAAGTAGTGTAAAGGTCACTTTTATTTAAATGTTCTGCTGCCATATGAACTAATGTGTCATAACATTTGTTGTTCAAACACTTTTAACATCAGCACTTGTCTGTAACACATATTTAGTGTAAATCTCATCTTAAAAAAGGTCAAATAAAATAAAGCTTATTGCTGCTGCCAGGACATTAATGTCATCCTGTTTTTTTCTGAAAAAAAAAAAAAAAAATCTACAAACAAAATCCTAACAATCTAGAGGCCACAATCAGAACATTAAAACAAGTAATTTCTGAGGTAACAGCAGAAACTTTTAACGGGGAGTTCAACTTGTCAGTTGTTACAAATAACCTTGTTTCTGTTGAATCCTCCGTCTGGGAGAACTTTAAAATGAAAATGTTAAAATTCAGTAACTTTATCAATTCGTAATTATTTGTGTATCATTTGTTTTTTTTCTTTCGATTTTCAATTGTCAATCAAAAATTTAAAGTTAAAAAGTGACTCTTTATTTTTTTTCTGCTTTTTAATCTAACACAAAAAAAAAAACAAAAAAAAATGCCTGTTTTTTTTTTATTTCAATTTTAGCAAACAAGCCACAGGACTGAATTTGTTTTTAATATTTTATTGTCTGGTTTACATGACCCAGAAATGGCTTTGTTTTATAATCAAGGAACAGACTTTCTGCTGTTATTACACATCTGCGCCACTAGATGGAGCCGCACTGCGGTAACCAGCTAGAGAACAGCAGGACAGTGAACACATGGAGCAGATCTGATGGAACATGGAGGAATGACGCCATCGTCTTGAACAAAGGGGTTTAAAAGTTTTTTTTTTCAGAGAGAAATGTTAATATTGCTACCTGAGTTGCTACCTGAACTGTAAAGTTCACTGATTTTTACCGTTCTCCATGTCTGTTTCAGCTCTTCTGCATGTTTACCTCCCAATTCTCTTCCAGTTCCGCAGCAGCCAGTAACAGACTTTTCAAAACAAAAGCATGTGAGCAACATGCGTTAACACGCGATAAAATAAATGTCGGTGTTAATAAATTAATTCGTTAACGCAATAATAACGCGTTAACTTGCCCAGCCCTAGTTTTTAGTTTCATTTTTTTCAGGCTGTACAAATGTTGTTGAAGTGATCAAAGGGACAATAAAAAAAATGTCTGATGTCAAGTCTGATAAATTCACCATCAGATGGCCGAATTTATCAGAATTTATTAACTGGTCAGATGCACGGTGGAGCGGGAACGCTGGGAAATGGCTGCTGTCTGTTTTGTGGTAGAGACACGTTGGTCCAGTTACCAGTTCAGGAGCCGTAGTGGTTGCTGGGAACAGTGGCCCTCGGACGTCCCTATCTGATTCGCCACAAAACCCCTCCCCCACTGGGACTGCTTTGGTACGTTTCGTACCGGTGGAAATGGCTGCGAATGGGAGGGGTACCAGACCCTTTCTATGAGGGAAAATGTTCTCAAAGATGAAGGTAATGCCCCCCCACCCCCCCACGCTTTCTCTGAGGGTCGGGGGTCACATGTGTGCTTTAGCCTGAGATGGAAACAGAGCCAGGTTGGGGCGGATCCATGCAGGCCGCTCTGCGGTTTGAGGTGCAAAGCCAGTTGCATGTGAAGGACTGCAGATTAGAGGTCTTCACGGGTCCACTTTCATGGACCCGAACCCGTATGGACCCGTGAAAATTCGACGTGAAACCGACCCGACTCGAGCTATTATCATAAGTTCGGGAGTCCGAACCTGAATGGACCCACAACATTTGGACCCGGAACTGACCCGACCCGAGTCTTTAGTTTCCAACCACGAACCGAACCCAGTTACCCGAATAGAACCGAGACAATCCAGCCCATAGTTGCTCATGTTAAAGTTGTCTAGCGTTGAATAAAACTTGATTTTCTTACCTAAAGTTGTCTTCTTCTACCGGTTCAGTTGCTACATAGGCTACGTGATGTAAACAACAATAAATCCATGCCGTTATTTTCTTTGTGGATACAGATGCTATTGGTAGCAACTGCTAACGCTAATAGCCTACACCGGTCAGGACGTGTCGTGAATTTGTTCTCTCATCCAGCGTTGTCATGTTGGTGATCCGTTGTGCTTTACAGCTGCTGGGCAAACCGCTAATAACACACTACGGCAACATGATTGTTTCATGACAAATACGCCACGTTAATGAATAATTAATTAACTGCCCCGAGTCCTGACATTGGCTGCCACCGCCAATATCTTTACCTCTCTGGAGTAAACATGGACCCAGCCTGTCAGAGAGCACCGACCGGACCCGAGACTAACTGTACCCATTCAGACCAGAACCCGGAGTCACGTCTTTTGAATGGACCCGAGACCCGATTTGGGACGGGTTCGGAACCTCTGGGTTTTGGGTTGTCAGGTTGTTCCGAAGACCTCTACTGCAGATTAGTCCGCTTTAGCGCTTTAATCTGACCGCCGCTCTCTAAGAAGACCGGATGAAGTCACAGCTAATCCACGAGCTCCTTCTGCTCGTGAGTCGTGAGTCATGTGACAACCCGTAAAAATCTGACACGGGACGATTTGACTGAGAGTCAGTGTGGTAAGAGGCTTAATGTTGGCTCGGTGACCGTGCACGCCTTGTACAATGAATTCACCGCCGCGGTAGATGGGGTAGAAACATGGGGGTGGGGGGGCTGTGGCAGTCAGTGTTGGGCAAGTTCACTTTCTACAAGAAATAGTTAAGTTCATAGTTCACAGAAGTTAAAATAAACTAGTTCAGTTCACCATTTCAAAAGATTAACTAAATAGTTAATTTTTAGTTCATTTTTTTTCATTCTTTTTTAATGTTGCTGCAGCAATTATTTGTCAAAATGATTATCTATGAAACCAGAGGAAACAAAACCTTTGGCTAAACTTCAAGGGTGTCTTAATGACATTAAGTCCTGGATGTCCTCTAACTTTTTGCTTCTAAACTCGGATAAAACAGAGGTTATTGTCTTTGGTCCCAAACACCTGAGGAATGGATTGACTGGATTTACGCTGGCTTCCAGCACAGTTGTGAAAAACCTTGGAGTTATTTTTGATCAGGATATGTCATTTAAGCAGCATATTAATCAGGTTTGCAAGACTGCCTTTTTTCATCTCCGAAATATTGCCAAGATTAGGAGCATCCTCTCCCAGGGTGATGCCGAAAAATTAATCCACGCGTTTGTTAGCTCTAGACTGGATTACTGTAATGCGTTGTTAGCAGGATGTCCGAAAAGCTCGCTAAATAGCCTTCAATTGATCCAGAACGCAGCAGCGAGGGTGCTGACAGGAACCCGCAAGCGAGATCACATCTCTCCCGTGTTAGCCTCCCTCCATTGGCTTCCCGTGAAATTTAGAATTGAGTTTAAAATTCTGCTTCTCGCATATAAGGTCCTTAATGGCCTAGCTCCGCGCTATTTACAAGACTTGATAGCATGTTATGCTCCTAATAGAGCTCTCCGCTCTCAGAGTGCAGGATTACTCGTCGTTCCTAGAATATCTAAAAGTAGGTTTGGAGGACGGGCCTTCTGCTACCAGGCACCTTTTTTATGGAACCAGCTACCAGTTTGGGTTAAGGAGGCTGATACTATCTCCATTTTTAAAACTAAATTGAAAACATTTCTGTTCAGTAAAGCCTACAGTTAGTCTAATCTATAGTGTGTAGGGGCTAATAGTTATAACTATAGTTGTAGTAGTAAGACTTGAGTAGCTCGTCTTAATCATAGCTTCGTCATAGTTATGCTGCTATAGGCCTACGCTACAGGGGGACACCAACATGATCTGCTGAGTGGTGTCTCCACTGCTCTTCTCCTTTTTCTTCCCTTTCTTCCTCCCTTCCCCCTCCTCCAGCTCATTTATGATTATTTGGGAGCACCCTGTTACTGAAACTGTGCTCCATTTTCTTTGCTTTCCTGTGTTTGTTGTGCTGGTTCTCCCCCCCTTTTCTTTCTGTGTATTTGCAGGCTAGAGTTTCCTGGGTTTCATGCTGACTTGCAGTGCCATCCTCTGTCCATCCCGGGGTTCTCCTCCACTTGTGTTTGGGTGCCGACTGGCGTGGTGATCGGCGACCTGGTCCTCTGGCCATCTCATCCCAGTGCTGCTGCCTCGACGCCCTCGGAGGGAAGACGCACCCGTAGGCCCTTGGAGGGAAGACGCACCCATAGGCCCTTGGAGGGAAGACGCACCAGTAGGCCCTTGGAGGGAAGACGTACCAGTAGGCCCTTGGAGGGAAGACGCACCCGTAGGCCCTTGGAGGGAGACGCACCAGTAGGCCCTCGGAGGGAAGACGCACCAGTAGGCCCTTGGAGGGAAGACGTACCAGTAGGCCCTAGGAGGGAAGACGCACCCGTAGGCCCTTGGAGGGAGACGCACCAGTAGGCCCTCGGAGGGAAGACGCACCCATAGGCCCTCGGAGGGAAGACGCACCCGTAGGCCCTCGGAGGTAAGACGCACCCGTAGGCCCTCGGAGGGAAGACGCACCCGTAGGCCCTCGGAGGGAAGACGCACCCGTAGGCCCTCGGAGGGAAGATGCACCCATAGGCCCTCGGAGGGAAGACGTACCCGTAGGCCCTCGGAGGGAAGACGCACCCGTAGGCCTTCGGAGGGAAGACGCACCCGTAGGCCTTCGGAGGGAAGACGCACCCGTCAGCCCTCGGAGGGAAGACGCACCAGTAGGCCTTCGGAGGGAAGATGCACCCGTCAGCCCTCGGAGGGAAGATTCACCTGTAGGCCCTCGGAGGGAAGATGCACCCATAGGCCCTCGGAGGGAGGACGCACCCGTAGGCCTTAGGAGGGAAGACGCACCTGTAGGCCTTCGGAGGGAAGACGCACCCGTAGGCCCTCGGAGGGAAGATGCACCCGTAGGCCCTCGGAGGGAAGACGCACCCGTAGGCCCTCGGAGGGAAGACGCACCCGTAGGCCCCGGAGGGAAGATACACCCGTAGGCCCTCGGAGGGAAGACGCACCCGTAGGCCCTCGGAGGGAAGACGTACCCGTAGGCCTTCGGAGGGAAGACGCACCCGTCAGCCCTCGGAGGGAAGACGCACCAGTAGGCCTTCGGAGGGAAGATGCACCCGTCAGCCCTCGGAGGGAAGATTCACCTGTAGGCCCTCGGAGGGAAGATGCACCCATAGGCCCTCGGAGGGAAGACGCACCCGTAGGCCTTAGGAGGGAAGACGCACCTGTAGGCCTTCGGAGGTAAGATGCACCTGTAGGCCCTCGGAGGGAAGACGCACCCGTAGGCCCTCGGAGGGAAGATGCACCCGTAGGCCCTCGGAGGGAAGACGCACCCGTAGGCCCTCGGAGGGAAGATGCACCCGTAGGCCCTCGGAGGGAAGACGCACCCGTAGGCCCTCGGAGGGAAGACGTACCCCTAGGCCCTCGGAGGGAAGATGCACCTGTAGGCCCTTGGAGGAAAGACGCACCCGTAGGCCTTCGGAGGGAAGACGCACCCGTAGTCCCTCGGAGGGAAGACGCACCGTAGGCCTTCGGGGGGAAGATGAACCTGTAGGTCCTTGGAGGGGAGACGCACCCGTAGGCCCTTGGAGGGAAGACGCACCCGTAGGCCCTCGGAGGGAAGACGCACCCGTCAGCCCTCGGAGGGAAGACGCACCCGTAGGCCCTTGGAGGGAAGACGCACCCATAGGCCATTTAAAATATCTCAGATCAAAGCGTCCAGAAAACCTTAGCTCCATCAGGTCAGAAGCTCCTGCAGTGAAGAGCCACCTCTGATTGCCATGGAAATGTAGACAGCCTGAAGAGCTACGGCCAGAGCGGCGAGCGTTAATCACCGAGGAACATCAATATAACCCCCCCCTCCGCCCATCCTTTTCTCATCCCGCTAAAAAGGGCCCAGTCCATTATTCAGCCTCGTCTTTCTCCGCCATTAATGAACTCCTGCTAAAAGCTCCTCATGTCGCGGCTTTTTAAACGCCTCCGCCAGTGTCAGCGCCAGCACCAGCGCCGGGGGAGGGACGGGAAACAACAAACCAGTTGAGATGCCGACGCCTCCCGTTTGGGCGGCGGACCAAAATAGTGCAGATTTAATTACGGCCCAATGTGATTCCAGTTAGAAAGATTCGATTTAGAGGCGACACAGAGTGAGAGCGGCTGTGTTTGGCGTCCAGACGGACGAGAAACTCTCATCGACACGTTTGTGATGACGCGGATCTGCGCGGGACCGCCCTTTAGCCTCCTGCGTGACCCGTTTGGATGCAGCTGATCATTCGATCTGACCTGAAAGCTGCTCAGTTTGTTGGTTATATCATTTGATTGATTGGTAAGAGCTCTAACTGCCATGAGAGTTTAAGAACCTTACAAATCCCAGAAATTGCATATTTGTCCACCTTTGTGCTCTTAGTATCCCCCCCCCGAAGTGTTACTTCAAACTTTTTTTTTTTTTTGGTCTGTTAAATTAAGCCCTGCCCACAGACACCAGAGCACATGGAAGCCCGGTGTTACTGGGAAAGAAGGCGAAGCTTGATGGACAGAAGTGTGAAAAATAAGACGACCTAAAGACTTAACTCATGTCGACATACAGCGCCGAGATAATTAAGGATGGGAATTGATAAGATTTTTCCGATTCCGATACCATTATCGATACTGTTTAACAATTCGATTCTTTATCGATTCTCTTATCGATTCTAATTTGGGGGAAAAGGAGAACTAACAGTTTTATTAGCATCAATTTACTTAGTTTACTTACTTAGAAGTCACGACCTTACAAACTCAACAGCGAGGTCAAAGAGGCCCAAAGCCTGGATAACGTGTTAACTGTTGTAATATGTAACTGTGCAAATACACAAGAATGTGTAACATTTTACTAACAGATTTTTACTAATAGAAATTTAAAAAATCTCCCTTTTAAAAGGATATATGAGCTCACTAAGCACTCAAAAATAATAATAAAGAAAGATAAATACTATCAAATACAACGGAACAGAGCATAGTACAAATCTGCAAATACTATGAAGAATTAACAATTCTTTTACAGAAAAATAATCATGTCTTCCAGCCTCTGAACCAGCCAGACTCTCTTTCTCTTGTCACGGTCATCTTCTAAATGTAATGCAGAAGACATTCGTTTAATAGCATAGCGTTAATGTTATAGCGTGTTTTACAAAGAAGCACATAGGCAGCGGGATAGCTACTAACCAGAGTTACCAGAGGTGATCTTAGCTTGGCTACTGCTGCTGGGTTGAGATCCATCAGTCCGAAGCGTCAAAAACACGACACTCGTTATCACATGTTGTGTGTTCAAATGTTTCTAGATGTTAGCCGTGTTCCCTCCCGACGCTGTTATCTCCACTTTACAATGACTGCTAGTTGTCTTGTTGCCATCTTTCTTTGGTGAAGTGAAGCCAAACTTTGGAGCGTTTGAACCTGGTGGGCGCCATTGTTGTTTACAACTCCAATGCGCGTGCTAAACCGACGTAACGTAATCACGTAAGCGCTTTACGGAATTGACTGTGTGTAACTTGCGTAAATTATGTGAGATTCGTGCTGGTTGGAATCGATAAGAGAATCGCTGGATAAACTGACAAACGATTCCATGGAATTGAAACTCACGGAACCGGTTTTCTACAGGAACCGGTTTTTGATTCCCAACCCTAGAGATAATCTCACTGGAGTCTCTGAGCTCCCGGTCCCGCCGGTTTCGTGTAGATACAAATATCTGCATCAGAATCCACCAGATTTGGGCCTGAAATCCTTATGTGTGTTCACATTTAGTGAGGACTGTTTTGACCCGGTTTATTACCTCCTGTGATCACTTCTGCTAGAGCTTTACAAATGAAGAAACTTAGTTTAACTGAGAGGAGTTGGGTTTTATATGTTTTTAGTCTCCTGAAATATTATTTCTGTCTAGAGACCCATCACATGTTCCTCCAGTCGTACTCAGAACCGTCCCGGCATCCATCCATCTCCCCTGGACGGTTTCTCCTGAAGAAAAACCATCTTGAGAGAGGAGTTTGTGACCTCTGTGTGAACCCGTGCACGCGCTCCTTTAGTTTCGGGGATTCGTTTCGGAGGCTAAGAGGCTTTTAGGTGAATCACCGCTGGTATCTGATTTGAATTTCAATTAGCGTCTAGACAACGCTGCTTGTTCACAGAAAGGCTTTTTATGCGGGACGCGTCAGTAATCAGGAAGGTTAACCTCAAACCTCCGACTCCAGGGTCATTTATCTCTCTCTTATTAATTAAATATTAATGTTCCTGGGTGATAACAGCATTGCACCTCTTTCATTTTATTTTACTTCTTAATCTTCCGGGCTTGTCAATTCATGCATATTTAACACATGATGAGCTTTTAAGCCGAGAATGTTGGATCTCACGTCTCCAAACCATGGAGGAGCCTTCCACGAAGGTTTGGTGGCTGACCGCACCACCCCGAACGCAGCAGATTGTCCCCGTCAGTCGGTATTCAGTCATAAAGCACCGGGGGCCCGCCGTAATCCCCCGCTGCCAAACAAGACCAAAGACAGATTTTACAGGCTTGTGCCTCACAATGCCCGGGCTGGAGGGGGCGCGGCCCCTTTGTGGGCCAGGTCTGTGTCTGGGACGGCGCGTGGTGCAACCGCGGGCTTCGGGGTCCAAGGTCAGCGAAATAACCAATTACGAAATAATCAGATTTCTCCCGTTGACGTCCCTCTCTCAGATCAAAACGAATGAGTGGTGGTCAACCTCCACAAATGAGGCACGGTTTTCCACTTGCTAGTACAGTGGTACCTCTACTTACGAAATTAATTGGTTCTGGAAGTAGTTTCGTAACCTGAAACATTCGTAAGTAGAGGCGCGTTTTCCATGTAAATGCCCTAATCTGTTCCAAACCGCCCAAAATTCGAACATAATTTTCTTTTATAAATTAGAAATAATACATGAAATGTCATGAAAACCTGTAAGAAATACACGTTAGAACTAGAAAAGCACTCAGAGATTAATTATCGAAAATTTAAAAGTGAACCAGAATCCAGGATTTCTTCCGGATCACACCCAAAATGAAATCAGTTCTTCCAGATAAACGCCAGCAAAAACATAACCTCCTTGGCGGAGGTAAAAATTGTTTGTTTACCTGGGTTGCTGGGTTACGCTCATACAGACAAGGGGCACTCCTAGCCAATGGGATGCCAGGAAGATGCTAAGGGATAGCCAATGGCAGAGCAGCTTAGACGCATCGCTTTCAAACCGAGATACAGAGCCGACAGCTATGTTTACGTTCAGTAAACTCTGGGAGCTGCGAGTACCAGCGCTACTGGATTTTAGCCTTTCTTATCCTGAAATATCTTTCGTAACTAGAGGCAATATTTTCCCGTTGAGGCGTTTTGTAACCTGAAAATTTCGTATGCAGAAACTTTCTTAAGTAGAGGTACCACTGTACACTAGGGGTGTCCTGATCCCGATCCCCTGATCGGATCGGCCTTCGATCTTAAAAATTTAAGGTGGATCGAATCGGCCAATCAACATTATTATAACACGTAGATCTTTTTTCATTATTTTTTTCCTCAAAAAGTGATCCTGATCAACACAAATTATTAAAGTAATCATATTACACAAACAAAAATATTTTTTAAACTATATACATTTAATAATTTGCACTGAAATGAGGTTTCCCAGCAGCGCTGTCTTGTATCCACCTTAAAAGTTTTTAAGACTGGCGGCGTCAGGCTAAACTTTAGCAAAAATGTCAGCAGTGTGGCAGCGCTATAAAATTACAAAGACCGACGCTTCAACTGCGACTTGCAATGTGTGGAAGGCTGAGATATCATTAGGGGTAAGTAAGAAGAGAGTTTACAACACCACCAATTTAATCAGACACTTAAAAAAACACCAGCACGATCACGTAGCCCTCTGTCAGGCGTCGGCACCAGCTGCCGACGGCATCAAACGCTCTGTGAAACTTTTAAAAGAAAGGACAAACTCCCGAAAGACTCTGAGAAATACAGAAAAATCACCGAGCTAATCGTGAAATGTATTACCGAGGAGGACCGGCCCATTTACAAGGCATTTAACCGGCTCATTAATTACCTCGAGCCTCGTTCCCGTCATTACATGCACGACAAAGGACACAAAGGTGCGCCAACATGTGCAGCGGGTCTTGAAAGAAGTTAAGTTAATATTTTATGTTATTTTTATTCTGATGTGATTTCATTGATTGCAAAGACATCTGCTAGTGTTTTCATTGCCTTAAACTGCTAGCCAAGTTCACCTGCTGCTATTTAAATGGAAGTGCTTTGTTCTTTAGTACTGAGACTGTTGAACAGTCACTGTTCTGTAACTAAATGTGTTTAAAATAATTCTCCCAAACAAAAAAGAAAGAAAGAAGAGTGTTTAAATAAGTTATTGTTTATTTTATGAGATGATCAAAGCTATTAATCTCAGCTTGGATGCAGGCCTATTTATTAATGTACACAGGAAATAAAATGCATGGGAAATTAAACTGTTTGCCCACTCAATAAAAGTGAAATTGGATCGGGAAAAATCGGAAATCGGCTGATCATCAAAATTAAAAGATCGGAATCGGATCGGGACCCAAAAAACGTGATCGGGACATCCCTACTGTACAGGACAGAGAACAAATTGAGTCAAAACTATTTGCTTCAAAACAACCTATTTATTGTTTATTATTAGTGTTTTTGTACATTTAAGTTTTCACAATGTGTCTAATACGTAAATACATAAATTTCCCCCCAAAAAAATTGATATTAGGAGCTGAAAAATCGATATTATATTGGGCGGCTGAAAATTGCGATATATTGCCAAATTGATTTTTTTTTCACACCCCTAATGTCTAGATGATTAATTTATACAGTTGCGGACGTGGAAGTGACTGGAACACCTGATTCTGATTGTCTGGATCGGGGAGCAGATACTTTTGGGAACATAGTGTAACGTCGCATGTAGCTACGCATGTAGCTACGCATGTAGCTACGCATGTAGCTTAGCATGTAGCTTCGCATGTAGGTTCGCATGTAGCTTTAGTATTTCTTTTCTTTTGGTTTTGTTAGATGTTCAGGCTGCGCGCCTTATGAGGGGGCGGAGCCTGCTGCCAGAGGGACCTTTAGATGCATCTAAAATAGCACCAGCCAACACCCAATTTTACTGAAAGGGTTTTGTGACATCACAGACCCAGATCAGGGTGGAGTTATCCAGCTTCCCTGTCTTTATTTGAAAAAAAAAAAAAAAGTATTTTGATTTATTTTGATTTGATTCAGCTCCACCCAGTTTCCCATCATGCTGGTCTGGCTGTACCTTTAGAAACACAATTTGTGCCTCTTTTTTTTTTTTTTCAGCAAAGCTTTTTCACTCGGCATGTCCTCGTAGCCGGTGGATTAACTGAACCAGCTTCTTTTTTTGTGCGCTAAAGAAACCGGAGCACACTTCACTTATTTAGCTCTTCACACAGCCCCCCCCCCCCCCCCCCCCCCCCACACACACACACACAGGTGGCCTCGTTGTCTACTTTGAGCAGGGCTGCAGGATGAATTCACATGTAAATAGGCCACTCGCTCTCAATAGACTTGGGGGGAGAGAAAAATGAATCCCATCGCGATAACCTTGCATAATAATCGAGCTTCGAGGGCGCGTATATTTTAACGTTCCCTTCGTGAGCACACGTTCGTGGTAACGTGAAGTGGTGCATTTTAAATCATGCCTGCTTCTTCTGCAGCCACGTCTCTGCATCTCAGTCTCCGAAAGGAAGATGTAGGCGCACCTCCACCAGATTACAGGTCGTCCTCATTTGGTTTTGGAGTCATTTTGGCTTAATTTTCTCATTTTATCGTCTCAGTCTCATCCAGTCTGACCTGACGCTTCTATCGCCCGCGTGATTCTTTGAACCCAAGCTACCCAGGTCTTTAAATTCAGTCGTACAGGCTTACGCTCCTTCTTGACCTTAAAGTTCATCAAAATCCAGATTGTTTGTGGTTCTTAAATATTAGAAAGAGCAATGAAAACGCCACCAGGCTCTTGAGGACTCGTGTCTTCATTGTAAACCAGCTCTCTCAATGCCTCTCAAACATGGTTGATGTGTCTGCGTCGATTTAACGACCGGATGTCAGCCGTAGAGGGTAACCCTCAACGTGACACCAGGACAAATGCGACCGGTCCACCCGGCAGCGCCGCAATTACCCTCTTCGTGTTTCTGGCGGGTTTTCAGATGGACCGCAGCAATGCAAATTAAAAACGACTGTCGCTCCGCGTTTCTCAGCTCCAGCTCACGTTAGATATTAGCTTCATTTGTCTGAGCTGCGTGGAGGAGGCGAAGGAAAAGAAACTAAGCGCCGTTAGCTACAGAGCTGCAGAACAGAACCGGCGCTGTCTGCACGCATGTGGCGCTGTAATTACACAGAGACACGAACGACGGCGGACGCGTATCAGCGGCAGCTCGGCCATAGGCCCGTACACATTAGGACTGTAGCAATACACTAATCTTGCGATACGATACGCGATATTCAGCTCACGATACGATATATATCAATATTCATCTTACAATAGTTCGTTTTCTAAACACATAATACAGTTTCTGTTAGTTATCGTTTTTTATTTTATTTCAGTTAACGAAAATGTTTTTCAATTCTAGTTTTCGTTATTTCGTTTATTTTCATTAACGATAATAACGTTGCTCACGATACGATATATATCGTTATTCCTCTTACAATACACTTACATCATTTTCTGAAAGATTTTAAAGGGACAAAGTGATTTTGGTAACATCTTGTGAGTGTTCCAATGACTTTGTTTGAATTAATTGAACTGAAAGCATCAATTACACATTATATGGCTGACAGGCAGCTTGCAAATGCTGGACAAAATGAATAAAAGATGTGTTGAGAAAAATAGTTTCATTTATTTAAACAGTGCAAATTGTTGCTAGCAAGCTTTTAAAGGTGGGACACGAGGGTTTTGGAAGAAGCTTAGAATATCGATACCCGCGGCTAAAAAATCGATGGGGAAATAAAATCGATATATATCGCAGAATCGATGAAATTGCTCAGCTCTAGTACACATGTGATTAAAACCGCGATTAAAAGAAAAAAAATAAAACAAAAACGGTTTACTTCCTGTAAAATCTCTCGGACTCAAAGGCACTTTCGCAGTGGAGTCTGAGCTGCTTTCTTCTGAAACACAATAGAATAAATGTTTGGGCTGCGGGACCAGCAGCTTCACGCGACAGCGCTGGAGTCGAAGCCGCAACTCCGACTCGACTGCGTTGCAGTTGCGCGTCCGAAAACGAACCTTTCTAGACGTCAGACTAAACATCTAAATGAAACAATTATGAACAGTAAAAGTTGTGTTATTTGTAGCGGATGCTGATGTCGGGGTACGTGAGCTTTGTCCGCCTTTCCTAGCGGGAATTCCAATTTAAACCTCCCGAACTCGGAAATTCCGACCTCTGATAACAAATGGACACACTGGCCACAGTAACATGACGTTTCTTAATTCGGAATTAATTATTCCAAATTGGTTAATTCAGAATTAAACTATTTTCCTTCGAGTTTACTTGGAAATAGTAATTTCGAATTGAGGTTTACATGGAAAACATGTTTGATCGGCTTTATCCAATTCCGCTTAAGGTCTGGGGGTTGGGAAGGGTTCTGATTGGATGGAAGGGCGGACGTCTTTACGTATTTACGTCTATCGGAAGAAAACAAACTTACTCGATTAGCAACAACATGGAGGACTACATTATTAGCATCCTTTTTGGATTTGTTTTGATTTTATTTTTGAAGCAGCAGCACGACAACATTTAACCTAACCGCTACAACTTTGAAAAGCTCACAGTTTTTATGTTTCCTGCCATCTGTTCTTTTAATTATTTCCAGTTCCTCCAAGCTTCTTATTAAATAAATCGTCTCTGCTCTTGACCACCGTTTACTGCGTGCTGCCATCTTGAAACTTTGTTTTGAAAACAAGCCCAGCGCGGAATATAAGCGTCATCGCAACAGACGGGCAAAAGAACGAGCATGCACAGAAAGACCAGAATTACAGTGATCCCTTATTTTTCACGGTTAATGGGGACTGGCGCCCCCCGTGAAAATCAAAATCTGCGAAGTGGAGCCGGAGCCCCTTGAGCCTAAATAATGTGTTTAAAATATGTTTAAAAACTGCAAAAAAAGTAGCGAGGCACTGCAGCGAAACAAGACAAAGGCTCAACTGTGGTCTTTCTGTTTCCTTCACAGCCTCTGGTCTCTGAACCGTAGTAAACAAACCGCTGCTATTGTGCTATTTTTGGCTCGTAATTAACAGCTAACATGCTAACAACAACAAAAGAAACAGTCTGGTTTTCCCTGCATGGAACGAGCACTTTATTCTGGCACTGCAGGAACTTGTAACATCACACAGGTTGTATTGTTGGGCTCCTGTCGATTAACAGAGAATGTAAATCTATACACGCTGGGCTGCTGTTGATGCTCACTCTACTTTTCATCTAACCCCGTTTTCTTCTGCCATCCCATGACACACACACTACATTACCCATAAGGCCACACCATCATCCATAAGGCTACCTTCTTAAAGGGGCCAGGCTGGCTCACAACATTTCTTCACTGTGAGAACACGCAGAACATTCTGTGATGTTTCGGCGATTTTTAAATTTTTTAAAAATTATATTATATATTTCTGAAAAATCCGCGAATAACTAAAACTTAAACTGCGAATTGGCGAGGGATCACTGTAATTTAAATCGGAATGAGTGTATACATGACTGCAGAATTATTCTATTCGGATTTAAAATCAGAATAAACCAGCCACTTACTTCAGAATTAAGTTTAATCCAGAATAGACATTTTAATTCGGAATTAGGTGTTTACATGGTAATTTTTAATAAATTTAAATCGGATTTAATTTTAATTCTGAATTAAAGAGGAATTAAACTGTGGGAGGTGAGAGAAAGTCAGGAATGGGCTGTATATTTTAAAATCGGGGTATCGATACGTTCCACTCATTTCTGACTGTAAACCTTTTCAAACGTGGTTTTCACCAACCATAAATAGACGGTCCAAACCTGTGCTTACGTGTCACCGCACCAGTTCTGCTTTCATTTCGTTCTGAATTTATTACAGTCAACAACAGACTCATGATTACAGCACGCCCATCTCCTACTTTGAAATTACAGAGAGAGAGGGGAAAAAAAATGAAACCAGGGCAGTGATATCATGAACAAACAGTCTGACTGAAACGCTTGATAACTGTGTGAAGCGTTTCAAGGGTGTGACCGTGCTGAGTTAAGACCAAAGATATGACTGGAAGAGTCCTGATAAACCCTCTGAAAACAGTAGCTCCTCCCATCTGCTAACTTTGTCATATGTTGTAGATGAAAAAAAAAAAAAAGAAATGTTCTCACAGAGTGGAACATTTTGTACGGATTTCAGCTGCGCTGCAGCCCAACCTGAAAGCTAACGGCCAAACTGGATCACGCCTGAGGCGTCTCCGTGGAGCAACAGCTGAGAGGCTCCAGCTGAGTATGAAAACACAGAAGTGTTGCATGAATGAGCAGCACATGCTCACCAAGCGCTCGACATGTGTCGGTCCGAGCGTTTCTGCTGCAAACCCTCGAGGTTGACGAGCCTAACGAACTTCCCACTGAGGACGTGCCAGAAAAGCGTTATACAGATCTGACCGAGCCAAGTTTTGAAGATCGTTAGAGCCAAGGTACTTTTGGAGACACGTCAAAGCTGCGGCAGCAAAAAATAAAAAAGCTCCGGACGAAATCGCTTTATTACAGCAAATCCCTGCGGCGAGCGCTCTGGCAGATCAAAAGAGAGCTGTTAACACAAAGCAGGACAGCTGAGGTGGCTCGCAGAGAAAAGGGAAGCAGGAGAAGGAAAAGTGCGCGATGTGCCTTTGCCGTCGCAGTTTCCTTCCTTGGCAAACAAGGCGGCGAACAAGAGGCACCTGGGTTTGCAGAAATAAAAACACGAGTCATCGCTGACGAGCTAGCGCTCGTGCAGCTGCGAGGCTGAGCGGATAAGTCCCGCTTCCCCTCACTGTCGTCTGCTTGATAACAGGCGAAGATCAGAATCCCTATTTTTAAATGAAACCAGCCCCCACATCATCACGCTCCTTTAAGACATTTAATTGGATCAGATATTTATACGGAGAACTTTGGTAACCAGCTACGCCATCTGTGGCGCCGCAGTTATTTTAGATAACGAGCTGCCTGTTGGGCTTAATTGTTTCAGAGCAGCGGGACAACAAGTGGCGCTGATGCAATTTTGGCTGCGCGTCTAAACCGGCCCAGAAACACCGGTTGGACTGGGTTTGTCCTGGTGGATGCCATGACGACATTTCCAAGCCCCAGGGCCGCCCGCTTGTAGCTCTGCAGCAGCCAGCGCTCATGTAGCTTTTGATTATCCCTTCTGTTTTTTTTTGTTTTTGTTTTTTTTAATCGATGATGTTCCAGTGACGGCAGTTTTATATTCGCCGTCGTTCTCGGCTCAGCGCTGACGAACTGACGCTCGGCGTCGTCGCGGGTCTATTTGTGGAGAGAGCGGGAGCCGTGAAAGGGCGTGTCCAGTCATTTGCACGGGCCCCGGAGGGTTTTGGGCGTGTCGACAGAATTAGAGTGCAAAATTAAACCAAAGGCAAATTTCATACGTGACGCATAGCGGTCGGGTTTTTTTTTTTCTGTTGTTTTTCTGGGGAAAGTTCACAGGGCCGTCATGTCTGCTGCTCCTCTGAGAGATGGAGGTTTTGCACCGTTACCCAACCACCACCCTGAGACGTTAGCATTAGCTTCCATTAGCTCACATTAGCGCGATTTCAAAACTCCATGGAAGTGATTGTTATGTTGTAGGTGGCTGATCAGGTTTTACGTATTAAAGCTTGTGCTTCCCTCCTCGTAGAATTCACTTGGAGGATTCGTCACAAATAACCACCAAACTATCTTCTTCTGAAACTTTAACGAAATTCCACGCCGCCATGTTTGTTGTGATCAGTAGGTGTAACGTAAATTCCCGCGTTCCCTCGTTTGCTAGTTGTTCTTTCAGCCTTTTCTATTTTTTATGTGTAACATGTAGGGATGCACATTTTGGATTTCCACTATGTTATTCCACGCCACAATGCAAGAGTGACAATCACCAACTAGCTAAACTTATCTCTTATGTGTTTTTCCACTTACTCACCGTCTCGGCCGTATCCAGACCCACATTCATCACAATCTCCCTCCATGAATTACTAGAATATGTGCTGTCTTTGTAGTGTGGAGAACCAGAATCGTACAGATGTGGGTACTTCCTCATTTCTAAGATGACGCGCTCCTTTCTATGCGGATGTAGAATTGACCAATCAGAGGCCTGTTGCACCTGTCGACACGCCCCCATGAGTTGATTGAATTACGTAGCTTAAAAACAAAATTGGCCGATAGTATTAATTGGTTAGTTACTATTATCGGTTAACGGTTAAACGGTTAACCATGTGCATCCCTAGTAACGTGGGAAAATACTGCGAATATCAATTCAAGTCAGCAACTACCAAAATTATGACCGAGTTAACGAGTTGTTTTCTGGCACGAGGGGGTATTCTTGATTTTATAAAGTGATCCGTTTTTCTGATTATGCCGACGTCACTTGAACATAACATTCAATACCGGTCATTTAAGACTCAGAGGGAGCGAGGCACTGCCGTGTTGATAAAAATATATATGTTATCGGGGCTATTCGTCGTGATATCGGACTTATCGGGATGACGTCATAATTTCCTGTTATCAGGCCGATAGTTATCGTGCAACCCTAAAAATCAGGTGAACTTTTCAGACACGAGCATTGATAAAAGTCTGGAGACATTTAAAACCCCTCTGCTGGACTCAAAATGGTTCTAAACATACTTTATTTAGCAAAACATAAAGCATCAACAGTCTCGTGACAAAAAGGCAAGTCTGGACAAACTACTGCGCTGTTCTGTTCAGACATTTCTGGAAAACAAAGAGGAAAGAAAAAAAATCAGACTATGATCCATTTCAAATCTGTAAACTCCATACAAAGTTATGATCTAAAGTGCTTTTGTAAAACGACAAAACAAGACAGAAAGCAAACTGATGATTCTACGATAATCAATAATACTCTCAGGAAAAAGTCCAGTGTGAAAAACTTTAAACAGTGAAATTAAATCGACTCTCACGTGCAGCGTTCTTCAATCATTGTCCATGTAATCCTTCAACTTCTCAAAGCCTCTTCTTTGATATTTTTGGTAATATTGCTGTTAAAAGTTATCGTAGCATTCGTTAAACAGTTTCTATCGCCCTTCCAGACCCACAAACCCTCGGTGCTTTTTAATCCCTATAAACTCTCTAACAAACCCACACGTGTCTGAAACTTTCTCTTCTTCATACTTATTCCTTCCTGATCAACAGCGTGAACGTACGAGCGACGGTGGGAACTCTAAAGCTCAGGTTTGAACTGATAAAACTCAGCATAAATGGATATGAACCCGCGACGGAGGCTTAAATCCACTCGGGACAAATCTTTTCCTTCACGTGAAAAACAGCAGAGTCAAAGTTCGCTGCCAGGTTTATCTCTTTCTTTTCTGCTGCCGGAGCTCTTTCCTCCTCTTCAGGATCATTTCGTGGAGCTTGTCCAGGCCGTCCCTGAGCCCGTCCCCGATGATGGCGCAGGACGGCTGCAGGTGCCAGGGGGTCGCGGGGCCCAGTTCTTTCAGCGCCAGCAGCTTCTCGATCTCGGCTAGTCCCAGGGAGTGCCTCAGGTCCTGCTTGTTGGCCACCACCAGCAAGGGGACGCCCTGGTTCTCGGAGGTCTTGGCGATTTTGTGAAGCTCCGTCTTGGCCTCCTCCATGCGCTCCGTGTCCACTGAGTCCACCACGAAGATGATGCCGTCCGTGCATCGCGTGTACGATTTCCACAGGGGGCGCAGCTTCTCCTGACCGCCCACGTCCCAGAAGTGGAAGGTCACGGTCCGGTTGCCGCCCAGGGACACTCGGACCTTCTCCGAGTTGAAACCTTTAGTGGGCACGGTGTTCACGAACTCGTTGAACTGCAGCCTGTACAAGACGGTCGTCTTCCCGGCAGAGTCCAGCCCGAGAATGGCAATGTGAAGGGACTGGAAGAAGGGGACGCTCGACAGGAAGTTGGGTTGTTCAGACAGTCCGTTCCCCATCTTTCCGCATGGGGATGGACAGGTGACCGGGGGCGGGGTTGAGGGCAGGTGGTCCGGGAACCGTCCTCAGAGGCGTCTGGACTCCAAACTGACTGCAGCGTCTACCTGAAAACACACAGCACGTTACTTTGGCTGAAGAACGACTTACAGAGATAAAGGTTCAAACGACATAAATGTAACGTCACAGAATCAAGTCACATTGAGCTAATCGCTCTCTCCCTGCAGATAAATGGACAAGATGGTGACGAGTCAAGTCAGCACACTGAAGCTACATCCAAACTCGTTCCAACACAAAAGTGATCTGCATCCACGCTAGCGCCGAAACAAAACTGATCTGCATCCACACTAGCGCCGAAACAAAACTGATCTGCATCCACACTAGCACCAAAACAAAACTGATCTGCATCCGCACTGGCGCCAAAACAAAACTGATCTGCATCCACACTAGCGCCAAAACAAAACTGATCTGCATCCACACTAGCGCCAAAACAAAACTGATCTGCATCCACACTAGCACCAAAACAAAACTGATCTGCATCCACACTAGCGCCAAAACAAAACTGATCTGCATCCACACTAGCGCCAAAACAAAACTGATCTGCATCCGCACTAGCGCCAAAACAAAACTGATCTGCATCACACGCAACAAACTGACTGACTGCAAAACTGATCTGCATCCACACTAGCGCCAAAACAAAACTGATCTGCATCCACACTAGCACCAAAACAAAACTGATCTGCATCCGCACTGGCGCTGAAACAAAACCAATCTGCATCCACACTAGCGCCAAAACAAAACTGATCTGCATCCACACTAGCGCCAAAACAAAACCGATCTGCATCCTTCACTAGCGCCAAAACAAAACTGATCTGCATCCACGCTAGCGCCAAAACAAAACCGATCTGCATCCATCACTAGCATTTCAGCTCCACCCTGGAAAAGATGTCCATCCACCCCTAGTAGGGGTGTAAAAAAAAAAAAAAAAAAAAAAAAATCAATTTGGCAATATATCGTGATTTTCGGCTGCCCAATATAATATCGATTTTTCAGCTCCTAATATCGATTTTTTAGGAAAATACTTAAATGTGCAAAAACGTGCAAAAACACTAATAATGAACAATAAATAGGTTGTTTTGAAGCAAATAGTTTTGACTCAATTTGTCCTCTGAATGATCAATATCATCTGATGAACATATACAACAACTTGATTTTTCATCTCTACTTTTAATTTTGATATTAACTGGGTAGAATATCGCAATATATCGTGATATCATGATAATATCGTATCGTGACCCGAGTATCATGATACATATTATATTGCGAGGTCCTTGCCAATACTCACCCCTAACCACTAGGGGTGAGTATTGGCAAGGACCTCACAATACGATATGTATCATGATACTTGGGTCACAATACGATATCATATATTGCAATATTCTACCCAGATAATATCAAAATTAAAAGTAGAGATGAAAAATCAAGTTGCTGTATATGTTCATCAGATGATATTGATCATTCAGAGGACAAATTGAGTCAAAACTATTTGCTACAAAACAACCTATTTATTGTTTATTATTAGTGTTTTTGAAAAAAAATTGAAAAAAATCAATATTAGGAGCTGGAAAATCAATATTAAATTAGGCGGCAGAAAATTGCGATATATTGCCAAATCGATTTTTTTCACAACCCTATCCACCATACTGTCATAAAACGCACAACAATATATTGATCAAATTGATAAAATAATGATTAGGTCAATGGATGCCCTGGTTTCTAATAATCTGCATCAACTTTAACCAGGAACCCCCCCCCCCCCACACCAGTCGACCTCTAGTCACATGATTATAAAGTTGGCGAATCTGGAGACGATGACCATGAAGTGAACCAATGCATCAAGGTTTTCAAGGACTGGCGACTTTGTCCATTCACACTGCACCACAACAGTTAGATTTACACACTGAAACCAGGTCGCCAGCAAATTAAAACTGCCAAAACAAACAAAAAAAAAAAAAAAAAAAAAAAAAAAAGACCAGCCAGAGCAGCGGGGATGGCGGGCTTGACCGTAGCAAGCGTTTGGGGCAACAAGTACTTCAAGGGAGGGGGCGACTCTAAATGGCACTAAACCAACTCAAAGGGTGAAAAAAAATTTAATAAATAAAAGAACCCCAATGACCGGTCAGCTACAAGCCACAGATGCATTTGCTTTAACTCTCCAATATTTTAACCAAAACAGAAACTTGAATAAAACGGAGCCCGACTCCTGCAGCAGGTGACTGAAATTTAAAAAAAAAAACAAAAAAAACACTCCGATACGAAATCCCAAAAGCATTCTCGTTTGGTTTTCAGTTACAGAACTGAAAACCAGTTACAGAACTGAAAATCCAACAGGAAGCACTCGGCCATCTTTTCAAAAGTTTCAAATCATCTCACGTACTTCCACACAGCGCCGGTTCACTGTGGGGTCAGAGGTCACCTGCCGAAGCCAGAACGTCCACCTGCGGCCCGCCTCGGCTCAACCTGCCAGTTTCACAGCTCTCAAAACTTTCATGAAACCAGTTAAAGTACAGAGAGGTGTTTTTTTTTCTTTTTATTTTACCCAAACCAGAACAAGAAAAGCTGGAGCTGAACCGGACCAAAGACCAAAGAGACCAAAGTGATCCGAGATGAAAACAGAGCGACGAGTCAGACTTAAGTCCCTGATGTCCAAACTCCAACAGGAGTCATTTACTGGTGGAAATAAAACGCATCCGATTTCAAGAAAATAACTTTATATGGTAGATGCATATTCTTAATAACTCAGTAGCCCCTGAGCAGGTGACAAAAAACACTAACACACACAATAAAAACAAATACCTGAGGCTTCTTTAGAAGTCAATCTAAACTCCCAGGGCAACAATGAAAAGTTAATTTATTGTGTTCAAGTTTAATAATTAAGCTGCCGCTGAGAGTTTTGCAACATTTCAGCTCACAGGTGCTTTCAAGGGACGAGGAAACGGCGGATAAATGAGGTCACTTCAGTCGATTATAACACAGTTTTAAAGACATCTAAGCTGCATCCACGTCTAATCTGAATTCACATTACAGACACGAGAGAGAACAATAATCAGGGTGGACTTTATTTTCCTAGCTGGGAAATATCTAAAAAGGTCAAACTATGGAGTGTACAGTTGCTTTATTTCACTTAATCTGTCGTAAAAGTTCAAATTAACTGAGTTACAGGTCGGTTTATGTGGCTTGACACGTTTGGTGATGAATTCGGGATAATGTTGCGCCATTAAAAGGTGTTAAAACGGAGTTAAGCCAGATAAATAGATTTTTTACGTGCAGCCATAAACGCCTCACATACCAGTCTGACTCTTGTGTGGAGAGAATATTAAACACGATCCTTCCCGTCCGCACAGCCTCAGAACGGCACCGGGATTTCCTCCTCTTTTCAGAGCGACGAGGAGAGAAAAATACATTAATAAAAAACAAAAATAAAAAACCTTGTGCCACCAGTGACGGCGGCGGAGCCTCCCTGCGTTTCCTGCGAGTCCCGAGCTGATATGACGACGATGACACGTCGGGGTTGAGAGAGAGAGAGAGAGAGAGAGAGAGAGAGAGAGAGAGAGAGAGAGAGAGAGAGAGAGAGAGAGAGAGCGAGAGCGATCTGGAACCGGGCCCACTACGGCGCATCCGATTGGTGCGTTCGCTTTCCTCTCCGCCGTCTGATTGGCCAGCGCGGCTGTCAATCACCGCTCTGCCCGGGAATCACGATCACCTGTTGCTTTGATGTCTGTCGCAGCGTTTTTTTTTCCCTCCGGACATTCAAACAAGCGAGCTGTACTAAATCAATCCTTTTTGTATAAAAACACCCCCCTCCCGCGTCAGGACACGAAAAGATGTGATTTATGTCGCCTTGATTCCGCTGATTTAGTTAAACCCCTCAGCGACCGTTGAGGTAAAAAAAAAACAAACAAAAACAACCGAGGCTTCACCTACCGGTGATTCAGCGGGAATAATCGGTGTCTTATCCTGGCTTCTCCGCGGGTCTGCGTGGACAGAGACGGACCCTGTGCTCGTTAACTGCGGGGAGAGTGAAATGTGCGCACAGAAACAGCGCCGCCCCGCACGTTCGCGTGTTTTCGTTTAAAAACGAAGGAAGATGAAGTCGGTTACCGATTGGTGAATCAAATAACTGTTTCCTTGTTTTGATTTGTTTTGTTTTATTTGCAGCTTGGCTACTTTTGTCCAAACCCACGTTAATGAATAAAAAAGTTTAATTTAAGGAAAAATAAATAAATAAACAGCCTGATCAAAGTTTCTTTTTGATTTGTTAAACCTTTACTCTGTCTGTGAATGATGAGATAAACTTTATTGACTCCACATCCACATGTTAAAGCAGCTAAACTGCATAAAGTGCAAAATATGTCAACAGAACTGATCAAACCATAGCAGGCGGTATTACATAATAACATTAGACGTTTGCAGCGGGGTTACGAGGGGATAAAAGGGCCATTTACCAGCCTGGTGTGTCAGCTGGACCGTCTCAGACCCGTTTCAAATCTGGATTTCATTATCCATCACACTGAAAGAATTAGAAAAAAAAATAACATGTGATATATTCGTGAAGCTTATTCTATTCAAGGAGATGGTTTTTTTTTTATGATCTCTTATATTATAAAGACTCTGAAAAACACTTCTGATATCTGGAAATTCATTAAAAGGGAAGCAGAGAAATTGTATTTCTGGATTTAAATGCAGACTGGAGACTGGGTTGTAAGATTTCAAATCTGGATTGTAGATAGGGCTGTAGCGATACACTAATATCGCGATACGATACACAATATTCGGCTCACGACACGATATATATTGATATTCATCTTACAATACATTTACATAATTTTCCGAAAGATTTTAAAGGGACAAAGTGATTTTGGTGACACCTTGTGAGTGTTCCAATGACTTTGATTGAATTTATTGAACTGAAAGCATCAAATCCACATTATATGGCTGACAGGCAGCTTAAAAATGCTGGACAAAATGAATAAAAGATGTGTTGAGAAAAATTGTTTCATTTATTTAAACAGTGCAAATTGTTGCTTGCAAGCTTTTAAAGGTGGGACACGGGGGTTTTGAAAGAAGCTTAGAATATCTATACTTGTGGGTGAAAAATCGATACTCGATACACGATAAAATATCGATATATATCACAGAATCGATAAAATCGCTCAGCTCTAATTGTAGACGTAATAAATGCAATGTAATTGTAGAGAAATTGGTGAAAAATAGGCTGATAATGATAATGTTTCAGCTTCACAAACTGTTAGACTCTGTCTTCAGTGATGTAGATGCTAAAATGCAGCATTTCTTTTGTTTTTTTTGTTCCCTTTAACTGCTGACTGGGACGCATCGAAGCGCAAACCGACTTCAGCGGCGTTAAAGTGATTGGTCAGAGGGCAGGAACAGCACCTCTGCTGCAGACCCCCATCCTGCATGAAGCATAACAAACAGCCACTGGCTTCCCGCCACCCGCTTACGTAACGCGCTTCTGTTTCTGAACTGTGCAAGGGTCACAGTAGTTTGCTTCATTTCTGTGTTTACACACACTGAACCTGGTGGTGGATTTTACCCGCCTCTTCACTGAAGATGCTGTGGCAGAGGACGGAAGGCTTTTAAGATACAGCATTTTAACACTTCTACTGATGTCTGCATTGATTTGCTGATGTTCAGCTGTCTCAACGTGGCATTTGGAACTGATGACTGACCCTATTTGATCCGCAGGCACGTCGGAGCTGATGGATGATGAAAGGATGATGAAAGAGACAGCGGTCAGAGAAGAGAGGACTTCAGATGACACGATGACCTCCTCAGTCTGCAGCAGGACTCTTTTTATAGTTCCTGCAGAAGCTGAGTTCAGGCGTGGCGCTCTGGCGAAGGCTGCCTGGCCGTAATTATCCAAGTAAAATGTGAAAAACTGCACTGTATGGTTGGGTTAGGGTTAGGGTTGGGGTTGGGGTTAGGGTTTTTTTTGTTATGAAATTCAGTTGCACTAGCCTACTGTACAGAAGAAAAAAGAATGGGGCAGTGGGAGCACAGTCATCTCGATGCAGAGAACCAGGACTCGATCCCAAAGCAAGACTCAGAGGGTGGACAGAGGAAGAAAGAAAAAAAAAAAAAAAAAAAAAATTAAAATAAAGCGGGATTTTTTGTTTATTTTATGTTTAATTAAATAGGGGAGACGGAGGAAGTGCAGCCAAGGGTTAGTAAAGGGTTAAGAAACATAAATAAGTGCTAAAATCGTAAGTGCTATATATAAGGATCAACATTAGTAAAAACACAATGTATTAGAAAAGTTGTTTTAAAAGAACACACAATATATCACAAAAAAGTGGCTGGAGTTCCTCCGCTGAACATTTTACTCGGCGAGGAGAAAAGAAAAAAAAAAAAAAAAAAAAATAAATTAATTAAAAAAAAATAAATAAAAAAAAAGGGGGGGGGGTTAGGTTTGAAAGGGATCCTTTCCCTGGGACGTGGGAGAAAGGCAGCCATAATTAGTAGACAAGACAAAATAATTTTATATAAAAATGAGTGATATATACAAGTTAAGTGCTTAAAAATAAGTGCTTAAAAACAAGTAAAGGTTAAAAAAAACACACAAAAAATACTGCAAATGGGCTGCCTTCCTTCAGTGTAGTCTCAAATCCCAGGGTTAAGGTGAGAAAAAAAAAAAAAAAAAAGGGGGGGGGGGGGATTGAGGGGGGGGGGGGGATCCGGACCCAAAGGCCAAAGGGGACAAAGTGCGACCGGGGGTAAGAGATTGATCTTTAGATAGATGGTTCATCATTCAGTCCCCCCGGTGCGGCGGTCCCCAGCCTGTGGATCCAGACCCTCTCTGCCCTCTTCCTCTGTCCGTCCGTCCAATGGTCATTTGATTCTAGACCGGTTATTGAAAGTTGATTGATGGAATGAGATTGAAAGTGTTGCACCAAGTGGGTGTTCAGACGGCCTTGCCCAATGTTATATAAATGTTGTGAAAGGCGTGTGTAGATGGTATGTTTGGTTTCTCCTATGTAAATTTTATGGCAAGAGTTGCAAATAATGGCATATACTGCATTGGTGGTCTGAATAGATATGGAACCTAAGATGGGGTATTTCTTGTTGGTATGTGGATTGTGGATACATTTTCTGGGTTTGTGGTGATGAATGAAGGGGAGAGAAGGGGTTGGTTTATTGTCCGAAAAAAGGGATCTGACCAGAATGTCCTGAAGGTTCCTATGTTTTCTGTAAGCAGAAATGGGTCTAGTGTGATGAAGTGTAGGATGGAGGGTTTGGGCGACAGAAAAGTTGTGTTTAATGATCTTGTGTAAGTGAGTGATACTGTGGGAAAAAGTGGACACAAAAGGAATGAGACGAGTGGGAGGGAGTCGAGTTGCTGGTGTTGGGGTTAGGGGTTAGCGTTAGGGTTAGGGGTTAGCATTAGGGTTAGGGTTAGCATTAGGGTAAGGGTTAGGGTTAGCGTTAGCATTAGGGTAAGGGTTTGGCTTAGGGTAAGGGTTAGGGTTGGGGTTGGGGTTAGGGTTAGGACCAGGGTTAGGGATGCTCATCAGGATGTAGTGGTGATTCTTCTCATTTCGAGCCCACTCTCTTGATCTTGGGATCATTCGTCCTACTGGACAACCCATTTTCATCCCAGCCAAGCTCTCGCCGCTGCACAGATGGCTGCAGGCTGCCTCCGTACGAGCAGTGTGCCCAAGCTGCAACCTGAGCTGCGCTGAAACCGCATACCGGCTTCAGTTTTGTCGCGGCATCTATTTTTGTGTGCAAGATAAGCATCTGGGAGGCAGCACTCAGCAAAATACACAATAAAACCACCAGAACAGCCTCACGTCATTAATAAAACAGCAGGGCGTCTGTCACAGACATATAAAAATGTATCATTGTTTGTTTGAGAATTATTTCCTTTCACATTTAGACCATTCACACCTTGGTGCAATAGTTTAAAGGTGGGGTAGGTGTTTGTTTTTTTTTGCAGCACTTTTTACAATATTGCCTGAAAACCTCTTCACATTCCCATTGCACCCACTGAAATAAAATGTTTGCAAAAAAAAAACCGAAACGTTTTGGTCCAGTCTAGAGGGTATAATCAGAGAAAAACTCTGACCAATCAATGTACAGATCATCTTTACATTTATTGGCTGCCTAATATGTCCATCAAATATCAATGCACTCCCACCCACCCCTCCCTCCCTCCCTGTGGTTCATGTAGTCATGAATCGTGTGAAGGTGTGGTTTTGAGGGGTGGGCTTAAGAGGAAGAGGCGGAGCCTTTGGGAGGAGGGAGGGAGTGTATATTTTCAAAATCTCACTTGAGTTGGATTGCTGGAACCGTTTTTTCAAAGAACACCTACCCCACCTTTAAGGCAGTGATTCCCAAAGTGTGGGCCGGGGTCCCCTGGTGGGCCGTCGTGGTACTGTAGGTGGGTTGTGAGTGGTCATTAAATTAAATGTTTTAGATCCTTGATATTTTTTAAATATGTTTTTAATTACTGTAAAATATTCATGACATGAATAAAAAAATATTCAGAAATAATAAAACAAACCAGTTAAGTTGTATTTATCTGTCATCTTAATATGACAAGTGTCACCTTATTTGTTGACCCCTCACATTAATAATCGGAACATAGCTTCTAGTCATGTATGTTGATCACAGTTGTGATTAAAGGTTTCGGTGGGCTGCGGAGATTTTTCACATTTCAAATTGGGCCTTGGTATTCTAAAGTTTGGGTACGGATGGTTTAAGGTTTGATAGTTTGTAATCAGTCGACTGCCGGAAGAAAATTATATTGTAAGGTGACTATAAAACTCATATCACCTGCACAGACAGATTGTTCACTCTGTACGGCTGCATCTTTTCCACGGTTGTATGCTGTGTTGTAGGGCTGTAGCGATACACTAATCCCATGTAAAACCTCAATTTGGAATTACTATTTCTATGTAAACTTGAGGGAAAATAGTTTTATTCTGAATTATTTAATTTGGAATAATTAATTCCAAATTAAAAAACATATAACCATGGCCATTTAAGGCTCAGAGGGAGCGAGGCACTGCCGTGTTGACAGAAATATATGTTATTGGGGCTATTCGTCATGATATCGGACTTATCAGGATGACGTCATAATTTCCTATTATCGGCCCGATAGCTATCGTGCACGCCTACTTTGTTTGAATTAATTGAACTGAAAGCATCAATTACACATTATATGGCTGACAGGCAGCTTGCAAATGCTGGACAAAATGAATAAAAGATGTGTTGAGAAAAATTGTTTCATTTATTTAAACAGTGCAAATTGTTGCTTGCAAGCTTTTAAAGGTGGGACACTGGGGTTTTGAAAGAAGCTTAGAATATCGATACCCGCGGCTGAAAAATCGATACTCTCTGGGAAATAAAATATCGATATATAGCGCAGAATCGATAAAATTGCACAGCTCTACTGTGTTGAGTGATTTCTCTCAATCTTTTCCAGGTTTAAACTATAATGCACAATGGCGGAGCTGGTGACGGTAAAAGCTTTTTATTGCAAATGTTAAAACATGCCTCTTATCCACCAGGGACTAAAATTAAAAAACCAACACACACGGCAGCTGCAGACTTGTGTGGTCCGACGCTGGAAGAGACCGACACCGCTTCGGGTTTATATTTAGCCGGTCCCGGTTGCGTGCGGTCACAGGCGAGCCTTCGAACACACATGTGCAGCAATGTCAGACACGCTAAGAACATGCGCCGGCTTCACGTGTTTGGGATTCTTTGTGCGGCGAATGAGCAGCTGTCAGCGGGCGAGAGGGCTTCATGACACCGCCGTCGCGCCATCTGCAGAGGGATGGATGCCACGAGAACCTGCCAGAACTCTGACGGCGTAGAGTCTTCGTTTAACCCTTTTATTTCAGTCGCTCAAGCGCATGCTGGATAATATAGAGCTCTTAGATCTAACAATGACTGTAATAATGCAGTATTTAGCTTTAATGGCATGACTGAAGATACAGATTCAGGAGGTATGCAGACAGTCAGGTCAGGTATCAGGACAGGTATCAGGAGGTCAGGTATCAGGTATCAGGACAGGTATCAGGACAGTATCAGGTATCAGGACAGGTATCAGGACAGGTATCAGGTATCAGGACAGTCAGGTATCAGGTATCAGGACAGGACAGTCAGGTATCAGGACAGTCAGGTATCAGGACAGGTATCAGGTATCAGGTATCAGGACAGTCAGGTATCAGGTATCAGGACAGGTATAGTCAGGTATCAGGAGTCAGGTATCAGGTCAGGTCAGGTATCAGGTATCAGGTATCAGGTCAGGTATCAGGTATCAGGATCAGGTAGTCAGGTATCAGGACAGGTATCAGGACATCAGGTCAGGTATCAGGACACAGGTATCAGGTATCAGGATCAGGTCAGGTATCAGGACAGGTATCAGGTATCAGGACAGGTATCAGGACAGTCAGGTATCAGGTATCAGGTCAGGTATCAGGTCAGGTCAGGTATCAGGACAGGTATCAGGACAGGTATCAGGAGTCAGGTATCAGGACAGGTATCAGGATCAGTCAGGTATCAGGACAGTCAGGTATCAGGAGTCAGGTATCAGGTATCAGGACAGGTCAGGTATCAGGACAGTCAGGTATAGGACAGGTATCAGGACAGGTATCAGGACAGGAGTCAGGTATCAGGACAGGTATCAGGATCAGGTATCAGGATCAGGTAGTCAGGATCAGGTATAGTCAGGTATCAGGACAGTCAGGTATCAGGACAGTCAGGTATCAGGACAGTCAGGTATCAGGACAGTCAGGTATAGTCAGGTATCAGGACAGGTCAGGTATCAGGACAGGTATCAGGGTATCAGGTATCAGGACAGGTATCAGGTATCAGGACAGGTATCAGGTCAGGTATCAGGACAGTCAGGTATCAGGACACAGGTATCAGGTATCAGGACAGTCAGGGTATCAGGAGTCAGGTATCAGGTATCAGGACAGTCAGGTATCAGGACAGTCAGGTATCAGGACAGTCAGGTATCAGGACAGGTATCAGGACAGTCAGGTATCAGGACAGGTATCAGGACAGTCAGGTATCAGGACAGTCAGGACAGGTATCAGGACAGGCAGGTATCAGGACAGGTATCAGGTATCAGGACAGTCAGGTATCAGGTATCAGGTATCAGACAGGTATCAGGACAGGTATCAGGACAGTCAGGTATCAGGACAGGTATCAGGATCAGACAGGTATCAGGAGTCAGGTATCAGGTATCAGGACAGGTATCAGGTATCAGGACAGGTATCAGGACAGGTATCAGGACAGGTATCAGGACAGGTCAGGACATCAGGTATCAGGACAGGTATATCAGGTATCAGGACAGGTATCAGGACAGGTATCAGGGTCAGGTATCAGGTATCAGGTATCAGGACAGGTATCAGGTATCAGGACAGTCAGGTATCAGGACAGGTATCAGGTAGTCAGGTATCAGGACAGGTATCAGGATCAGGTATCAGGACAGGTATCAGGTATCAGGTAGGTCAGGACAGGTATCAGGTAGGTCAGGACATCAGGTATCAGGGGTAGTCAGGTATCAGGATCAGACAGTATCAGGTATCAGGACAGGTATCAGGACAGGTATCAGGACAGGTATCAGGTATGACAGTCAGGTATCAGGACAGGTCAGGTATCAGGACAGTCAGGTATCAGGACAGGTATCAGGACAGGTATCAGGACAGGTACAGTCAGGTATCAGGACAGGTATCAGGTATCAGGTCAGGTATCAGGACAGGTATCAGGACAGTCAGGTATCAGGACAGGTATCAGGACAGTCAGGTATCAGGACAGGTATCAGGATCAGGTATCAGGACAGGTATCAGGACAGGTATCAGGACAGTCAGGTATCAGGACAGGTATCAGGTATCAGGTATCAGGATCAGGTATCAGGTATCAGGACAGGTATCAGGACAGGTATCAGGTATAGTCAGGTATCAGGACAGTCAGGATATCAGGACAGTCAGGTATCAGGACAGGTATCAGGACATCAGGTATCAGGACAGGTATCAGGACAGTCAGGTATATCAGGTATCAGGACAGTCAGGTAGTCAGGTATCAGGACAGGTATCAGGACAGGTATCAGGTATCAGGACAGGTATCAGGTATCAGGTATCAGGACAGGGTATCAGGACAGTCAGGTATCAGGACAGGTATCAGGTATCAGACAGGTATCAGGTATCAGGACAGGTATCAGGTATCAGGTATCAGGTATCAGGTATCAGGAGTCAGGTATCAGGTATCAGGACAGGTATCAGGACAGTCAGGTATCAGGACATCAGGTCAGGTATCAGGTATCAGGACAGGTATCAGGACATCAGGTCAGGTATCAGGACAGGTATCAGGACAGGTATCAGGACAGGTATCGGACAGGTATCAGGACAGGTATCAGGACAGTCAGGTATCAGGACAGGTATCAGGACAGTCAGGTATCAGGACAGGTATCAGGACAGTCAGGTATCAGGAGTCAGGTATCAGGTATCAGGACAGTCAGGTATCAGGATCAGGTATCAGGACAGGTATCAGGTATCAGGACAGGTATCAGGACAGTCAGGTATCAGACAGGTATCAGGACAGGTATCAGGTCAGGACAGGTATCAGGTATCAGGTACAGGGTATCAGGTATCAGGACATCAGGTATCAGGACAGTCAGGTATCAGGACAGTCAGGTATCAGGTATCAGGAGTCAGGTATCAGGACAGGTCAGGTATCAGGACAGGTATCAGGACAGGTATCAGGACAGGTATCAGGAGTCAGGTATCAGGTATCAGGACAGGTATCAGGACAGGTATCAGGTATCAGGACAGTCAGGTATCAGGTAGACAGGTATAGGACAGGTATCAGGACAGGTCAGGTATCAGGACAGGTCAGGTATCAGGACAGGTATCAGGTATCAGGACAGTCAGGTATCAGGTATCAGGACAGTCAGGTATCAGGACAGGTATCAGGACAGGTATCAGGTATCAGGACAGGTATCAGGAGTCAGGTATCAGGTATCAGGACAGGTATCAGTCAGGTATCAGGACAGGTCAGGACAGTCAGGTATCAGGACAGGTATCAGGATCAGGTATCAGGTATCAGGACAGGGTCAGGTATCAGGATCAGGTATCAGGACAGTCAGGTATCAGGACAGGTATCAGGACAGTCAGGTATCAGGACAGGTATCAGGATCAGGACAGTCAGGTATCAGGACAGGTATCAGGACAGGTAGTCAGGTATCAGGACAGGTATCAGGTCAGGTATCAGGACAGGTATCAGGTATCAGGACAGGTATCAGGTATCAGGACAGGTATCAGGTATCAGGACAGGTATCAGGTATCAGGTATCAGGACAGGTATCAGGACAGGTCAGGACAGGTATCAGGACAGTCAGGTATCAGGACAGTCAGGTATCAGGACAGTCAGGTATCAGGACAGTCAGGTATCAGGAGTCAGGTATCAGGTACAGGTATCAGGACAGTCAGGTATCAGGTATCAGGACAGGTATATCAGGACAGGACAGGTATCAGGACAGTCAGGTATCAGGACAGTATCAGGTATCAGGACAGGTATCAGTCAGGTATCAGGACAGTCAGGTATCAGACAGTATCAGGACAGTCAGGTATCAGGACAGGTATCAGGTATCAGGACAGTCAGGTATCAGGACAGTATCAGGTATCAGGTATCAGGAGTCAGGTATCAGGACAGTCAGGTATCAGGACAGGTATCAGGACAGGACAGTCAGGTATCAGGTATCAGGACAGGTATCAGGACAGGTATCAGGACAGTCAGGTATCAGGAACAGGTATCAGGTATCAGGACAGGTCAGGACAGGTATCAGGACAGGTATCAGGACAGTATCAGGTAGTCAGGTATCAGGACAGGTATCAGGATCAGGTATCAGGTATCAGGACAGGTATCAGGTATCAGGACAGGTCAGGTATCAGGACAGGTATCAGGACAGTCAGGTATCAGGACAGACAGGTATCAGGACAGTCAGGTATCAGGACAGTCGGTTATCAGGACAGTCAGATATCAGGACAGTCGGGTATCAGGACAGTCAGGTATTAGGACACGCAGGTATCAGGACAGGTATCAGGACAGTCAGGTATCAGGGCAGGTATCAGGACAGACAGGTATCAGGACAGTCAGGTATCAGGACAGGTATCAGGACAGTCAGGTATCAGGACAGTCGGGTATCAAGACAGTCAGGTATCAGGACGGTCAGGTACCAGGACAGTCGGGTATCAGGACAGTCAGGTATCAGGACAGGTGAAGCTCCAACGGACTAATCTGCTGTAAGAGAATTTTTTTTAGTGCTTTCATGTGATTAAAAAGATTGAGAGATTGATTAATTATGATCTGTAATAAATTAATCAAATAATCTCTTTCTTTTAGTCCTCCGTGTTGTTGCTAATCGAGCAGGGCCGTCGGACAGGGGGTAAAAGTTACACAGCCTTGGGGGGGGCCCATGGCAGAGGGGGGCCCACGGGAAGCTAAGGGGGAAAAAATTATATATTGAATATATTAGTTAATACCAAAACTAAATTTCATGACAGATATTGATCGTAATGCAAACTTGGTGGGCCCTATATTAAATGGCATATTGTTGTAATCCAAAAACCTTAAGTCTGTTGTGACGGACTACTCTGTGTGAACACCCCTTGGAATATGCGCAAAATCGTTAAGTCCAAAAACATTTGTTTCTCACCGTGAGGCGCAGCTTAATTACTATTATTATTAGCGTATGTGGATGGGGGCCCACCAGGACCTCCTTTGTAGGGGCCCAGAATTTGGTGCTACGGCCCTGTAATCGAGTAAGGTTGTTTTCTTCCGGTAGACGTAAATACTAGGGCTGACAAAGTTAACGCGTTAACGCGTGATTAACGCAAAATAATTTTAACGCAACTAATTTTATTAACGCGCGATTAACGTGTTGCCGTTGATGTACAATAGTAGAGAGGAGAGTAGGTTTGATTAGCCTCAGGGCCCCGCTGTAGTTGTAGTCCTGTAGTCCTGTCAAAACAGGAAGTCATTCGACGTCCATGCCGCAGACAGACAGACGTAAACAATCCTCCGTTAGCAGTAAAAAAAAAAATGGATACTTAGATACTATTTTGAATGGTAAGTTCAGCTTCAAAACCTTGCCTGATGGCTAACTCCACAAGATAAATGTTGTTTGTGTTTACTGTCGATGTGAATTTAGTTACCACCGGAGTCCGGTCACTTGACGGCTAATGAGAGCGCTGATGCAGAGAGCCCCCCCCCCCCCCCCCCCCCCCCCCCCCCCCCCCCCCCCCCCCCCCCCCCTCGTTTAAAGCAAACCACGAAAATATTTTGTATGAAGAACATAAGAGAAAATATTGAGTATATATATATACAATATATAATGGATTTGGCATTGTAACAATAAATAAACATGCATTTGTTTTGCATAAGGCAAGCATTTGTGTACTCTCATATTAGGCAAAGCAACTTTATTTGTAGGTAATTCAAAGTGCTTTACAGATGCATAAAGTCAAAAGAAGGCAAATATAATCATTCCATACAAGCATAAAAATAATCAATAATAAATAAAATTAATTAATAAAAAAAATTAATTAATTAAATTAAAAATGAAGAGTGCAGATAAAATTCTTCCAGTCATCATCTGCACATCTAAACAGAACTGTTTTCAGCCTGGATCTGAACATTGTCAGAGTTCAGGTCTGTCTCACATCTTCTAGAAGACTGGTCCAGATTTTAGGAGCATAAAACTGAAATGCAGCTTCACCTTGTTTAGTCCTGACTCTGGACACCAGCAGGAGACCACTACCTGAGGTTCTCAGAGTCCAGGTTGGTTCATATGGATCTAACATGTCAGAGATGGACTTTGGAGCCATGAAGAGACTTGAACACAAGTAGAGCTGTTTTAAAGTCTATTCTCTGAGTGACAGGAAGCCAGAGACCTCAGAACTGGACTAATATGGTCATATTTCCTGGTTCTAGTCAGGACTCGTATTAATAAGAGTAATACAACTTGAAAAAGATCTGTATAAGGTAGATTTAGAACAGATAAAAATATGCGATTAATTTGCGATTAATTGTGATTAATTATTGACAGTCATGCGATTAATCTGATTAATTATTTTGAGAAATTGACAGCCTTAGTAAATACGTAAAGACGTCCGCCCCCCCCATCCAATCAGAACCCTTCCCAACCCCCAGATCTTAAGCGGAATTGGATAAAGCCGATCTAACGTGTTTTCCATGTAAACCTCAATTCGGAATTACTATTTCCAAGTAAACTCGACGGAAAATAGTTTAATTCGGAATTATTTAATTCGGAATAAATAATTCTGAATTAAAAAACATCATGTAACCGTGGCTATTGACAGACTTTGGTTGCTTTGCTATTGTTCGCTAAATTGCTAACGTCTTCACCGCTAACGTTAGCTGTGGCTGCACACGCGACAGGTTGCTTTGCGTTGATGTGGTAGGCTAAACTTGAACTGCTTTGGTGGTACGCTTACTCCTTCTTACAAAGAAGACATATCACTCTACCTCTATCAATGTTGCTGTCGGGGCGTTTTTGAAATTTAAATTTCCCATTCATTGGACCGACAACTTTCAGATGCTCCTCCATTTTCACGTCTCCTACCTGCTACTCACCACTCCTCACCTTTCCCTCCCAACTACAATAGGAGCCTATCAGCTTATGCTAAACAAGCCCAAACACAATGACAGCCAATCAATGTCCTCTTCAGGGTGTGACTGACATATATGTCCATGGTGACTGACCTACATATGGATTTTATAAAAAGGCAATTCGCAAACGGGACCAGTAAAATTAGAGATTAACGCGATTAAAAAATTTAACGCGCAAAATATGTCTGTAATTCATTAATCACAATTAACGCGACAATGTGACACCCCTGAATTTTTTTTTTAAAAAGACAGAGATCTTTTCTTGGGTATTTGTGTCAACATTAGTCCCAACGACATCCCAAAGACTCATCTCAACGCAAACCCTCTGTGAGTCATTTAGATGAGAGAAAAGTGAGCGAGAAAACGACACAAACGCCCTGAAGCACCTCAAAGAGAAGATAAAGAGCAAAAATAAAAAGAACGACTGTGTACAGTTCAAAGGAGCTCTCAAAGAGAAGCTCGACTCCAACGTCCCGCTGTTTCAGGTGAGAACTGAGCAACGCCGTCTGTCTGATCTGTAGTTGTAACCAGTATCGAGTTATAAAATAAAAATCCCCTTAGGGATAAAGATAAGGGGAAATTCCCACCAGTACTGAAGAATGAATGTTGTACTTTATATTCTAATTAGGGGTGTAACGGTCCAATGTGTTCATACCGAACCGTACCGAACAGACCTTCGGTACGGTTCGGTCCTGCACCGAACGAATATATGCGTTTTTATACGCAGCCATCACAGACCTAGAAGAATAGACTCGCAGTTAGAGGTCTTTGGAACAACCCGAAAACCCAAGGTTCCAACCTGACCTGAATCGGGTCTCGGGTCCATTCAAAAGACATGACTCCGGGTTCGGGTCTGAATCGGTACAGTTAGTCTCTGGTCCGGTCGGTGCTCTCTGACAGGCTGGGTCCACGTTTACTCCAGAGAAGTAAAGATATTGGCGGTGGCAGCCAATGTCAGGACTCGGGGCAGTTAAATGATTATTAATTAACGTGTTTGTCATGAAACAATCGTGTTGCCGTAGCGTGTTATTAGCGGTTTGCCCGGCAGCTGTAAAGCACAACGAATCACCAACATGAGAACGCTGGATGAGAGAACATATTCACGACACATCCTGACCGCTGTAGGCTATTAGCGTTAGCAGTAGCTACCAATAGCATCTGTATCCACAAAGAAAATAACGACGTGGATTTATTGCGATTCATGAACGACGGGAAAAAGAATACAAGTTTGTATCTCAAGTTGAAAAAACAGTATGTCTTTTGTGTTATGAGGCGGTGTCAGTCGTCAAACACGGAGCTAAGTATGCTAAATTTAGCCCACAAGAAAAACCAAGAATCGCTCCCGCTTCTGAAACAAAGGTAATGGATACTCTCAGTGATGTACATACATAATAAATACAGAAACAGTTATTTAACAATATAATAAGGTGTAGTTTAATTTATTTTGATTTATATTGCATTTTGTTACATTCATGCTGTCAATCTGGCCCTTCAACCATGATGCTGATGAGTCTGAACCCCTGAACTAAGACAAGATGCTTACGGACGATATAGTTAACCAGATGCCCCCAGAGATTTAATCAGATTAATCTGGTAACTCTGAAACCCAGCAGACCCTGAATCGCTCCTCGCGTTTGAGTTTTCGTTGCGAAGCACCTCCATGGCGACGTTACGCAAAACAGAATAGTTTATGCAATTCAGAAGCACTTGAATGCAGCACAGTGTTCACTTTCAGGGCGGGTTTGCTCTTGAGGTTTGGATTTCCAAAGTGTGAGTTCTGGACGGGTCCACTTTCATGTACCCGTACCCGAATGGACCTGTGAAAATTCGACCCAAAACCGACCCGACCCGAGCTATTATCATAAGTTCGGGAGTCTGAACCTGAATGGACCCACAATATCTAGACTCGGAACTAGAGGTCTTCGGAACAACCCGACAATCCGAGGTTCCAACCTGACCCGAATCGGGTCTGGGGTCCATTCAAAAGACGTGACTCCGGGTTCGGGTCTGAATCGGTACAGTTAGTCTCCGGTCCGGTCGGTGGTCTCTGACAGGCTGGATCCACGTTTACTCCAGAGAAGTAAAGATATTGGCGGTGGCAGCTAATGTCATGACTCTGGGCAGTTTAATTAATTATTCACTAACGTGGCGTGTTTGTCATGAAACAATCGTGTTGCCGTAGTGTGTTATTAGCTGTTTACCCGGCAGCTGTAAAGCACAACGGATCACCAACATGAAAACGTTGGATGAGAGAACATATTCACGACACGTCCTGACCAGTGTAGGCTATTAGCGTTAGCAGTTGCTACCAATAGCATCTGTATCCAGAAAGAAAATAACGACGTGGATTTATTGTTGTTTACATCACGTAGCCTATGTAGCAACTGAACCGGTAGAAGAAGACAACTTTAGGTAAGAAAATCAAGTTTTATTCAACGCTAGACAACTTTAACATGAGCAACTATGGGCTGGATTGTCTCGGTTCTATTCGGGCATCTCGGTTCAGTTCGTAAAGACTCGGGTCGGGTCGGTTCCGGGTCCAAATCATACCTATCCAGTCTCCCGTTTTGGCCGGGAAAGTCCCGTATTTTACTCTTCTCTCCTGCCGTCCTCCCGTATTAGTATTTTCCCGTAAATCTCCCGTATTGTAATCTGCGTTATTAAAAAAATAATACCCCGATAACTGCCACAGCAGTAGCTACTACAGCTACTGTAGGTGGTAGATGTCGCAAGGTTAGTGAGTGACATCTGATTAGTGACAGCGTGCGAAGAAAAAAAAGATTGTTACAGAGAATAGGATGTCGTTAGACAACAGAACTGTTTGCGCTCTTCTCTCATGTAAAATAAACTACTCTGGACCAGTTCACAAATACACTCCTTCCAAAACAGTCATAAAGAATTCAGTCTGCAACAAATGAGTACAACAAGTCGTTAAAAGAGTCAAGAAAAGTCATATGAAATGAGATGAAAAACTGTAAAAGAAGAGCAATATGAAATGAAAACAATGTGTGGAATGAAAATCAAATATAAATGTAAATACAAGCAATGTTAAATGAAAAAAAAATGTGCACATCCCTTTAAATAAATACTCTTCATATTTACCCTTTTAGTGTTTTCATTTAGTCTATAATGAATGTTAACATTATGTTAACGTGGCTTTATGCGCAGCTGCACTACTTCCTGAACTTCAGCCAGATGCTTTGTTTCCTGTGTGCCATTAATTAACAAACTAATTAATCCAGGTGTGTCTGACCTCACAGCAATGCTCAGACACACCTGGATTGATCAATTTGTCCAATGATGACACACAGGAAACAAAAGAGCTGGCTGAAGTACAAAGAAGTAGTGTAGCTGTGATTTTAGGGATACTGCTCATGGCGACCCCAGAAAAATTTCCCTTATTTTCAAATCCAAAACTTGACAGGTATGTTCCCGCTACCTCGGTGCCTAGCAAGTGTTTGTATATTGAAAATGTTTTGGATAAATAAACAACACACTTTTTTGCATTTTGTTCCCATACTGTACCGAAAATGTACCGAACCGTGACCCTAAAACCGAGGTACGTACCGAACCGTGATTTTTGCATACCGTTACACCCCTATTTCTAATATAAGTAAATATCATGCTTTGAAAATGTCATTAGTGTGAAAGTAGAAGCACCTTAGCTCAGTCCCGTTTTGACCTTAATGAGCATTAACTACTGTTAATCTTAGTCAACTCATCCCCAACATCTGCCAAAGAAGAGACCATCTACTGACGGTGTATGAAGCTGATTTTGGGGGCCACGGCAGCGGAGGAAGGATGAGCTTCAAATCCCATTTAGGCTCCGGTGGTTTATAGGTGTCCATCTGCGTCCCGGTGTCTCTCAACCCCAGGTCCATCTCAGACCTGGTGGTCTGCAGTGGAGAAGAGGCGGGACTTTCATCCGTTTCACATACATGTGGATGAGCTCGGTAAAAAGGATCTTATCTGTCTACTCACGTGTATCCAGGTGCTTCCGTTTTAAATCCAGGTTGCCAGGATCTCTCTTGTACGCAGCTGAAATCTCTGGAAGGTCTCCGTCCAGCTGAGGAGAGTTTCAGGTCTATGTGTGAGCGTTCGTCGCCATCTTGTGTTCAAAGCGGACGGTACAACATGAGAGGCCGGAACCCTGCTGAGCTCGCCGGTACTCACCACTCTGAAGTCGTGAGGTCTCGGGTTCCTGTACGGTTCCGGACGGTACTTTCCCGTCCTCACAAACATCAGCTCAGACTGGAGAGCATCAGGAGGTCTGTGTGACAGGATGAACTCTGGGACTTTCTTCTTCTCTGGGCTCCCGTACACGACGGCTGGTAGATATTTCCCCATCGTCCTCTTTGCTGTTGGATGAGCCTTGTCTGCGTTTTTCTTTCCTCGTTTCCGTCCAGACTCGCTCAGACGGCTGTAAAGTCTCACGGAAAAATCCGGCGGCCTGGCGGTCCAGACGCCGCTTTGATTCTCAGTTTTCGGTGGCTTGAAGCATTTGCTCCTTGTCAAGGAGAGATCCCGACTCGCAGAGAATTTTATTTTGCTTTCGAAGGAGACTGAAGACATTTGATTTGCTGAAGGATACCTTGGGTTTCAAAGGACATATCTTCTAAGTCACACAGAGTTTGAGAACGAAGCTGTCGTGACATCCATGTGTCGAGACCAGTTTCATCCTCAACGGAGGCCAGCGACAGACACGACACATAAAACAGGCTGCTTGGTAACGGACTCCTTTGTGCATCTCAACAAAAAGGATTAAGAGTCAAGTGGGCTGAGTTTTGTAGGTCCCTCGACAAAACGACAAACGGGAACTTAGCAACGGTCCAAACAGTTTCCACTGCGAATGACTTGAACCACAGACCTGGAGGAACTTTGAACTTTTAAGAGTCGGCTACAAAGTCGGTATTTGGAACAAAGAGGCCGGTCAGTGGATGTGACTGATGATTTGCATGAAAGCGAAGTTTTTATTTGTTTGGATGCAACAGAAAGATGACTCACTTCATGTTGGGATCACAAATTCAGATTGCACATTATCTCTGTCAAACATTTGACCTTGACTTCTATTTTTCTCCCTGAATTGAAGAAGGATGCAGGCCTGTTTCTGACCCACTTTGTTCCTGATCTAACACCTGCTTTGAATGAAGTCGTGATGGCTCACCTGGGGAGAATGTTTCACAGATGTTTCATGAAGTTCTTCCTTTGAAAGTCCCAAATAAATTATAGTCACAATTGATTTTAAAGTCTGTCTGGACATTGATCCAAGAGGAAGAGCTGCACATATCAGTGCTGATATGTAAAAGCATGTTGTATTTATGAACCTGAAACCTCCATGATCTGTGGAAGGATGTTGTTTAGACGACCACAAGGTGGCAGCAGAGTTCACAGCTCTGCTGCCTCACAGCTCCATTAGTAATGATTCAGGATTCACTTGATTTAGGTATTAACAACTTGACAGCATAAAGTTTCAAAAGGCTGTTCCAGACTGAGATGATGCATCTTCCAGATATCTGCTGCAGAGACAGGTATTTACTGTCTACCTACTGTATAAAACTGTATTTTTTTCTACTGACTGAACTTCCTTGTAAAGGTTAGAGCAGCAGCTTGGGTTTCTTTACCGGTTTACAGCAGAACATCTGGCTCTCTAAGTGACTGTAACTCAGTGTGTGCATGCTAAATATATGCTGTCTGTCTCTGTGGTCAAGATTTTGTATTGTAACTAGGGCTGTGCAACGATTAAGATTTTTAATCACGATTAATCGCATTATTTTCGTTTATCAATCACGATTAATCGCATTGTATACACCAAATCAAACAATGAATTAAAAAGTAGTGTAAAGGTCACTTTTATCTAAATGTTCTGCTGCCATATGAACTAAAGTGTCATAACATTTGTTGTTCAAACACTTTGAACATCAGCACTTGTCAGTGACACATATTTAGTGTAAATCTCATCTTAAAAAATGTAAAATAAAATAAAGCTTATCGCCACTGCCAGGGCATTAATGTCATCCTGTTTTTATAAAAAATAAAAAAAAAGTCTACAAACAAACTCCAACAAAATGATTGAGTCTCAGCACAATCAGAACATTAAAACAGGTAATTTCTGAGGTAACAGCAGAAACTTTTAACGGGGAGTTCAACTTGTCAGTTGTTACAAATAACCTTGTTTCTGTTGAATCCTCCGTCTGGGAGAACTTTAAAATGAAAATGTCCATGTTAAAGTTCAGTAACTTTACCAATCCATGTATCATTTATTCTTTCCATTTTCAATTGTCAATCAAAAAAAAAAAAAAATTAAAGTGACATTTTATTACGTTTTTCATTTTTAAATCTAACACAAAAAAAGAAAAAAAAATGCCTGTTTTTTTTTTTTATATTTTAATTTTAGACTTGGATCAAAAATACGAAATTAAAAAACGGGCCACAGAGCTGAATTTGTTTTATAATGGAGGACTGGACTTTCTGTTGTCATTACACATCTGTGCCACTAGATGGAGCCGCACTGCAGTAACCAGCTAGAGAACAGCAGGACAGTGAACACATGGAGCAGATCTGATGGAACATGAAGGCAGGGCATAGGCGATATAGGCGCCATCTGCTGGAGGGGCGCCGCCACGCCGCCAGTCCCCCGTGGCCTTGAGGGAAAATAATAATAAAATATAAAAAATAATAATTTTCTATGCCCACCGGCGCCCTCACTTAGTGTTTTCTGTCTGGAAAAAAGTACATATTAACATTACAAATAAATAAACAGTGACATGTTCCTAAATTATGTGTGAGCGCGTGACGTGTCGTTATTGGGTCCGGATCATGATGCGCGGATCAGAGATCAGGTCGGGCAGGACAAGTGGAAGACGATCTCGGACAGGTGTAATTTACGAGATGAAAAGGCCGTCCAAGCCCTCAAGTGCGCAGCACAGAAAGAGAAGAAAAGAGGAGGAGAAGAAGAAGTCGCAATATAAAGGTAACATTAATATCTTCTCTTTTTTTATGCCGTTTTGTGTGAAGACTTTTTATTTGAGCAAGCTATGTTGAAGTAACGTTAAACAACGACAGAGAAGGACTTTGGGCATGGGCAATGCTGACTTAACATGCTAAAAAAAATAATAAAACACACTGATAGCTACTAAGAAGGATTAATAAATGATGAGAGGGATCAAAATAGAGGCCAAATCATGTGCACGCGCCGCCGGTCAGCTGATGGGCCGGCTATGATCAGTTCACTCGTGTATCTGGCTTCCTTTTTAAAAATACAATAAAACACAGCTTTCTGCTGGCTGTTCTCTGTGTTGTTTAATGTGAAATGCACTGCATCGATGCTGTTTATGTCTATGATGAGAAGAATGTAAAAGTTAGTTAGTTCCATCCGTTATAGGATAGTTTCTACACAGTTATTATCCCTGCCCGTGTGTCCGCTCTGATACTGCATTACAGTTTCATCAAATCATTATATAATTGAAAATTAATTTTACCATTACTATTATTAACAACTGTGTGTCCAGTGTTGCTGCTGCTGCTTAGCTCTCCTCCTCCTACTGTACTTATCACATTTGATATTGTGCCTAATGATTGCTGAAATTCAGTAGCCAGGTGATGAAAATGTAAACTGTAGCAGCAGCTGTTTTTTTTTTTTTTCATACTTTATTTTGCTTGTACAGTCATAAATATATCTACTCTATATCTGTCTAGATGCACTCAGAAAATATTTGCAGATGCCCCAAACAGCTGCTGGAGCGGTGCCTTCTGATCAAACATCCACACAAACACAACTCCCTGAAGCATGTAAGTTTATTGTTTGTGGTCTCTGACACACTGCTATGATGTTGTTGTTGATGTTATTGTTGTTAATGTAAATGGTAATTACAGGAATGAAGTTATTAGTCAAATGAAATAAAGTGTGTTTACTAAGTGAAGTAGAATGACACAACAAACTTAATGCTGTGGTGTTACAGTATGGATGTCTTCTATGTCCTGTGACAGTTGCTGCTGCAGAGAGGAGCTTCTCCAAATTGAAGCTCATCAAAACATACCTGAGATCCACCATGTCTCAGGTGCGTTTAAATGGACTTGCCCTGATGAGTATAAACCGTGAAATGTCCAGGCAGGTGTCATTTGATGACACCATAGATGCCTTTGCTGCCAGGAAGTCCAGACGTGTCCAGACGTGTAAACTAGTTAAAAGACAAGTTTAGTTGAAAGTAACTGTTGCTACCGTTGAGTTTGTCATTGTTCAAATGCTCAAATTAAACTGCCATGATTGCTCAGCTGGTTGTTGTCATTGAATTGCAGTGGGCTTCGGGGGGGGGGGGGGCACCGGGGTGTAATCTCGCCTAGGGCGCCAAATTGGGTAGAGCCGGCCCTGCATGAAGGAATAACGCGAAAGATTTGTTGCAGTCAAGATAATTTTTTTCAGACAGAATTGTTAATATTGCTACCTGAGTTGCTACCTGAACTGTAAAGTTCACGGATTTTTACCGTTCTCCATGTCTGTTTTAGCTTGTCCTTATGTTTACTGTTTTCCGGTTCTGCAGCAGCCAGTAACAGACTTTTCAAAACAAAAGCATGTGAGCAACATGTGTTAACACGCGTTAAAATAAATGTCGGCGTTAATAAATTAATGCGTTAACATGATAATAACGCGTTAACTTGCCCAGCCCTAATGACTCAATATTTCGATCTTTTTTTTCCACCTCAGAATCTTTAACTTTGTTTTGATGAATTTTATTAATAACATTGATGTTTGTGATTGGTGTTAGTGTTTATATGCGTCGTTGGCGTTAACAAAATGTCATATTTACCTCCACCAAGGAGGTTATGTTTTCAGCTGTGTTTATCTGTCTGTCTGTGTTCAAGATAACTCATAAAGTTATGGATGGATTTTGATTAAATTTTCAGGATTTCTCAGAAATGTGAAAAGGAAGAACTGATTTCATTTTGGGTGTGGAAGAAATCCTGGCTTCTGGATCACTTTCAAATTTTCAATAACATTGCGGTCAATGGGGCCGAAAATTTTGTTTCTCAATATCTCCATTAATTATTGCCCAAAACTCATGAAATTTCACTGAGGGATTGAACCTCTATCAAATTTCAGAGGCTGATCCAGATCTGATCCAGAACATGGATTTTATCACAATCTGTAAATTGCTATATGGGGGAAATGTTGTGCTTGGCGGAGGTCTGCGCTCTCCGAGTGCTTTTCTAGTTTCTAATGTTACATTTATCTTCCTTTTTTTTTAGCGTATGTCCAAGATGAAAGAGTGTCACTGATTCTGGATTGATTAACGCTTCTGTAAGAGCAAAGGGTTATTAGGAATGAAAATCAAATGTACTCATATTCCATGTCCCAACAGCCAGTTTCAGACCCTTAGGGTTAGGGTTAGGCCTTGACCCGACCTTCTGAAGGTCACCCGGCAACCAGGCGCTCCCAACGAGCCCTTCCTGCGGGTCCATCTCCAGGATGGGGCCCCAGCATCCCTGGTCCAGGCGATCAACATCATCAATTTTTTTGGATCCATATGAGTCAGTTGAATCGCCCTTCGTCGATCCGGTTCCCCAGGACCCACTTTGCTATGGGGGGGCCTGCCAGGATCAGTTGTTTCAGACAGCAAGGCTCCTGGGATCATTTGGACACTCGAATTCCTCCACGACTGAAGACCAGGGAACAAGTGAATAAAAGTTTTCTCCAGGGTTACTGGACTCTCCCTTAGAGATAAGACGAGAAGCCCGTCCATCCCAGAGGGACTCGGAGTAGAGCCGCTGCTCCTCTGCGTCGAGAGGAGCGAGTTGAGACGGTCTGGGAGTCTGGTCAGGGTCTGGTACCTCCTGGATTCCTCCCTGGCATGTCTAACTGGAAGAAGACGACCCGTCTGGCTTATATCTGATCGGCGTTCACGGCCATTGTGCAGTCAGTAGCTGGAAAGAGTCGACAGGATCCAAACTGACATGACGACCTGAGGTTCTGCTGTCACCGCGACCGTAGATGGAGCGTCATTTTATAGTTGAAGGCACAGGGATACATCACGCCACACACTGAAGCATTAAAGTTATAACCACGGAGCTGCTGGAGGATATAAAATCAAGCCGAGATGGACTGTCCAAGGCCCGACTGAGGAAACTCCTCAAATTCCTTTCCAGCGTGCCCCGGCGCCGCCATCTGTTTTTACCGTTGAGCGAAGGCGCTCGGCGTCTGTCATCGCGGCCCATCCCTGCAGATCAGACCGTCTTCCTTCATGCTCTGCTTTCATCCCAGATCAGATGGAAACGACTGTTGGTCAAAGCTGCCCGACAGAGAGGTTTCAGATGAAAGTGCTGCTGTTTTTAACATCTTTTCAAGCTCAGGACGAAGCGAACACAATCACGGTCCTTCTGCAGCTGAGGACATTTACTGAAACCAGCCTTTTTTCAGTCACGACACCTTTCAAAAGTGAATAAAATCTCACGACGCCCCAGACCCACTGCATCGCTCCGACTGTAAATGCATACGACCCGTTTATTTAGTTTAAATAACCTGAAAAGGATAACTGCACCAGAGTAGGCCTCAGCAAGAAACCTTCTTTTCATCTGTGATGTGCTTGCTTCCATCCATCATCCTTGTATTGCCTTTTTTTTAGCCTTATCGCTAGCAGCTAGCTTTGGTACCTATGGTGCAGATTCAGAGCTGGTGGATGAAGGCTTGATGAAGTCGGCTCCTCTGTGATATTCCGTTCCTGTGGGGCTTTTCTTTTTAGAAAACCATCCATGATGCTGCTAAAAAGTTCTCTTTGCTATCTGTGAAATAAAATTCCAGCGGTTAAATGATATTAGAACGTAAGCTAACTGGGCAGTCACGTTGACCTTACGCTGACCCCGTACTGACGTTGTTAACATTGGGAGATGGGCATGTGAGACATATTTTTATTATTCTTTTCATGTCCAATTATGTATCTTATTTATTTATTTATTTATTCATTAATTCATGGGCAAAAAGTATGTATTTATGTATGCATTCATATATTTATACAGTGGTACCTCTACTTACGAAATTAATTGGTTCTGGAAGTAGTTTCGTAACCTGAAAATTTCTTAAGTAGAGATGTGTTTTCCATGTAAATGTCCTAATCCGTTCCAAGCCCCCCAAAATTCAAACATTATTATTTTTTATAAATTATAAATATTACATGAAATGTCATAAAAACCTGTCAGAAATACATGTTAGAACTAGAAAAGCACTCAGAGAGCGCAGACCTCCACTAAACGCAACAATTATCGAAAATTTGAAAGTGATCCAGAATCCAGGAATTCTTTGGGATCACACCCCAAAATGAAATTAGTTCTTCCTTTTCACATTTCTGACAACTCCTGAAAATTTCATCTAAATCCATCCATAACTTTTAGAGTTATCTTGAACACAGACGGACAGATAAACGCCGGCAAAAACAACTTCCTTGGTGGAGGTAAAAATTGTTTGTTTATCTGGGTTGCTGGGTTACGCTCATACAGACAAGGGGCCCTCCTAGCCAATGGGATGCCAGGAAGATGCTAAGCGATAGCCAATGGGATGCCAGGATGATGCTAAGCGATAGCCAATGGCAGAGCAGCTCGGACGCACCGCTTTCAAACCGAGATACAGCCATGTTTACGTTCAGTAAACTCTGGGAGCTGCAGGGGCGGATCTAGAAAAATATTTATGGGGTGGCAAGAGGGGGGCAGGGATTTTTGAGGGGTGGCAACATATGGCAGGCGTATATATACTGAGGCAGTTATCGCAGTTTGATGAGAAATAGTAGACAATATAATTTACACTCAAGTATTTCTGCTTGCAGGACTTTATACATAATTTAGAACATGAATCCCACATGTAGATATACTGTAGGTTCACTACATAAGGGCACGGGGTGCCATTTACAAACTCATACAAACTTAATCTCATGCAATCAATGTCTTGTATTTGAGGTAACAGGTTTCATGTGAAACAGTTAATATTAGGAATAAGTGACCATAAAATGTGATCTCACTTAATTGAGATGTTACATCCTTCCTCCTCGTAGTATTCTCTCTCTACTTCCACCTCATCCCCTCGGTCTACACTGCTCAGTTCATTTAGTATTTCTCTGGCCTGTCTCTTTGGTGTGAAAAAACTATATATGCTGCCTTTCCTCTTCATTTCTGTAAGATTCAAAGTAACTTTACAATGTTTTCCTTGACAGACATTGAATCAATATTAGGTTTTGTAGCCTACTTTACACAAATGAGTCAGACCTAGCTAACATTATATGTATAGTTGGCGAAATAATAATGTTCTTAAACCTGATTTTTGTCATCTTAAAATCAGCATTACAAGTAAACTCGCACAGTCAGGGCATAAAATTAGAATTTTTACCAAGTTGCCCCTGGCTACCAGGTATTTGAAGTTGGTAGCCAGCTAGCAATTTTGGTCGCCAGTGTTTTTCGTCGCCCCATACGTCAGGGGTTAATATGGCACCAGCAGCATTGTCATTTATGAAAAACTCCTGTTATCGTCTACTATCACTACATTTCAGAAGCATTTACAAGCATGAAAGCGCATTTTATTCTGTTTCCATGATGCTTACTATGAAAACTAATATTATTTCTTTTTTGTTAACACCAGAAGCGCCAAGTGGGTCATTTTTACATCCTAGCATTTTCACATGTTTGTATTTCTGTTAAAATAAAACCCCTACATCTGTAAGTTCATGACTTTTTCTAAAATGGATTTATTAATCATTCAGTGAATTCTGGTGAGTCTGTGATCAAAAGAAAAATGAATATGACCATTTATACCTGGAACCGCAGAGGGGGTCATTTTAACCCCCTCATATAAACGCTGTATACAGCTGTCATTTTTTGCGCCACGCCCCTCCGCGCGCCCCACTGCCCGTTGCTTGGCAACGCTCAAACTTTGTGGCGTTATCGGACTTTGACAGTTATTGTCATCACTAAATCTTTCAAGCAAACAGCAAAATTTAAGACATGAATCCAACAAAAACAACAGTCTGGCTGTTGTACCGGGATTTGAGTCATCGACATCAACTGAGGATGAGGAGGTGAATTTATGAAAAAGACCCCTGCTTCTATAAGTGAGGGGTCACCGCCACATACATTCAGTCCTCAGACACAGTGGGGGCTCGCGGAAATACTCTGACAGGTAAATTCAGAAGTCAAGCGTTTTAGTTTCCTCTGGTTCTAATCATTTGGTATTTTAGCGAGACTACGACTCTGACTGATCTAATCATAAATATTTACATTGATCAGAGCTCAACCTGTATGTCAGCTACATGAGGCGGCCAAGGACAGAACCGTTTGGACCCATCAAGCTGGGACTGCGGACCGGGAGAGTCCAGTCCAAAAATGTCCCGGTGGAGAGAGGTGGTCCAACTGCATACGCGCGCCGCAACATTGACGACCCTATGAATGCGTTCATGTACCTGATGGACCAGGTGATACAGAACACCTGTACCTGTACGGTGGCGGAGCCGCGCCGGTGGAGAGGAGGGCTGGGAATGGAGTGCGTGAGGGGGAGCGCAGCGTTAATCTGTTTTTATTAAAATATCTGTGATTGACATCTGAAATCTGTTGTTTTGTATTGTAAATAGTCTGTCATTCGATTGCTGTCGTTTTCATGTTTGTGTTAGCATACAGCTCCTACAGTTTGTTGATGAACGTACCGATGTATTTATTTGTGTGGCTGAGTGAGCACGCGCAGCGTTCTACCACGTAGAAAAAAGCTCGCAAAAATATACATTTTAAACACTTATTTTGACAAGTGTCCATCATTATTATTTCAGAAATATTCAGGAATGAGCCACGTTATTATAAATGACATGTTCGCATCACTGATGCTGTTGCAGCGATGGGCTGAAAATGAAGTTTGGAATCTTGGTTCTAGTGTTAACTATTCTGTTGTGTATTTTTATGAGGTTATTTACCAAAAGGATCCATTTTGCTGTGGAGTAGATTCAGTGATGGACAAAACTGAAGACCGACGAATGCAAAAGGCCACCTGTCCATGCTGGGTTAGGCGGTTAAGTTATTTAGATATGTTTACTTTGGTGACACATGACAAATGTGCAGAAATCATTAAAAAAAAATAATTTTTTTTTTCCTAAGTTGATGGTGGATTTTGTGGCCCTCGCCACTGGCGACAGGGCAGAAAAAAACGGTCGAAATCGTTAAATTTGTGTCGCTTTTTGCGACCAGTTGGTCGCGATTTTATGCCCTGACAGTCATTTCATTATTATTTCATTATTTGATAGATGGTTTATCAGTTTTAACCTCTTTCTGCCTGTGTCTCCCTTCCTCACGACTCCTGGCTCAAAGGAGTCTCGTGCCGCTCTCGAGTTCTCTTGTGCTGCATTCATTGTAGTCGGATATCGGAGCTTCAGGCTCGTAAATGTTAAATTGGCCATAACTTTTCTCTGAATTCATTGCTGCCAACTGGGGTGGCAGCTGGGGTGGCAAGGGTTAATTTTAGGGTGGCATTTGCCACCCTATGCCACCCCGGTAGATCCGCCCATGGGGAGCTGTGAGTAGCAGCGCTACTGGATTACTGCCTTTCGTATCCGGAAATTTATTTCGTAACTAGAGGCAATATATTCCCGTTGAGGCGTTTCGTAATCTGAATATTTTGTATGTAGAAACGTTCGTAAGTAGAGGTACCACTGTATATGAAATGTCAGAATAGGTCATTTTTTTGACGACACCCTGGTTGAGAAAGGCTGACTTAAACTGACTTGCATGTTGTTTCCTTCTTTTTTTTTTTTATCAGAAGCAAGAACAAAAACAATTCTTTACATTGCACTTTGTAACTGATGAATAATTTGCCTTTGACTGATCTGATATCCCTTGTTTTCCCGCTTTTTTTTTTTGCCTTTCTAACTTGAAGAAAACAAGCGGTAAAGTTGTGCAATCAGGCTTCCTGTCGGCGGGAAGTTAAGCTAATTATATACGGTCTGAGCCAGCGCATCATTTAGCTGATAGCGCATTTCCAGGGGACACCGCGGAGCTGCCATTTCTTCCACGTCCGCGTAACTGATTGTAATTAGAGAAAATTGCACAAAATTAGCTTTGTGTGTAGATTGAATTATTAGGAGGTGCCTGTACCCGTTTGTTTACCAAGTTATTTGCTCCCCGTGACGATGCGTAGGCGCTTGAGAGATTCAAGTTTTCCTTCCAGGAGGTTGAGTGAGCAGAGTTTGTACCTGATGGCTATTCCAGGCGCTCCCCAGGTGGACGGTGGAGGAGATTTATGAGCGTCTCCTCCTCCTCGGCCCTCAGAGACAAACTACTACAAGACGTTCAGGCACCTTCGTGCTGCAACGGAGGCGAAAGGAGTCGGTCTCGCTGATTTCACCGGAACTTCACGGCTTGCTCAAAAAAACCAGCTGCTTGTTTGTGTCTGACCGTTCTAGATAGCCTCCCCGCCGACACCGAGCAGCGTCATCAGTAGAGCTGAGCCATTTTATCGATTCTGCGATATATATCGACATTTTATTTCCCCAGAGTATCGATTTTTCAGCCCCGGGTATCGATATTCTAAGCTTCTTTCAAAACCCCCGTGTCCCACCTTTAAAAGCTTGCAAGCAACACTTGTGCTATTTAAATAAATGAAACTGTTTTTCTCAACACATCTTTCATTCATTTTGTCCAGCATTTGCAAGCTGCCTGTCAGCCATTTAATTTGTAATTGATGCTTTCAGTTCAATTAATTCAAACAGTCATTGGAACACTCACAAGATGTCACCAAAATCACTTTGTCCCTTTATAATCTTTCGGAAAATGATGTAAATGTATTGTAAGATAAATATTGATACATACACGGTAAAAAAAAAAAATCGTAAAAAAACTAATTTTCCAGCAGCTGAGGTGCCAGAAAAATACAGTGAAATAACAGAAAATTACTTTCTCATACAATAGCTTTCCATAATTAAAATACAGTTTGTAGTTGTAATTTTAACAAGATTTTGCCTTATTTTCAGGTTGTTTTTAACATTTCACATTTTAAACAATTAAATTACCTAGAAATATGGTAAATGCTGTATTATGAATAATAATGCTTAAATTTACAGAAATGTGCTGTCATTAATTGGTTTCAATGATAATATTTTATGTAAAGAAGTTGTATAATAATTTGTGTTTGATGTAATTTAACAGTATATGACACAAAAAGTAATGCGATTCATCTTTTAAAACATGTCAAAAAACTGTTGAAAAATTAGATATTGGGTTTAAAATTGCTACAATTTTAAGGACTGTAGCCTTTGCATTGTAGTGGATCCTGGTCTGCAACACCTGACAGAGACATGGCGCTAGCTAAAGGAGTATTTTGTCAACTTCTTGTTTTTGCACAGCACAAGTTTTGTTTTACACACTTTATTAAACAAACTAATTTGAACACAGACAGACTTAACTCAGGTTGACACAAATTAACATGTTAAATGTAAGGGGTCTGAATCAACAGGGGGTCAAACCAGCAACAGACTTTACATGGCAGCATTAAATCAAATAGCTAACAAATTAACACAGATAAGCACCTAAACAACCAGGGCTGCAAGGGATGCTGGGAAATGACCCAAAAGGACCTGCCAGATCACTAGCAGCATATCTATCAGAGAAATGCTTTATTGAAAGCATTTAATTGCAGCTCCCTTGGTAGAGCTGATGCTCCATCAGCAGAGGCAGCAGCCCTAAGTTCAAGTCCAACTCTTTATTATTCACCCTCTCAAGCTTTCCCCTTTCCCTATGTCTCTTTAGATGTCCTTTCAAAATAAATATCATTAATAATCATTTATTTTATTTAAATAAAAAAAATACAGAAAGTAATATTATGTTATATTACAATTTTTTTTACAGTGTATCATATCGTATCGTGAGCCGATTTTTTTTTAGAGTTTTAAAGTTGAATTTTACAGTTTATTCCCTTAAATAACAGACAAATATTTGTGAAATTACGATATATTACAAAAAATATATGTATTTCTAATGGGTTTTTTTTTTTGTTAAAGAACAGAAATATTGTGTGATTTCATAGTTACAGTGATTTAATGTTATTTTAAAATTGACCTGTAAAATCACAGTCTATTTTTCTAAATTAAATGGTATTTTAAAAACACAAAAAAATCTGTGAAATAGACCATAAAATTCTGTTATATTACAATTTTTTTTTTTACAGTGTATCGTATCGTGAGCCGATTTATTTTTAGTTTTAAAGTTGAATTTTACAGTTTATTCCCTTAAATAACAGACAAATATTTGTGAAATTACGATATATTTGTGGACGTATTTTAACAAAAAATATATGTATTTCTAATGGGTTTTTTTTTGTTAAAGAACAGAAATATTGTGTGATTTCACAGTTACAGTGATTTAATGTTATTTTAAATTTGACATGTAAAATCACAGTCTATTTTTGTAAATTAAATGGTATTTTAAAAATACAGAAAAAAATCTGTAAAATACAGTAAAATTCTGTTTTATTACAATTTTTCTTTTTACAGTGTATCGTATCGCTACAGCCCTAAGAAAGGACAGACCGCTGGTGGAGTCAGAAAATGAATCATTTAATCCACCTTCAGTCGTTTGCTGCAACCAGTTACTCAAATATTGTCCATAAAAACACGCAAAGGCAAACGTGCTCCCGGGGTTTAGTCGTAACCGCTCTGAGAGTTTGTTTTAAACAGCCGTCCAGATGAGACGCAGCTTCTTCAGTGTGTCCAGATGTTCGGCCTGCAGCTGCAGCTGTTGTCTCGTTCTCACGTTTTCTCCGAACAGATCAGTTTCGCAGAACAACCAGCCGCTGCCAGTAAAAAAACACAAAAAAAAACCCCGTATCAGAGTGGCGCGGCTCGTGAGAATGGAAATAAGCGGTTCGGAAAAAAGTTGTTAATGTGATATCTGGTTTATCCAAAACCCCCGCTCCTTGGCCCAGACCGCCTCCCTGAAAAAACAAACAAAAAAAAAACGTCTGTTTTAGTGGTTTGGAGCGGTGACTAATGAAGCCAGCCGGCTGTTTCTGATTTCAGAAAAAAAATGGAAACAAATTAAAGATCCCACTGATCCAGCTGTTGTTTTTGCCTGCTGTGGAGCTGCTTCTTCTGCGTGCAAATATAAAAACTAGGACTGGGCAACGATTAAAATTTTTAATCGAGATTAATCGCATGATTTCCCTGATTAATCACGATTAATCGCATTGTATACGCAAAATCAAATAATGAATTCAAAAGTAGTGTAAAGGTCACTTTTATTTAAATGTTCTGCTGCCATATGAACTAAAGTGTCATAAAATTTGTTGTTCAAACACTTTTAACATCAGCACTTGTCAGTAACACATATTTAGTGTAAATCTCATCTTAAAAAATGTAAAATAAAATAAAGCTTATTGCCACTACCAGGGCATTAATGTCATCCTGTTTTTTTATGAATAATAAAAAAAGTACCAACAAAATCCTAACAATCTAGAGGCCACAATCAGAACATTAAAACAGGTAATTTCTGAGGTAACAGCAAACTTTTAACGGGGAGTTCAACTTGTCAGTTGTTACATATAACCTTGTTTCTGTTGAATCCTCCGTCTGGGAGAACTTTAAAATGAAAATGTCCATGTTAAAGTTCTGTAACTTTATCAATCCGTGTATCATTCATTCTTTACATTTTCAATTGTCAATCAAAAATTTTCAAAAAATTAAAAAGTTACATTTTATTACATTTTTCGTTTTTTAATCTAACGGGAAAAAATGCCTGTTTTTTTTTTATATTTTAATTTTAGATTTGGATCAAAAATACAAAATTAAAAAAATGGGCCACCTAGCTGAATTTGTTTTATATTCAAGGAACAGACTTTCTGTTGTCATTACACATCTGTGCCACTAGATGGAGCCGCACTGCAGTAACCAGCTAGAGAACAGCAGGACAGTGAACACATGGAGCAGATCTGATGGAACATGGAGGAATGACCACAAAGTTTTGTTGCAAACCAGAATTGTTAATACTGCTACCCGAGTTGCTATCTGAACTGTAAAGTTCACTGATTTTTACCGTTCTCCATGTCTGCCAATTATTTTCCTGTTCTGCAGCAGCCAGTAACAGACTTTTCAAAACAAAAGCATGTGAGCAACATGCGTTAACGCGCGATAAAATAAATGTTGGCATTAATAGACTAATCCGTTAACGTGATAATAACTTGCCCAGCCCTAATAAAAAGTGTGAAATAAAAGGCAATAGATAAATCAGACTTCTTTTACCTTCAGCAGCATGGTGGAAGAAAATGTGGCTTGTTTTTATTAAAAACGTTATTTAATAACGATATTTTCGCCCGTCTGCTGGAGCTCAGTTCTCTCAAAGTCCCGTCGGTAAAGTCTGGACTCCGTCGTCCCAAAACCTTGAGCCCCTTTGATTTGCGGGACAGGTGGCCTCACATTCGGCTCCAGAGAGATTCCCAGGTCACAGCCACAAATCATCACGCCTCCACCGCCGTGCTTGACAGCGAGCATGAGGACTTCCTGCTGGGACGCCATATTTTACAGCCCCGCTTTGATCCCATCAGCCCACAGGACGCCGCTCCAGAAGTCTGGAGTTTGTTCCACCGCGGTTTTGCAAACCTCCAGGAGCGGCTTCTTTTAACCGCGCTGTCGCGGGCTCCAACGCCGTCCTGCGTCACGCCGTTAATTCCTGATATTGAGGTAATTTTACCGGGACGTCTGATCCTGGCGTCCGTCTTTCTAGTGTTCATCTCTGCAAATTATTTCACAACCTTCTCACTTCACAACAGCTTTACTTGTTTCTTCCCTTCTTGGCGTTGTGTTAACGCGAACCTGAAATGTCTGCTTCTACACAGCGTTTTACCATCTGATTTATTTAGACTCTCCTCCTGTTTTTTTTTTTTATCGTCACTGATCCGGTACCGACGCGCCTCGTCGCCTCATCTTCCAGCGACGCGCCTCCTGACGCGCGGCTGGAGCGGCAGTCTGAGCTCAGTCCCGCGTCTCCGCTTCGCTCCAGGGAAGAGGGCGAACCTCCTCCGGACCTCCCGCCGCCGCTCCGTCCCGCGCCGACTCCGAGCGTCCCGCCGCGCCGACGGGACTTCTGGCTGGAAGCCGCCCCGGAGCTCGCGCCGCCCGCCCCGGAGCTCGCGCCGCCCGCCCCGGAGCTCGCGCCGCCCGTCCCGGAAGCCTCGCGCAGCGATGCGCCTCGGAACTCTCTGGAAACTCCTCTGCGCCGCGTTCTCGCTTCCTGGGGCGATGCACGCGCAGACAGGTAGGCCCGAGCTCATTTCTGAAGTTACTTTAAAGTCTGATAAGAGATGTGGACTCTTTAACTTCTTCTTTTTACTGCAGCGCTGGCCGATGAAGACTCTCAGGGAAGATTTACAAACCTTAGACATGAAAAAGAAGAAAAACAGACTTTAGAATTTAAAGGTGTCACGTCATGTTTGTCACGCTTTAGCTGAAATAACAGAGTGATGCGGTACTAAAGTTCCCTGACCAAACAGTTTAACAGCTGTGTTAACAGCTGCAGGGGGGGAAGTCTTCCTCCTCTTCCTCCTCCTCCTCCTCCAGCTGTGAATCTTTTGCAGCTGTGTGCTTCCCACCTCAGAAGAAGGTGAAATAATGTGAAAGAAGAAAATACCGACAGGCTTGAAAATTCTGGTCTTATCTGGGTCTGTGATGTCACAGAACCTAGACAGTCTGACCCGCTTTGTCCAAAACAAAGGTAACTGTGTTTTTATATCTGAGTTTTTGATTTGTTAGCCACTTCAGAGAACAAAATATTTGTCCTCCAAGAACAGAGAAGGTTATTTCTTTTGTTTTTTTTGTAAATATGTCACCTTTAAAGAGCCTCAGGATTCCTATGACTCAAAAAGGAGCTGATTCTTTCTCACAAATATTACACCAGAGTAGAGGTGAGTATTGGCAAGGACCTCGCAATATATGTATCATGATACTCGGGTCACGATATGATATTATCACGATATATTGCGATTCTACCCAGTTAATATCAAAATTAAAAGTAGAGATGAAAAATCAAGTTGCTGTATATGTTCATCAGATGATATTGATCATTCAGAGGACAAATTGAGCCAAAACTATTTGCTTCAAAACAATCTATTTATTGTTTATTATTAGTGTTTTTGAAAAAAAAATCGATATTAGAAGCTGAAAAATTGATATTATATTGGGCAGCCGAAAATCGCGATATATTGCCAAATCGATTTTTTTTTCACACCCCTACACCAGACTAGGGATGTAACAATATGGAAAATATTGATATCCTGATTATAGTGACCAAATTATCACAGTTTACAATATTATCGCGGTATTCTTAATTGCTGTACAAATGTCCAAAAAACACATATATTTAAATAATTTCACAAAATCTTGTGATTTTCTTGTCAGACTAAAACATCAGAAGCCAAAATTTTTTTTAAAAATGAAACTTTCACATTAAAAGGGCAAACAACTGGCACAGAAAGAGGTTTTATTTTAAATGAACAAAATAAATAACAAGAACAAAGCTGATTTGTCTGGTGCAAATTTAAATAAACACTTTAACAACCATAATAGGTCAAAATATGCAAACAATTATCAGGAACAAAAATTATAGTGAAGTTCAAATGAAATAAACTTTGGACTTTAAGCAGAACCTTAAATACATATAAATGTGTAAATAAAGAAACAGTTGTTTAGGAGCCAAATATGTTGTTCTGAATTGTAGTTCACTCTGTGTGTCTGTGGGTGTCGCTGTGTTGTTACCTGAGGGTCAGGTATAAAGGTAGCTGCCTGTTATCGGTTAGGTGTTTGACCCGGAAGGGTAAAAGGTTTTTGACCGCTGTGGCGCTAACTGCCGGCGTTATGGTTGTCGGATCAGTTAATGGAATAAATTAATATTTTAACTGCATCAGAAGAACATCGTTCTGGTCCTTTCTAAATCAACACGCAACAGTAACGTTTACGAAATGCGAGTTAGCGAAGCGCGTCGACCAGGTTACTCTTGGTCAAACATCTCAGTAGCTTGAAGCATTAGCCTTAGCTCCTTCAAGTTGCTTGTACAAATTACAATAAAATGTAAACAAGTGCTCTGCAGACAGGATAACTGTCCTCCACCAGTTGTCCCTCTGGATTCTTAAAAAAAAAAAAAAACAGAATATGTCCAGACCTTGGATTTCGTCTTTTAGTGGGTTGGTAAATGTCCTGCGTGCTATCACCACTTTCTGCCATGCTAACGTTACGATGCCGATGTTACAAGCTACATAATCACGCGAGACTTGAATGAGGCTGATATTACACATCCCGGTAATCGACTGCGATAATGAGACGAAGTCAAACATAAACGGTAATTGTTATCCCGCAAAATTTTACGGCGCTTTACCGTAATACCGGTAACCATTCTATCCCTACACCAAACAGAGAGAAATGAAGTCTAACCGTGCACCCCCCCCCCCCCCCCCGTTGAGATCCGGGTTCATCGTCTCTACCACCCACGTGATGTTGAGGACTGGCGGGACAACGTTCTGGGCCTGAAGGGTGACGCTATTGGCGGCAGGTCAGCAGGTCAGCAGGTCAGCTTTCGCTTGACCTCTCAGGTCAGAGTTGAACCTGAAGGTAAATCTGGGTAACACCCTGCTTGTTTTTCTGTCTTTAACGTTGCGGCCACTTCAACCTAAAGCTTCAGGACTTCCTTCAACTTTCAGATGAAGGGGCCACTTTCATGTGGCACCACCAGACCATCACCTTCTTAGATCTAAATTTGCGTCGGACCTTGCTTTGATGAGTACGAGAGCAGACAGGACCACCACGTCACCAGAGGCTGGTGGACGGATTCGGACCAAACATCCGAGCCTTCAGTCGAGGGGAATGTCAAAGCCTGAGACGATAGCTCTGTTAGTTTTAGCTCCACTCGCCGTGATTTATTTAACCCTGATCGCCACGGCTGAGCTTTACATCCAGGCAGCTGACCACAGAAAACTTCCTTCGGGGCTCTTGACAAAAAAAACCCCCAACAAGTCATCTCAATGTCGGGAGAGGAAAAAAAAACCCTCCAGCTGGAGCAAACTGGGAGACGGATCCAACTGGACAGCGTGAGAGAGGAAATGAAGTCTAACAATCACAGCTGCTGGTGTCTCTGAGGACGTTGCTACCTGTTGTTATCGTATCCATGGATTCTATTATCCCAGACGTCCTCCTCCCTTTGGGCCGCACATAAGATGACAGAACATTTACTAGGGATGCACAATAACTATAGCAGTGCCTCGCTCCCTCTGAGCCTTGAATGACCGGCAGTGAATGTTATGTTCAAGTGACGTCGGCATAATCAGAAAAACGATTACTCAGTAAAGAAAATCAAGAATACCCCCTCATGCCAGAAAACAACTCGTTAACTCGCTCATCATTTTGGGATGTAACGATATGGAAAATTTGATATCTCAATTATCGTGACCAAATTATCACGGTAATTTTGGTAGTTGCTGACTTGAATTGATATTCGCAGTATTTCCCCTCATGTTACACATAAAAAAAGAAAATATAGAAAAGGCCGAAAGAACGACTTGCAAACGAGGGAATGGAGGAATTTACGTTACACCTTGAATGCAGCATTGGGGAACAGTGTGCTGATAAAAACAAACATGGTGGCGATGGTGTATAACTTCGTCAAAGTTTCAGAGGAAGATAGTTTGCTGGTTATTTCTGACAAATGCTCCAAGCGAAGGAGGGAAAAATAGCACAAGCTTTAATACGTAAAACCTGATCAGCCACCTGAAACACAACCATGGCGTGAGCTAACATGAGCTAACGTGAGCTAGCCAGCAGCAACTCTCTGCTCATCGCCATCACCTCTCTCATCTAAAGCTTTCATGATATTTAAAAAAAAAAAAACCAAAAACTACTAAACCTCATTAACTTTAATTAAAGGCATTTATTTGAATGGAACCACAAGCCAAAATCCTTTAAATGTAATTTCTTTGTTACTATGGAATGCACTTTTTCAGTTTATTTACACAGACAAGTTTAACTTGTCTGTGTCAGTGTAATGATCTTAGGTTTATGTGTGTGTTATCAGTTATCAGTTATCGGTTTTAAAAAACGGTCATCGTGCATCCCTAACATTTACAGTGTTCTGGGGGGGGTCCAGTAAATGTTTGATGTCCCTCGTAACAGTTAGTCCACCCATGAAATTATCTCATTCAGCAGATGTCACATCCTAAATGGGTCGGACTCTCTCTCTCCCTCAGGTTTCTGTGGTCGAACAAGCACTGTAGTGTTATATTAACTTTTTAATTTCAGTTTGAACAATCTCTTTTAATTTTTTTCCCCTTTGGTTGATGTCCATAAAGCCACATTTGGCCCATCTCAAAGCTTTTGCATGTGTATCGGTCCACATCCGGCGCTCACGCCGTGGCCCGTGCTTGCAGCGCCCCCTCCAGAGTGTGCGCCGGGCGGCCACGCGGTCCTGCAGAACCCCTACCGGAGCGCCGCCTTCAGCTCCGGCTGGCTGCAGCAGTCGGCCCTGCAGGGCTTCATCTGCGACCACTCCCTCGCCCCCGGCTGGTACCAGTTCCAGATCTTCGACAAGCCTGCCAGTATGCCCACCCGCTGCGTGGAGGTAAGCAGTCTTTTTATTTATTTATTTATTTATTTTTGCAGGGGGGTGGGGGGGTGACATTTGTGTGTTCGTCTAAAGCTGCAGGAAACTGTTTGCATCATAACAAGACTTGTCACTTTGATCCAACTAACAACTGAGGAACAACATTCGGTGAGAAACATGGTGCAGCAGCGCAAAGCAAGTGTGAGTTTAGGAGCGTTAGAGGCGTCGGTGAACGAGGTGTCGGCTGAAGAGATGAGTCCTGATGGTGGGGGGGGAACCACAGATGGGATCAGCCTGCGATCAAACCTTCTCGGGTGAAGGGACGACCGTTAATTGGGACAGACGGTGGAGCTGGAGTGTGTAATGGGGGTTATGTGTTTCCTTGTTGGCTGGTTAAACAACATAAACGGAGATGTGATTTGGTTTCAGGATGAGACCCGCTGCAGACAACCACGGCCTGGACTGAGCTGCTCTAGCGGTTTTATGCTAACATGTTGATGCGCGATATTGTTTCTTCAGTTCCACGTACGAACAGTTTGGTCTCTGCGCTCCTTCTCCTTCTGCGATCTCACGTGGAGTAGGGATGTAATGATATGAAATTATCGTGACCAAATTATCACAGTTTATAATATTATCGCGGTATTCTTAATTGCTGTACAAATGTCCAAAAAACACATATATTTAAATAATTTCACAAAATCTTGTGATTTTCTTGTCAGAATAAAACATCAGAAGCCAAAATTTTATCAAAATGAAACTTTTACATTAAAAGGGCAAACAACTGGAACAGGAAGAGGTTCTATTTTAAATGAACAAAATAAATAACAAGAACAAAGCTGATTTGTTTAACGACCATAGTAGGTAAAAAAAATATGCAAACAATTATCAGGAACAAAAATTATAGTGCAAGTTCAAATGAAATAAACTTTGGACTTTACGCTGAACCTTAAATACTTATAAATGTGCAAATAAAGAAACAGTTGTTTAGGAGCCAAATATGTTGTTCTGAATTGTAGTTCACTCTGTATGTCTGTGGGTGTCGCTGTGTTGTTACCTGAGGGTCAGGTATAAAGGTAGCTGCCTGTTATTGGTTAGCTGTTTTACCAGGAAGGGTAAAAGTTTTTTGACCGCTGTGGCGCTAACTGCCGGTGTTATAGTTGTCAGATCAGTTAATGGAATAAACGAATATTTTAACTGCATCAGAAGAACATCGTTCCGGTCATTTTTCGATCAACACGCAGCAGTAACGTTTACGAAATGTGAGTTAGCGAAGCGCGTCGACCAGGTTACACTTGGTCAAACAACTCAGTAGCTTGAAGCATTAGCCTTAGCTCCTTCAAGTTTCTTTTACAAATTACAATAAAATGGAAACAAGTGCTCTGCAGACAGGATAACTATCCTCCACCAGTTGTCCCTCTGCATTCTTAAAAAAAAAAATGCTCAGACCTCGGATTTCGTCCTTTTAGTGGGTTGCTAAATGTCCTGTGTGCTATCACCTCTTTCCTCCATGCTAACGTTACGATGCCGATGTTACAAGCTCCAAATTCATGCGAAACACAGTCGCGAGTCTCTCCCAGACCTGAATGAGGCTGATATTACATATCCTGGTAATCGACCGCGATAATGAGATGAAGTCAAACATAAACAGTAATCATTATCGCGTAAAATTTTACCGCGCTTTACCGTAATACCGGTAACCGTTCCATCCCTAACCTGGACACACTCTGAGGTGGCCGGCCTGCGAGTGTTTCTCTACGCGTCAAAAAATGTGAAATCTGTGCGGACAGACACGTTCATGAAGGAGACTGCAAGGACAGCTGGACCGAGTCTCAATCCTAGCGGGTGGCCGTGAGCAGGCAGGATCCATCTGAAGATTCCCAGGGTGTCGCTGCTCTCCCTGGTGATGCATAAGCATGCTGGTGGTTGTGGGGGGGTATGTGTGCTACATATTGTGTGCACCGATGCTTTCGCTCTTGTTTCCAAACCTGCAGGTGAACCACTGTGGGACCCAGGCTCCGGTGTGGCTGTCCCTGGGCGACGGCGAGTTCCTGCCGGGCCCGCTGGAGGCCAGGCAGATGACGGCCTGCGCCGCCTGGCAGAGCTTCCAGAGTGGCGTCAGAGACTGCTGCATGTTTCGCATCCCCGTCACCGTCCGGAACTGCGGGGGTTTCTACGTTTACCTGCTCCAGCCCACGCCGGGATGCATGGGGTACTGTGCACAAGGTGGGCCGGCTCTCAAGGGTTCTGGTAGCGTAAAGGTCCAGGCAAATCCTGGAATTTAACTTGTGAGGTGGGCACACTTTGGTTCAGAAAACTGTGAGGAAAGCATCCGGAAAGCATCATGATCAAAATTCATATATTTAAAGGTAGGGTAAGCGATTTCTGGATGATGCCGCATCTGCTGATGATTGGACAAAACTTCAGTAAAACATGGAAAGCAGGCTCCTCCCCTTCTGTGCAAATAAGACGGCATTTACAATGTAAAACCAACTGCTATGAGGCAGTTTTATTTAATTTAATTACAGTTCACTCATGACTAGGGTTGAGCATCATTTGGTTTTTAACAATTCTGATTCCGATTCTCTGTTTTGATTCCTGTTCAAAACGGTTCTCGATTCCGATTCTTTGATGTGTAGGTCAACAGGTCACGACTTATCTAACAGTAGAATTTTCTCAAAAAAAAAAAACTATGATACATTTACACAGGCGACAGGCCATTTTTATTCTTCCACATGCTTGCATGCACATATGCACACACAGAATTCACTTACAGCCTAAATGTTAAACAACTTACAGTTGGCAGTTGGCCTCCAAAATACATTTTGCCCAACAAAAAACGAAATCAACAGTTTTTGTTTCGGAAGATGACCATATCTGCTCTTTCAGAAACAGACAGATAAACGCTGACAAAATCATAACCTCCTTGGTGGAGGTAAAAATTGTTTGTTTACCTGGGTTGCTGGGTTACGCTCATACAGACAAGGGGCCCTCCTAGCCAATGGGATGTCAGGAAGATGCTAGCCGATAGCCAATGGCAGAGCAGCTACAAGTATGTTTACGTTCAGTAAACTCTGGGAGCTGTGAGTAGCAGCGCTACTGTATTTTAGCCTTTCGTATCCTGAAATTTATTTCGTAACTAGAGGCAATATTTTCCCGTTGAGGCGTTTCGTAGCCTGAAAACTTCGTGTGTAGAAACGTTCGTAAGTAGAGGTACCACTGTATATGAGAAGGCAAGAGTTTCTGGATGAAGACGGACTCTGTTGCAGTCGAAGAAGCGATGGGAGCAACGCAGTGAATTAAATACGGTACACTCATTTATTTTTGTGATGCCATGCAGGTGAAGGTGTTTTGCCATATTAGTCGACTCGTGCTCCCTCCTTTGACAGTAACACGCTTCCTGCAGATGTTTCACCGCGCCAGGTAGCCGTCATTTCCCGGACTGAAATGCAGCCAAACTTGAGAGCGGCGTCTCTTGGAATCCATGTTGTGGCGAGTGAAGTCCCGTCGGTGACGTCGCCACTAGCGCGGAGTTGAGTACGCCGGGCGGAGTAACATCAACAAACTAGTGCAGCAAATAAAAAAACAAAACCAAACAAACAAACAAAAAAAAATTTGCATGGACATTTAGGAACCGAAAAAAGGAATCTAAATTCAAAAATTTAGGAACCGATTCCTACTTGGAATTGTTTTTCGGTGTCCAACCTACTACTCACCTACTGTCTTCATGTTCTGGAAACCCTGATTTATGCCCTGATTTATGTAATTAAAGGACTCGTGCCTTTCTGAGCTCCTGCATTCGGATCCTTACACACCAGATTAGGGATGCACGATAATTATCGACCCGATAACAGGAAATTATGACATCATCCCGATAAGTCCGATATCACGACGAATAGCCCTGATAACATATATATTTCTGTCAACACAGCAGTGTCTCGCTCCCTCTGAGCCTTGAATGACCGGCAGCGAATGTTATGTTCAAGTGACGTTGCCATAATCAGAAAAACGATTTCTCAGTAAGGAAAATCAAGAATACCCCTTCATGGCAGGAAACAACTCGTTAACTCGGTCATCATTTTGGTAATTGCTGACTTTAATTGATATTCGCAGTATTTTCCCACATGTTGCACATAAAAAATAGATAAGGCCGAAAGAACGACTAGCAAACGAGGGAACGGAGAAATTTACGTTACACCTTGAATGCAGCATTGCGGCACAGTGCGCTGATAAAAACAAACAAACATGGCGGCATCCCTACACCAGATGATAACAACAAGCCCTCTGGGTTAAAAATTACTTACTCTACCTTTAGTTTCTATTCCTATTTGACTTAATGACTAATGATTATTTGCTTTCCTCAGCTATCTTAGCTGTTGTAGAAACCAGCTCTCTTCTGGTCAACCAGGTGGAAAAAGAAATAATTTCATTTGAAATGGAAATCAACGTAGCTGCAAGTGTGCACGGTGGCCAGACTGGAGTTTCTTTAGTGTCCTAAATATCGCATAAAGTGGTTGCGTGTTTTTAACCTGCCGTCTCGTTCATTAATGACACGGCTCTCTGATGATTCGTTGCGTTTTGGAAGACACGGCAGCTTTGCGACAATGTGCAGTAGAGACCTTCAGAAGAAACAGAAAACCCGAGGTTCTGACCCAACCCGAATCGGGTCTCGGGTCCGTTCAAAAGACGTGACTCCGGGTTCGGGTCTGAATCGGTACAGTAAGTCTCGGGTCCGTCGGTGCTCTCTGACAGGCTGGGTCCACGTTTACTCCAGAGAGGTAAAGATATTGGTGGTGGCAGCTAATGTCAGGACTCGGGGCAGTTTAATTAATTATTCATTAACGTGGCGTGTTTGTCATGAAACAACCGTGTTGCCGTAGCGTGTTATTAGCGGTTTGCCCGGCAGCTGTAAAGCACTACGGATCGCCAACATGATAACGTTGGATGAGAGAATATATTTACGACACGACCTGACCGGTGTAGGCTATTAGCGTTAGCAGTTGCTACCAATAGCATCTGTATCCACAAAGAAAATAACAACGTGGATTTATTGTTGTTTACATCACGTAGCCTATGTAGCAACTGAACCGGTAGAAGAAGACAACTTTAGGTAAGAAAATCAAGTTTTATTCAACGCTAGACAACTTTAACATGAGCAACTATGGGCTGGATTGTCTCGGTTCTATTCGGGTAACTCGGTTTGGTTCGTGGTCGGAAACTAAAGACTCGGGTTGTGTCGGTATTGTGGGTCCATTCGGGTTCGGACTCCCAAACTTATGATGATAGCTCAGGTCGGGTCGGTTTCGGGTCGAATTTTCACGGGTCTGTTTGGGTTCGGGTCCATGAAAGTGGACCCGTGAAGACCTCTAATGTGCAGTGATGTCTGTAGATAGTTCAGCTGATCCAGGATCTCTGCCTGGCAGAAATGTCGGACACTTCGCCCACGACGTCTCCGTCATGCCGTCCTGATGAGGTGAACGACAGTGGGACGTGTAAAGGTAAGGCTTGTCATCAGTTTCCTGCAAAGGAAGCCGGTTTGTGTCTGTAGACAATGCGTCCAGAACCAGTTTTATTTTGAACCACTGAAGATTGTTTCTCCATCTCACACGTCTGACCTTTTCTTCTCCTCCCACGTCAGCCGCTCAGCCTCCCGCTCCGTCCGTGCCGGTGATCGTCTCGGAAGTGGCGGGAAACACAGTGTACCTGCGGTGCGGCTTCGAGAGCAGCTCCGGCGGCTCGCTGGGCTTCGTGGTGGCCTGGTCCCGCCTCTCGCCCGACGGCCGGAGGGATGAGCTCAAGCAGGAGACCACCATCCACACCTCAGCCCTGATCGAGCTGGACGGCTTCAACCTCCGTCTGGGGGACAAGGTGTGACTTTTGGTCTTCCGTAGCATGGGACGAAACGAGTCCGGTTCACCCTAACTGAACAGAAGAAGCCAACTGTGACGAGGGTGAATGTTTTAAAACCATTTGGAGCGTCATACGGAGATGTTTGTGTGTGTCCTCTCAGATCTACTGCTCCAGCTCCAGCTTCTTCCTGGAGTCGCCAGACGTCCGAAGCTCTTCGGTGGAAAGTCAGGAGTTCTTTGCTGGGATCAGGGTACGTACGATCTGTTGCCTTCTCCGATCTTCATGTTGTTTTGCTGACTTGAAGTTCGCGGCTCGATTTGCTCGACCCTCGGTTACGAGGTTTTCCTGCCGTGGGCGTCTTTCTGGGGGAAAGAGCGGATGCTGACCGGCCTCCTTTCTTGACAATGTTTGGTAGGGGTTAGTATTGGCAAGGACCTTGCAATACGATATGTAGGACTAGGCGATTTTATCGATTCTGCGATATATATCAATATTTTATTTCCCCAGGGAGTATCGATATTTCAGCCGCGGGTATCAATATTCTAAGCTCCCTTCAAAACCCCCGTGTCCCGCCAGCCATTAAGTCCTCCAGCCACTAGTGTCGCAGTAGAGCGTTTCTAACAGGTTATCCAGAAGCTTCTTTCTCTTCCAGCTAGAGCTGATCCAATCAGGAGGATGGCGGTGAGTATAAACCCAGCGCCTGCGGGCTTAAAAGCAGATGTGTGAGAGCAGTTTGGTTTTAAAAAGAAAAAGGAAAGAGAAGATTTAGACAAAAGTATGGCGGTTTGCAAGCTGTGTCACACAAACGTGAAGTACTCTGGAAATACCTCCAACCTGCAAGCCCACCTGAAACGTCACCACCCTGACAAGGTAATGCTAACTGAGAGCTAGCCCAAGAAGTTGCAGCGCAATCTGAAACAAACCACGCTGGACAGTGACGGCGGTTGTTGCCACCAGTTTCCATCTACTTCACCGAGGTCGCAGAAAATTACGGAGTCCATTGCTACTTTATTTGTCAGGATTTGTCAGACCGTATTCAGAGGTGGAAAACGCCGGCTTTAGGCGCATGGTAAACGAGACGGAGCCCCGCTATCCTATTGTCTTTTATTCATTTTGTCCAGCATTTGCAAGCTGCCTGTCAGCCATATAATGTGTAATTGATGTTTTTAGTTCGATTAATTCAAACAAAGTAATTGGAACACTCACAAGATGTCACCAAAATCACTTTGTCTCTTTAAAATCTTTCGGAAAATGATGTAAATGTATTGTAAGATGAATATCGATATATATCGAATCGTTGGCCAAATATATCATATCGTATTGCGAGATTAGTGTATCGCTACAGCCCTAACGATATGTATCCTGATACTTGGGTCGTGTTTCAATATTATCGCGATATATTGCGATATTCTACCCAGTTAATATCAAAATTAAAAGTAGAGATGAAAAATCAAGTTGCTGTATATGTTCATCAGATGATATTGATCATTCAGAGGACAAATTGAGTCAAAACTATTTGCTTCAAAACAACCTATTTATTGTTTATTATTAGTGTTTTTGAAAAAATCGATATTAGGAGCTGAAAAATCGATATTATATTGGGCGGCTGAAAATCGATTCTTTTTCATGTTTGGTGCAGCTCAAACCAGAAGTGAGCAGCGTGTCTGAGGACGGGCGGCTGTACGAGCTGCTGGTTGAGAGCACCGTCCCTCTGCCGTGTTCAGAAGCGTCTTCGTCCTCTGCAGGGAACTGCTCTCTGTCCCTGAAGCTCAGCACGAGCAGCCGAGGTGAGGATTTAAAGGAAAAAGTGAATCATCTGCCTTCATCTGCATCCTCTTAGTGTTTTATCTTCTTCTCCTCCTGCTCCAGACGATGACTCGCCGGGTCCAGACCTGTCCCTGTCGTCCTGCGAGGCGGATCTGATCCAGGGCCCCTGTGTGGACGGGGTCTGCGGCCGAGCCCTTGTCCTCTTCGGCGCCGTCACAGACTTCATCAGAGACGACGGGAGGAGGACCCGCATCTCCGTGCAGCCCGTCGTCTCGCGCAGCTTCCTCTGGAGCGGATACGCGCCGGAGCCCGTCGAGGTGAACGCGTCGCGGCTTTCTGATGTTTCTGACATCTTTTTTTGTCTGAGCTTTGTTTTTCCCAAAACTCCTTTTCTTTTCTTCGCAACATCCACGGCAGTTTGAAGTGGTGTCTGTTTTTCAGTTAACGGTCAGGGACGTCCCCGCCGCCTACTGCTACTCCGTTACCGAACCCCATGTCATCACGTTTGACGGCAGGTACTCGCGGTCGTCTTCCGCCTTTCTGCTCTCTGTCTGCTCCGCCGCCAAACGTCCCGTGAAATATTGTCCCTGCATCTCCAGCTACTACGAGAACTACCAGATAGGCACCTTCGTCCTCTACAAGAGCCGCCTGCGGCCGTTGGAGGTCCACGTCCGTCAGTGGGAGTGCGGCAGCTTGGTGCACGCCGCCTCCTGCGCGTGCGGCTTCGCGGCGAGGAGCGGCGCCGACGTCGTGGCCTTCGACATGTGCGGCGGGGAAATGGGCGAGGCCAAACCTCGGCTGTCCGTTAAAAGCAGAGACCTGCGCCGGAGCGGCGTCCAGATCGCCGAGTCGTACCAGGGACGCAAAGTCACCGTGAGTGAGGAACCGGTTAAACCGGAAAAGCACGAAAAGCAGCGGAGGCGTTCGGGTGTCTCGACGATTTTGCATGTTCTCTTGCGATACCGTGTCGTTCCTCTGAAGCTACGATCTTTCGCAGATGACCTTCCCGAGTGGAGCGTCTGTTCGCGCCGACGTGTCTGACTGGGGGATGAGTCTGACTCTGAGGGCTCCCGGTTCAGACCGGAATCACACAGAGGGGCTGTGTGGGAGCTACGACGGACAGCCGGACAATGACTTCCATGTGGCAGCGGCGGCGGGCGCCGAGCCGGGAGACCCGCAGGCATTCATCTCTGAATGGAGGTCAGTGCTTTCAGAGAGCATTTAGGCCAGTCTGAGTAGCTCTTCTGACCACACGGGGGCAGCGTGCCTCCACTGTGGTAGCGCCAGACATGCTGGACTAACCTGACACAGTTAGTTAGCGGTTAGCTAGTGACTGGTTAACTGGTGACCCCAGCTGTTTATCAGCACAGCACATCTGTCTGTGGTCAGAGGTGTTTCTGCTGAATTAGAGGTAAAACCTGCAGAAACTAATGGATAAATGGATGAATAAATGATTAAAAATCAAGTATAGTCAGTAGGGCTGGGCAAGTTAACGCAATAATAACGCGCTAACTTGCCCAGCCCTAATAATCAGCTTTAAAAAGAAGGTCCTAGTTTGTGTTCTATAATGTCGACAGTGAACTCAGTTTCCTTCAGATTTCTCTCTGATCTTGTGTTTCTGGTCGTAGCAGAGGCCCAACTGTCTCTTTCTCTTCTCCGTCAGACTCCCTGCAGGCAGCAGCTTGTTCGACTCTCTCCCGTCCCACCTGAGCGCTCCGGAAACCCGCAAGTACTGCACCTGTCCGGCAGATTCCCGCCTCTCGCCTCCCGCAGCTCCACCTGGAGAGAAGAGCTCCTCCACCTCCTCCTGCTCCGATCACGGAAACGTCAACTTCCGCGGCATCATTCCCTCTCTGGATGTCACGGCTAAGTACATCCGCTCGGCGGAGCTGCCGACGAGAAAGGAAAGCCGCCGGCTTCTCCCGGGTCGGCCCGCTCAAAGCGTCAGCAACGAAGGTAGCGGGAAACGGCCACGTGACAGAGGGTCGTCCTCGGGCAGCTTTAGGGACAGAGCGCCAGCTTCGGGTCGGCGCCAAGCGCCTCACCTGGAGGGGCCCTCCTACGATTTCCCAGAGGACCATGAAGCTTCAGTCCAGCCGGTCGCTTCCCCGACGTGGCCCACGCCCTCCGGCCGGACCCGGCAGCAGGCCCGGACTCGGTGCCAGCTGGCCGTGGCGAACTCCAGCACAGCCGCGGCGTGCGGGCCCCTGCTGGGGGAGGCCTTCATCGGCCGCGCGGTGGCCATGTGCGTCGCCGACCTGCAGCTGAAGGACGAGGACTCGTGGCTGAGCGCCACGCTGCCGCTGCTGGAGAACGAGTGCGAGAGGAGGCTGGCGGAGGAAGGGGGCAGACGGGAGGAGCTCCGGGACGCCGCGGCCATCCTCAGGTGTCCGAACCTGTGCCACGGGAACGGCCAGTGCTCAGAGTGGGGATGCGTCTGCTTCCCGGGATTTGGGTCGTACGACTGCAGCGCGTTGTCTGGTAAAACACTGAACATGCACCCTCGCAGGGAACAGAACCAGAACATCTGGTGACAACCGCGCAACCAAAACAGCGTCAGTTTCTTTAGTTCCTGCAGCTCGCAGGTCTCGTTATCACAGAATCGCACTTTCCTGCACCCGACACAGAAACACCCGCTCTCTCGGCCAGTTTTAATGTCGTCCACAGGCTCTTGTTCACGTCTATCTTCTCCAGAAGTTCTAGGACTTGTGCATGTGAGACACGTGGTTACCGAGCTCCCAGAACTCATGCTCCGCGCCCGCCGTCTGTTTCTATTGCCGCCATAAAGACCAGATCCCGGAGATCACCAGGCTGGAGGGAGACGGTCTGTGTGACGTCCGCAGGGGGCGCTGTTCCCCCGTCCAGGTCCACGGTCAGGGATTCAAAGACTCCTACGAGCTCAAGTGTGAGTTTGTTAAAGAAAAGGTACTTTGATGTCGACTTTTAGCTTCTGTTCTTCCACCTTTGCTTTGCATGTCTCCTCTTTATCGGCGCTGCCTTAAAGAAAATAAAAAGAAAAAAAAGATGCAGGACCACAAACATCTGCTCACGAACATACCGACCATACGATGATGATCTCAGTTTAATGACCATCTTCAGTGTCTCCTCTGCACGTCTTCTGTGTGAATCTCTTTTTTTTTTTTCCCTTTGCGTTTCTTGTCAAGTTTGAGGACGGCCAGTGGGTTCTGGACGCACCTCGGTTTGTCGGCGCCACCTTTCTGGACACGACGGCGCTGGAGTGCCAGCTGCCCCTGGTGGACAGCCAGGCTCCTGCAGGTGGACCGGTGGTCCGCTGGCAGATCAAAGTTAGTACTGAAAGTAATTCTCCATGTTCTTTTATCTGGTGCCATTGATGAGACTAGAAACAAGAGTTTAATACAATCATGAAATACAAAATTCAATATGCCATGCAGAATATTTTGTTCAGCCGATGGTACACTTCTCCACAACACCACCAAGATGCTGCCATGGACAAAATGCACACCGAATAGTAAAGTCTGACCGTTTTTAAAGCTCCAAAGGCAGGTCCTCGCATTCTGTGTTTTATTGCTCTTTGTCTCAGAGTCCAAATGGCCAACAGCAGGTCCAGACACATGTGGTTGTGTAGGTCCTCAACTCAAATGTGTTTATCTATGCTGTCACAGACTGTTGGGGGGAAGGGGGGGGGGGGGGTGTTATAGTCATTTAAGTCATACAACCTAAAACAGCCACTGAGGAACTCACTGTCATATAAGAAGACTGCATTCCTACATGTCATAAAGTTTAATTTTAACAATTCAACAGTCCTCAGATAGTTTTAATCCTAACAGTATGTTCCCCGGCAGTTTCCGTCTGTCGACTCCTTGCTTGTCCAGCTTGTGTTTGATGCTTCTTCCCAGTGATCCGCAGTAACCGAGCTTCTGCTGATGGCAGGTTTCCAACGACGGCTACAGCTACAGCAACGCCAAGGTGCTGAGCCTGTACGACGGAGTCTGTCAGGTCTGCAGCCTCGACGCGGAGGTCGTCTGCACGCTGAGGGTGAGGCGTCCTTCCCCGACAGTCCGTCACCCTTTCACCGCGGCGCCGCGTCCCAGAAACCTTTGCTCTGTCTCGATCTTGGCCGAGCAAATTTCAGACGCAGCTTGGATGAAATGAAACCTGCCGATGCGTCGTCATACAGATGTTGGTCAACTTCAGGTCGAGTCTGTTGTACAGCAGTCGTGATGTTGGACCATCACGACTGCTGTACAACAGATTTGGTGTTGGAACATATTAGTGTTTATTTTAACCCATTACAGCCTCTGAAAGACAGCCAGATTTGATCACATCTGAGCTGTGGCTCCGACACTAATTACTGTTTAATTTCATATAAAATTCTCCCAGAAGCAGCTGCTGCTCTCTGCCCAGACCCATCTTTGAAGGTTCAGCTGTGTTTCAGCGTGTCAGGCTGCTGAAGTGAAGCACGCTCACCCCGGTGGACTGACATTTAATAAACGGTCGTAATTCGACTGCATTTGATGAAATCACAGGCAGAATAACACAATGGCAACGGCTTCCAACAGAGCAAGACGTAAAGATCACCAGATAAGATACAAGAAATAAACAGAGAAAAAAATGAGTCAATGCAACGGAAACGATCAGGAACAAGAAGTTAAACTCATGAATCATTTAAAATAAAATGAAAAAGAAAACTACAGAAAAAAGAAAAAGGAAAAAAAATGATAGCCAGAAACGGGAAAAAATAACATAAAAATAAAGTCATAAAGAGGTGTTTTCTGCAGGAGATGGAAGGTTAATGGCACCAGTCCAGATGGTCAAACCCTAACCCTGGACTCCTGTTTGTTCACAGGAGAAGACCTGCAGCATCGATGGTCTCTGTTACAGCGACGGGGACTCCAGTCCCAGCAGTCCTTGTCTCATGTGTCGTCCACAGCTGTCCAAACACACGTGGTCCGTGGCTGAGAGTACGTACACCAAACCTCCATCTTCTCCATCTCCACAGGAGATCTGACGATAGCTGGCTTGATTTGATGAGCGATGCTACCCATCCCTGCCCACCTCTTCTCTCGGCTTGGCTCATCCCAGATCTGGTCACTCTTCTTTTTTTTTCCATCTGCCCTCAGACAACGAGCCTCCTCTGTTCCGGTCACCGCCGTTTCGTCTCCGCTCCTTCGAGGAGGAAAGCTTCGTCTACCAGCTACGAGCTCAGGACCCAGAGGGCTCGGCGGTGCTTTTCACCTTGGTATCAGGTCCCGATGGTGCATCACTGTCTCCTGGCGGGCTGCTGTCCTGGAAGGCCACCGCCCGACCCACAGAAACGCACTGTTTCCAGTTCACGGCGGCGGACGGCTGCGGCGCTGAGACCGAAGCTTTTGTAGAGGTGCGGCGCTCTGGAAAGTGTCTGGCGTTGATTTGCAGATGAGGAAGATTGTTGTGAATTATCTCTAAATTACCTGTTCATGTGAAACACAAAAGCACAGGTAGGGATCCAGCTGGGATACTTTTGTGCAACTGAACCAAACTTCGGATGATCCTCAGAGAGGCAAAGATGCCTCCCAAAGCATCACTGGACCAGGATATGTCCTTTTTTCAATGAAAAGTTGGGCAATGTCCTCTGAAAAAGGTCATTGGCTTCTGTAGCTTTCTCCCACTAGAGGGCAGTAGTAGGGATGCACGATAACTATCGGGCCGATAACAGGAAATTATGACGTCATGCCGAGAAGTCTGATATCATGACGAATAGCCCCGATAACATTTTTTTTTTTTGAGCCTTAAATGACCGGCAGTGATTGTTATGTTCAAGTGACATCGCCATAATCAGAAAAACAATTATTCAATCAGAAAAATCAAGAATACCCCCTCATGCCAGAAAACAACTCGTTAACTCGGTCATAATTTTAGTAGTTGCTGACTTGAATTGATATTCGCAGTATTCTCCCACATGTTACACATAAAAAAGAAAAAAAATAGAAAAGGCTAAAAGAACAACTAGTAAATGAGGGAACGTGGGGATTTACGTTACACCTTGAATGCAGCCTGCAGCACAGCGCGCTGATCACAACAAACATGGCGGCGTGGAACTTCGTTAAAGTTTCAGAAGAAGATAGTTTGGTGGTTATTTGTGACGAATCCTCTGAGTGAATTCTACGAGGAGGGAAGCACAAGCTTTAATACGTAAAACCCGATCAGCCACCTACAACATAACAATCACTTCCATGGAGTTTTGAAATTGCGCTAACGTGAGCTAACGGAAGCTAATGCTAACGTGCGCAAGCCAGCAGCAGTCTCTCCTCTCCCTCATTCGTCTCATCTAAAGCTTCCGTGAGATTAAAAAATAAAAAATAAAAACCACTGAACCTCATTTACTTTAATTAAAGGTATTAATTTAAATGGAACCACAAGTCAAAATCCTTTAAATGTTAATCTTTTTCAGTTTGTAATTCTGATGCATGTATTTCCATCAGTTCAAGGAGCCTTTATTTTTTATATCAGTCAGTAAAGAACCTTATCTAAGTTGATGTGAGATATCAAATAGGTTTGTTTGATAACTTTATGAAAATGTTTTAGAGGCTTGACAATAGTTTTTCATTGGAAAAAAATAAATATCTGTTCATTTAAAGAGTCCAAACTATTTTCGATTTTGTTCACAGTATTGATGTAATGATCTTAGGTATATGTGTGTGTTATCGGTTATCGGTATCGGCCTTTAGAAACTGAAAGTTATCGCTTATCAGTATCGGTTTTAAAATACAGCTATTGCCTATCCCTAGGCAGTAGTGAGTTTAGTTTCTGAATTATCTGTTACAGTCCAAAATGATGTAATTCTTTTGGCTCCCCCCCTCAGGTGTCTGTGCGGTCCTGTGAATGTCTGAATGGAGCTTCGTGCGTCACGGATGTCAGCTTCCCCGCCGGCAGCGGGGAGTACGTGTGCTCGTGCCTGGACGGATTCACCGGGAGCAGGTGCGAGGTGGACGTCGACGACTGCAAGCCCAACCCCTGCAGGCTGGGCCGCTGCATCGACGGACCCAACTCCTTTTCCTGCGTCTGCCCGCCCGGGATGACAGGTAGGATCCACCGAGCTCCGCCCTGGGTAGCGCGGAGCGGGACGTTTACGTGCATTTACGGTGGCGGCGTACGTTCAGGCGGTTTCGCGGGATATGAGCGTAACGTTCTGTGTGTCGCCAGGCCGCACGTGCAGGGAAGACATAGATGAGTGCGCCTCTCGGGCGTGTTTCCCCAACGTGAGCTGCAGCAACAGTTTGGGCTCCTTCGTCTGTGGATCCTGCCCGCAGGGCTTCACCGGCAACGGGATAAACTGCAACCGTGAGTCCCGTCGTGGGTCTTCAGTCGGCACCTCCTGTTAGACACCGAAAACCATCATCACTGAGCTTTCGTTCGCAGGCAACGGGGCAGTGACCCCGGCGAAGCTCAAACCGCCGGGCCCACCGCCGTGCAGCGGGGGCCCGTGTTACCCGGGGGTTAAGTGCTTTGAGAGCGTCCATGTGTCCGACGGTTTCGTCTGCGGGCCTTGCCCTCCTGGTCTACGCGGAAACGGAAAAACCTGCATGACGACGGGTGAGAGGTTAATGATTTTCTAAAACGTGACTAGCAGCTGCAGTCAGTCTCAATAAAATTGTGATTGTTGAACCTTTAATGTTGACCGCCGCGTCCATGTTTGTGTTGCTTTTTTAAGCCGTATCCTCTAACTTCCAGTATCTTCCAGGTCAGGACTCAGCCCCCAGCGGGGGGCGTGATCACGCTCTCATCCCTGAGTCCCAGTCCAGCAAAGAAAGGACTCCTGCCTCCTCCTCCTCTTCGTCACCTCCCACCTCGCCCAGACGAGCCCCCGACAGGAAGTTGAGACCTGGGACGACCATCGCCAGCTCTAGGAGTGTTTCCTTCGTGGACAGGGGGGCGTCGCTCCAGAATCAAACTGCCGCCAGAGCGCCTGACCCCACCGCCCACGGGGGCCAGAGCGGCGGGGCGGAGCTGACCCCTGACCTATCGGCCAGGATCGGATGTAGGTCGCCGCCTCAGCGTGTGACGTGCGCCGACTCCCCCTGCTTTCCCGGTGTCGCCTGCGTGGCCGCCAGCTCCGGGTCCTTCAGGTGCGAGCGCTGCCCGTACGGCTACACCGGCGACGGAGTGACATGTAAAGGTAGTGAGTCTCAAGACGACCAGAACGCTGCAGATCACGAGCCCTTTAAAATAGCTGTGCTGTTGCTGTTTTCAGTTCCTGCCACTAGATGTCACTACATCCTACAACTGGAACTTTCAAGGCTGATTTAACTCAACTGCACC
>JAGFBZ010000514.1:142500-172122 GCA_018398805.1 Hirundichthys speculiger
ACACAGGACCCATATACGCTTTCCCAGTTCAAACCCATGCCCATTTAGCCCATAACAATTCTATACAGGACCCATATATGCATTCCCAGTTCAAACCCATGCCCATTTAGCCCATAACATTTCTACACAGGACCCATATATACGTTCCCAGTTCAAATCCATGCCCATTTAGCCCATAATAGTTCTATGCAGGACCCATATATGCATTCCCAGTTCAAATCCATTCCCATTTAGCCCATAAATATACCATACAGGACCCATATATGCATTCCCAGTTCAAACCCATGCCCATTTAGCCCATAACATTTCTACACAGGACCCATATATGCATTCCCAGTTAAAATCCATGCCCATTTAGCCCATAACAGTTCTATACAGGACCCATATATGCATTCCCAGTTCAAACCCATGCCCATTTGGCCCATAAATATACCATATAGGACCCATTTATATGTTCCCAATTCAAACCCATGCCCACTGGGCCCTTGCCTGTCCCTTATGGGGCCCATGTAATCAGGCCATATGGGCTTCCTATGTGGGTCTCATACTACAAAACTTACATGGGACCCACTGATTTCAACCAGCCAAAGCCCATACCCACACAGAACCCATGAAACCCATCTGGGCCCCACATGTCATTGCTGGCTGGGTACTACAGCTACTATTACTACTACAGCTACTACTACTACTACTGCTATAACTACTGCTACAACTACTGCTACAGCTACTACTACTGCTATTGCTACTACTACTACTACAGCTACTGCTGCTACTACAGCTACTGCTACTAGTGCTACTACTACTGCTACTACTACTATACAGGGTTTCCGCTGGGTTTTAAAAAGTATTAAATAGTGCTACTGCTACTACTACTATAGCTACTGCTGCTACTACTGCTACTGCTATTACTACTACTACAGCTTCTACTACTGCTACAGGTACTACTACTGCCACTGCTACTGCTACTACTACAGCTACTACTACTGCTGCTACTACTACTGCTACTACTACTACTACAACTACTGCTACAGCTACTACTACTACTGCTACAGCTACTACTACTGCCACTGCTACTGCTACTACTACTGCTGCTACTACCACTGCTACTACTACTACTACTGGTACTACTACTACTGGTACTACTACAGCTACTGCTACTACTACTATAGCAACTACTGCTACTACTACTGCTACTGCTACAGCTACTACTACTGCTACAGCTACTACTACTGCTACAGCTACTACTACAGCTACTACTACTGCTACTGCTACTACTACTACTACAGCTACTACTACTACTACTACTGCTACTGCTACAGCTACTACTATTACTGCTACAACTACTGCTACAGCTACTACTACTGCTACTACTACTACTACAGCTACTGCTGCTACTACTGCTACTACTCCTGCTACAGCTACTACTACGGCTACAGCTACTACTACTACAACTACTGCTACAGCTACTACTGCTACTGCTACTACTACTGCTACCGCTACTTCTACTACTGCTGTTACTACTACTGCTACTACTACTACTACAACTACTGCTACAGCTACTACTACTACTACTGGTACTACTACTACAGCTACTGCTACTACTACTATAGCTACTACTGCTACTACTACTGCTACTGCTACAGCTACTACTACTGCTACAGCTACTACTACTGCTACAGCTACTACTACAGCTACTGCTGCTACTACAGCTACTACTACTACTACAGCTACTGCTGCTACTACAGCTACTATTACTACTACAGCTACTAATACAGCTACTACTACTACTGCTACAACTACTGCTACAGCTACTACTACTGCTACTACTACTACTACAGCTACTGCTGCTACTACTGCTACTACTCCTGCTACAGCTACTACTACTACTGCTACTACTACTGCTACTGCTACTACTGCTGTTACTACTACTGCTACTACTACTACTACAGCTACTACTACTGATATTGCTACTACTACTACTATAGCTACTGCTGCTACCACAGCTACTATTACTACTACAGCTACTACTACTGCTACTACTACTGCTACTACTGCTACTGCTGCTACTACTACTACAGCTACTGCTTCTACTACAGCTACTATTACTACTACAGCTACTACTACTACTACTGCTACTGCTATAACTACTGCTACTGCTACAACTACTGCTACAGCTACTACTACTGCTATTGCTACTACTACTACTACAGCTACTGCTGCTACTACAGCTACTGCTACTACTACTGCTACTACTACTATACAGGGTTTCCGTGGGGTTTTAAAAATTATTAAAAAGTGATAAATGAAAAACGCAAAATTTAATGGCCTTAAAAAGTGATAAATTTGGTCAAAAGGTATTATTTGTAAAGAATAGGTATTATTTTTTCTCTTTTGGGCAATGACTGTTTCATTATCATGAAATAGGCAAAATAAAATAAATAAATCCTTTCTTGCTTGCGCCACTACTTCAAAAACGAACGCGCAGGGGTTAAAGTATTCAGGCGTGCCGGATCTCCGGCTTTTGACTCTGATTTAAGGAAAAAAAGAAAAAAAAACACGCACAGAAACACGTTATTTCTGAGTGGTCTTAAAACACAGGCGAGGTGAGCCGGTGGTTTTTTCTCCCGCAATCAGAAGAACGGAGGCAAAATTCAAGTGTCTCTGGGCAGGGGACAGAGGGACAGGGGACAGAGTCGGTTTGGGAGCTGCTGCCAGAAGCTACCTGGTACCTGACTGTGTGTTGTGCTCCAAGAAGTTAGTCTATAGCAGCAAAAGGAAAAAAAGCTCTTCGCCGTCACGACGGAGATGCCAGGTATAAAGCAGCTGTCGGAGCTCACGGACAGCTGCTTTCCCGGAGCAACAGCCACAGCGCTGCGGACGTAGCGGCCCCGATGACCGGTTTTATTTCGGACTTGAAAATACGCGCGTGCTCGTTCACTGTGGAACGCGACTGATCATTAACGGTCGCTCAACCGCTGTAGATCCGTGTAAAAAAAAAAAAAAAAAAAAAAGCGCCGTTAATAAAAACGCTTTACAAAACTGTGCGTTTCCACTCAGCAGGCCAGTTATATGAACACACATGACAGCTCCAGAGTTCTAGAAACATCTGTCTGATCAGCTCCAAGTATAGACGTTTTCTCTGAATGTTGTTGAATCAACCACCCAAAACATGGAAAAAAATACTAAATGTAATGGTTCAATGATGCATCCAGAATAATAACATCTAATAATCTAATAACTGCCTCTGCAACTACATATGTTAAAGAGGAGACGAGTCCAGACCCAATGGATTGTTCAGGTCCTTCTGAAAGTTTTCAGCCCCTTGAACTTTTCAACCTTTTGCCACATTTCAGGCTTCAAACATAAAGATATAAAATCTCAATTTTTTGTCAAGAATCAACACCAAGTGGGACACAATCGTGAAGTGGAATGAAATTTATTGGATATTTAAATCTTTTTCAACAATAAAAATAAATTGAAAAGTGGGGCGTGTAATATTATTGGGTCCCTTTACTTTCAGAGCAGCAAACTGAGTCCAGAAGTTCAGTGAGGATCTCTGAATGATCCAATGTTGTCCTGAATGACTGATGATGATCAATAGAATCCACCTGTGTGTAATCAAGTCTCCGTATAAATGCACCTGCTCTGTGATAGTCTCAGGGTTCTGGTTAAAGCTCAGAGAGCATCATGAAGACCAAGGAACACACCAGGCAGGTCCCAGATACTGTTGTGGAGAAGTTTAAAGCTGGATGTGGATACAAAAAGATTTCCCAGCTTTAAACATCTCAAGGAGCTCTGAGCAAGTAATCAGACTGAAATGGAAGGAGTATCAGACCACTGCAGATCTACCAAGACCCGGCCGTCCCTCTAAACTTTCATCTGGAACAAGGAGAAGACTGATCAGAGATGCAGCCAAGAGGCCCATGATCACTCTGGATGAACTGATCTACAGCTGAGGTGGGACAGTCTGTCCAGAGGACAACAATCAGTCCTACACTGGACAAATCTGGCCTTTATGGAAGAGTGGCAAGAAGAAAGACATTTCTCAAAGATATCCATAAAAAGTCTGGTTTAAAGTTTCCCACAAGCCACCTGGAGACACAGCAAACATGTGGAAGAAGGAGCTCTGGTCAGATGGAATCCAAAACAATATGTTTAGAGTAAAATCAACACAGCTGATCACCCTGAACACACCATCCCCACTGTCAAACATGGTGGTGGCAGCATCATGGTCTGGGCCTGCTTTTCTTCAGCAGGGACAGGGAAGATGGTTAAAACTGATGAGAAGATGGATGGAGCCAAATACAGGAGCATTCTGGAAGAAAACCTGTTGGAGTCTGCAGAAGACCTGAGACTGGGACGGAGATTTATCTTCCAACAGAACAATGATCCAAACATGAAGACAAATCTACAATGGAACGGTTCACAAATAAACGTATCCAGGTGTTAGAACGGCCAAGTCAAAGTCCAGACCTGAATCCAGTCCAGAATCTGTGGAAAGAGCTGAAGACTGCTGTTCACAAACGCTCTCCATCCAACCTCACTGAGCTCCAGTTGTTTTACAGGAAGAATGGACCAGAATTTAGTCTCTGGATGTGTTAAACTGATAGAGACAAACCCCAAGAGACCTGCAGCTGGAACTGCAGCAGAAGGTGGCGCTACAGAGTATTAACGCAAGGAGAATGAATAATATTACACGCCCCACTTTACAGTTAATTTGTTAAAAATGTTTAAAATATCAAATAAATTTTGTTCCACTTCACGATTGTGTCCCACTTATTGATTCTTGACAAAAAAATCTTCATGTTTGAAGCCTGAAATGTGGCAAAAAGTTGAAAAGTTCAAGGGGGCCAAATACTTTTGCAAGGCACTATATTTCCTATAAATTAGTTTGCCGTTGTTTTGAACAAAAATGATGAAGTTGCAATTAGTTTTTTTTTTCTTGTACAAATTGCCCTTTACTGAATTAAGTAGTTGCTAAATTAATCAGATTAATGGGCTTGACTGAGTTTACATGTTTTCACTTATAACTTAATAACCTTTACTTTTTAAAATTCACATTTAAATTGTTGGTCATCTTGTATATTACCAAGCACAATGACTACTCAGATGTAGCCAAGTCGTTCACCTGTGACGAGAACAAAACTGGTTACATTATTCGATCTGGCCTCGGGGCATTTTTTAAAAAGGAGCTGACGAAAAACACCAGCCAGGCTGGGGCCTTTGTGATTATGTTCGACGAAATGCCTCAACAATCAAACAAAAAGAAACAACTGAACATCCATGTCCATTATTGGGAGGATGGAGAGGTTCGGTCCAGATACTTCGGGTCTCAGTTCTTGGGTCATGGGAAGGCTGAAGACTTAGTGCATCAAGTAAAGTAAAATCTACGTGCATGTCAAAAAATCTTTCTGATTGATACTTGGTGCAGCTCGATGTCGTAGTGGTTGTAAAAAAAAATCTGAAGGTAGTAAAAAAAGGTATTAAATGGTAATAAATTTGACTCAAAGATTGCTGTATATACCCTGCTATAGCTACTGCTGCTACTACTGCTACTGATGCTACTACTGATACTGCTACTACTCTATGGGCCTAATTTACTAAAATCCTAAATAAAGAGTACTAAATTGCGTGTGCACTGAAAAAGTTTGCGCGTGCTGTTGTTGTGTGTTTTGCGGGTGATCAAACAGGTGCAAACCGCAGTATTTAAATGAGGTGTTGCGTGTCTTACGGTTTGCGCCATGGAGAGTCTGGATGGAAAGCAGGATAGACGCAAGCGCAAAATGAAATTTGACGAGTTGGAGTTAGAGATATTAGTGGAAGAGGCAAATAACACATTGATGAACTACAGCAAAGAAATTTAAACATTACCAAAAGAAACGCAATATGGGAGAAAATCTGCGATAGAATAAATGCAGTTGGTAAGACAAAAAGAACGGCAGATGAGGTTAAAAGAAGGTGGCAAGATATAAGGCGAAGAACTAAAGAAAAAGTGGCCTTTAATAAAACTTCGGCAAACAAGACAGGTGGAGGGCCTGCGGAAGAGATGCCTCTAACCAGCATTGAGCAGCAGGTGCAGCTCACCTTCTGAGAGGAGCAGATAACTGGGATACTGGGGTATGACACGCTAGAGCCAACTGCAGAACAAGGTAGGCGCACAATAAGAAACACTTTTTTCTCCATGAAAACACGTGATTTATTTATTATCACAAATAAAAAAATGAATGTGCCTCCTGTGGCAACCTTTTGCTGAATAATACTCGATTTAACATTCAAATAAAATATTTCTCCTTTTGCATGTGCTTGTGACCGGCTCCAAATCAGCCCTTAACTAATTCAACAGCTCCAAGATGGAATCGCTAGATAGTCGATATGTTTCAACTATCTGGTTTTCATTCATTCCAAACAAATTTACACGAGTCCGAAAGACTCTCTCTCTGCGTATTCTTTGATTTTGGCGATGTCGCCTCCTTGCCACAATAACAGCAGCCATCGGTGCGTAATGCTGGGCAGATTAGCACCTTCCTTTCGAACGTATTAAATACAGACGCAATCACAATCCCCGCAATTACTTTCAGGGTTGGTAAATCTCATTGCGTGTGGTAAATGAACCTATTTTGCATTTTCCCCTCCCAGTATTTAGCGCTTTCTGGCGGGTACGCCCCATATTGATTATTCATCAGGGCAAAAGTACTAAATGAACAGTGTGTGCTATTTTGCATATTTGAGAGGCGCAGTCCTCTTTGCACGCTGTTAGTAGATCAGCTTGCACATTGGTTTGCGGGTAGTGTCAAGTTTGCACACGTTTTTACGCACGCAAACCTTTAGTAAATCAGGCCCTATGTGTCACATCTGTGTGTTGTCGTGCAGCCAGCTGTGAGCCGCCATGTCGCCACGGAGGCACCTGTCTGGACAGAAACCTATGCACCTGCCCCTACGGCTACGTGGGACCCAGATGTGAAATCAGTGAGTTTTTATTCCAGTACTAGTTTTTGTGTCTTTAATCCAAGTAAAAATCTAGTGTCATGAAAAGAAGCTCCTGAATGCATCATTGCATTGACCAAAGTCTAACTAATTAACACATTGGATAAGAACTTGGTGAAGTTGCAAGCTTGGCTTGGTGGGAACTGATTGACCACAATTTAGCTGTTTGGAATCGCCATTGAGATGAAACCAGAGAGACTTTAAAGGCAGATGGAAAATTACCAGAGTCCAACTGACCCAGAACAGTTGTTACCTGAATTAGCTTCTCTCTCCTCATGCCGCCCCTTTTATTTTGTAATAAATAAAGGCGCACTGGCAACCTGGCTGTGGCCTCAGCACACCGTCTACCCCGTGTCCTGTCCTGTTTGTTTGTTTTTTTGTAAGGTTTTCTCGGTTATCTTATCTTACACCCAACATTAGTGGAATTATCTGTTCATGCAGCAAGATGTTTTTACTTGACATGGACACAAGAAGTAAGTGAGGTGAAAAGCAACATAAATAATCTCCTGTTTCCTGTTTCGATAATGCAAATCTCTCTCAGTGGTGTGTAACAGGCACTGTGAAAACGGGGGCGAGTGCGTCTCTCCCGACGTCTGCAAATGCAAACCCGGCTGGTACGGACCGACCTGCAACTCAGGTACAGAACCGCGCCGCTGCAGCATCGCTGAGTTTACCTGGGACGCGTCGCTAACGAGTGCCGCCTTTACCCGCAGCTCTCTGCAACCCCGTCTGCCTGAACGGAGGGACGTGCGTGAAGCCCGATGCCTGCGCCTGTCCCAGCGGCTTCTATGGCTCCCGGTGTCAAATCGGTAACGCCGCGGTCAATGAACACCATGACATGTTCCCCCCTGCTGCTCTGTGGCAGAAACCTCAGATCAAATTTACAGAGCAGCCGTTTCGTCCTCGATAAGACGGCTGTCGATCCTCGGTATGAGAACATCCGCACAGGTGAACGTTGTTGTGTTTCAGCTGTTTGCAGTCCTCCCTGTAAGAATGGAGGTCGGTGTAGGAGGAACAACGTGTGCTCCTGCCCCGAAGGCTTCACGGGAAAAAGGTGCCAAAAGAGTGAGTGAAATCAGACTTTGCATTGGAAGTACCGGTTATTGCAAATACGTGGGTGGAGGGGCTCAGTACTTACACAGGTGTGTTCCAGGTGTGTGTGAGCCGACCTGCATGAACGGAGGCAAATGTGTGGGGCCCAACACGTGCTCGTGCGCGTCAGGATGGAGGGGGAAGAGGTGCAACATACGTGAGTGATGCAGCGCTTTGTTCATACTCATGGATTACACAGCAGTAGAGGTCTTCACGGGTCCACTTTCATGGACCCGAACCCGAATGGACCCGTGAAAATTCAACCTGAAACTGACCCGACTCAAGCTATTATATATTATATTATTATAAGTTTGGTAGTCCGAACCCGAATGGACCCGTAATATTTGGACCCGGATCACAACCAACCTGAGTCTTTAGTTTCCGACCACGAACCGAACCGAGGTACCCGAATAGAACCGAGACAATCCAGCCCATAGTTGCTCATGTTAAAGTTGTCTAGCGTTGAATAAAACTTGATTTTCTTACCTAAAGTTGTCTTCTTCTACCGGTTCAGTTGCTACATAGGCTACGTGATGTAAACAACAATAAATCCACGTTGTTATTTTCTTTGTGGATACAGATGCTATTGGTAGCAACTGCTAACGCTAATAGCCTACACCGGTCAGGACATGTCGTAAATATGTTCTCTCATCCAACGTTATCATGTTGGCGATCCGTTGTGCTTTACAGCTGTTGGGCAAACCGCTAATAACACGCTACGGCAACACGGTTGTTTCATGACAAACACGCCATGTTAATGAATAATTAATTAAACTGCCCCGAGTCCTGACATTGGCTGCCACCACCAATATCTTTACCTCTCTGGAGTAAACGTGGACCCAGCCTGTCAGAGAGCACCGACCGGACCCGAGACTAACTGTACCGATTCAGACCAGAACCTGGAGTCACGTCTTTTGAATGGACCCGAGACCCGATTCAGGTCACATCCTCGGGTTGTCGGGTTGTTCCGAAGACCTCTACACAGCAGGTCATGAAACGTGCACAAGGTTTCAGCTAGAGCTCTGCGATATATATATCGGTATTTTATCACGTATCGATTTTTCAGCTGCATGTATCTATATACTAAGCTTCTTTCTAAACCCCCGTGTCCCACCTTTAAAAGCTTACAAGCAACAATTTTCACTGTTTAAATATATGAAACTATTTTTCTCAACATCTTTTATTCATTTTGTCCAGCATTTGCAAGCTGCCTGTCAGCCATATAATGTGTAATTGATGCTTTCAGTTCAATTAATTCAAAGTCATTGGAACACTCACAAGATGTCACCAAAATCACTTTGTCCCTTTAAAATCTTTCAGAAAATGATGTAAATGTATTGTGAGATGAATATCAATATATATCGTATCGTGAGCCGAATATCGTGTATCGTATCGTATCATGAGATTAGTGTATTGCTACAGCCGTAGTTTCAGCACCAAGTCACGTATTTAATCAGCACTGGTCAAGACACGTTTGTCTCCGCGTGAACACATCTTTAAATATTCTACTTTTTCAGTCTCCTTTTCTGATGAAAAGGCCTCATACATGTTTACGACGGATTACTCAGTAGTTTCAGTCCAAAATGTTGATTAAAGCTAAAAGTTGTCATGAAGTTGTTGCGTGACACAAATCGATGGCTCGTGGGAATGTGCACAAAATTCAACATTAAGCGCATTACCTAGGGGTGCACAATAACTATCGGGCCGATAACAGGAAATTATGACGTCATTCCGATAAGTCCGATATCATGACGAATAGCCCCGATAACATATATATTTCTGTCAACACAGCAGTGCCTCGCTCCCTCTGAGCCTTGAATGACCGGCAGTGAATGTTATGTTCAAGTAACGTCGGCATAATCAGAAAAACGATTACTCAATAAGAAAAATCAAGAATACCCCCTCATGCCAGAAAACAACTCGTTAACTCGGTCATAATTTTAGTAGTTGCTGACTTTAATTGATATTCGTAGTATTTTCCCACGTGTTACACATAAAAAAGAAAAAAATAGAAAAGGCTGAAAGAACGACTAGCAAACGAGGGAACGTGGGAATTTACGTTACACCTTGAATGCAGCCTGCAGCACAGCGCTGATCACAACAAACATGGCGGAACTTCGTTAAAATTTCAGAAGAAGATAGTTTGGTGGTTATTTGTGACGAATCCTCTGAGTGAATTCTACGAGGAGGGAAGCACAAGCTTTAATACGTAAAACCTGATCAGCCACCTACAACAAAACAATCACTTCCATGGAGTTTTGAAATCACGCTAACGGGAGCTAATGCTAATGTGCACAAGCCAGCAGCAGTCTCCCCTCTCCCTCATCCCTCTTATCTAAAGCTTCCATGAGATTAAAAAATAAAAAATAAAAACTACTGAACCTCGTTTATTTTATTTAAAGGTATTAATTTAAATGGAACCACAAGCCAAAATCCTTTAAATGTTAATCTTTTTCAGTTTGTAATTCTGATGCATGTATTTCCATCAGTTCAAGGAGCCTTTATTTTTTATATCAGTCAGTAATGAACCTTATTTAAGTTAATGTGAGATATCAAATAGGTTTGTTTGATAGGTTTAAGAAAATGTTTGAGAGGCTTGCCAATAGTTTTTCTTTGGAAAAGATAAATATCTGTTCATTTAGAGAGTCCAAACTATTTTTGGTTTTGTTCATAGTATTGATGTAATGATCTTTGGTATATGTGTGTGTTATCAGTATCGGCCTTTAGGAGCTGAAAGTTATCGGTATCTGTTTTAAAAACAGTTATCGTGCATCCGTAGCATTACCTTAAATAATTGAATTAAATCAAACTAAATTGAATGACCTGAGTCAACTGTACTCAAGTCCGAGTCAAACTTCAGTCTGCACCTTCGTCAGGTCTCGTCCTGCTGGTGTCGCTCCACGCCGGTGCGTCGTTCTCGCAGCAGCTGTCGTGCAGCGGGAGCTACGCCTCTCAGGTGTCGGAGTTGCACAAATTCTTCCTGTAATCGCCCGTATTTCAGGAACATACGTTCACCTTCACATCGCAAAAGACCGTCCGTTTCCTTTTTTTTTTTACGATGAAACGTGTTGCGGATGGCCGTGCTTACGCGTCCCTTGCTGTTCCTGTTGCAGCCGTCTGCCTGCAGAAGTGCAGGAACGCCGGAGAGTGTGTCGGACCGAACACCTGCACCTGCCCCGTCGGATGGGAGGGCCTCCAGTGTCAGACAGGTGAGTCTAGAAACCGGACAGTTGCACAGCTCTCGGTGTACAGCAGTTCAGTATTTGGCCTTGAACTGAGGCAGCCTGTCTCCTCCTCAGCTGTGTGCAAACAGCGGTGCTTGAACGGAGGAAGGTGCGTGCTGCCCGATCACTGCCACTGCCGGAGGGGCTACAAGGGCCTCACCTGTGCCATAAAGGTGAGAGCCGAGGGCGTGACTACTTTGAGCTGCAGCCTGAACAGTGTAACGGTTCCCCAAAGAAGCGCTGAAGAGTGAAATCGGTGAAATCAGGTTTTACTGATTGTTTTACAGGCGTCACAGGCATGAGAGAAGAAGAAGAAGAGGCGGGACGATGACCAGGCGGCGCAAAGCAGAAGAAGAGTACGGAAAACTGTTGGGAGTCTGAGTGCACGTTTGTATGTGTGCTTGTATGTGTGCACATTTGAAATCTGGCGGAGGGACTCGGCGTGTTGCACTCGGTGTTTCGTCCCTGCGTATCGCTACCTCAAGGCTAACGCACCATCGCTGTCGGGGGCAGAAACCAAGCTTTTCATCACATTTGGCACCTGGTGGTGGCTTTTACTTATTTCTAACTAATGAAAAAAAAAAACAGGAGCTTCTAACTAAATCACGTCCTCACAGTGTGTTTGGCTCCACCTCTGGGTCACTTCTGGAAAAGCAACTTTCTTGCATGCACAAGGTTTCTGTGGAGCAGCAAACAGCATTAGGTTGTTTTGTTTTTTGTATCGCATGCTTTCGCCGTTTTCAGCCGTTGCGGGTCACATGCTCATTCATAAACTGCAGGTTGATGCCAGCAAAAACTTAGGATTGAATGAAAGTCATGGGCGGGGCCAGATTGGACATTGAAGTGCCCCAGTCCTTCCACTCATCCGTCCTCCCTTGAGGCCCGTCATCAGTAGGGTTGGGCACCGAAAAACGATTCCAAGTAGGAATCGGTTCCTAACGTCCGGTTCTGGAATCGTTCAGAAGATTTTTGAATTTCGATTCCTTTTTTCAGTTCCTAAATGTCCGCGCTATTTTTTATTATTTTTTTTAGTTTTGATTTACTACACTAGTTTGTTGATGTTACTCCGCCCGGCGTACTCAACTCCGCGCTAGTGGCGACGTCACGTCCGTCGCCGACGGGACTTCACTCACCACAACATGGATCCCAAGAGATGCCGCTCTCGAGTTTGGCTGCATTTCAGTCCGGGAAATGACGGCTACCTGGCGCAGTGCAACACCTGCGGGAAGCGTGTTACTGCCAAAGGAGGGAGCACGACTAATATGGCAAAACACCTTCGCCTGCATGGCACCACAAAAATAAACAAGTGTACCGTATTTAATTCACTGCGTTGCTCCCGTCGCTTCTTCGACTGCAACAGAGTCCATCTTCATCCAGAAACTCTTGCCTTCTCATATACAGTGGTACCTCTACTTATGAACGTTTCTACGTACGAAGTTTTCAGGTTACGAAACGGGAAAATATTGCCTCTAGTTACGAGAGAAATTTCAGGATATAAAAGGCAAAAATATAGTAGCGCTGCTACTCGTAGCTCCCAGAGTTTACCGAACGTAAACATATTTGTAGCTGCTCATCCATTGGCTATTGGCTAGCATCTTCCTGGCCTCCCATTGGCTAGGAGAGCCCCTTGTCTGTATGAGCGTAACCCAGCAACCCAGGTAAACGAACAATTTTTACCTCCGCCAAGGAGGTTATGTTTTTGTCGGCGTTTATCTGTCTGTTTCTGAAAGAGCAGATATGGTCACCTTCCTAAACAAAAACTGTTGATTTCGTTTTTTGTTGGGCAAAATGTATTTTGGAGGCCAACTGCCAACTGTAAGTTGTTTAACATTTAGGCGGTAAGTGAATTCTGTGTGTGCATATGTGCATGCTAGCATGTGGAAGAATAAAAATGGCCTGTCGCCTGTGTAAATGTGTCACAGTTTTTTTTAATGAAAAAATTCTACTGTTAGATAAGTCGCGACCTGTTGACCTACACATCAAAGAATCGGAATCGAGAATCATTTTGAACAGGAATCGAAACAGAGAATCGGAATCCTTAAAATCCAAGCAATGCCCAACCCTATTCATCAGATAATAGGAAGCTGCAGTTCCACCCCCAAACAGTTGTTGGCACTAATACAACACTAAGGAATGTCCACCGTCTTATAAGTCTTCGAAGAAGGTTTGAATTGAACTCTTCGTGGGTTTCATTGGCGAGTCGTTGGCTGTAACTAACTATTGTATGAAAACATTTATCCGGCAGCCAGAGGTGGCGGCCAGATGTTCATTATCAGTAAGTCAGTTACTCACATGTTGCGTATTTTATCTGTGCAGAGTAAAAATGAATCTACAACTGATAAGATTTACTAAGTTGTTTTTTTTTTAATCAGACAGTTTTTAAAACAAGTCGTGACTGGAAAATAAAGAGACTGTGTGCAAAGATGTTGAACCAACACTTGTCCTCTAACTGTGAAGTTTGGCCCCTCGAGGGCCCCTGATGACAGGAATTTTTACAAAACAAATCTGCTGTTTGTTTGTTTGTTTTGAATATGAAGCTCTTCATTTATCCTGTTCAGATGCTTCATATCAGTAACCAGACTGACTATAAACATCTATATAGACTCCACCTGTCTATAGACACGTCATCCCGGTGTTGACCTCCACCTGTCTATATAGACGTCATCCCGACGTTGACCTCCACCTGTCTAAATAGATGTCATCCCAGCGTTGACCTCCACCTGTCTATATAGACGTCATCCCAGCGTTGACCTCCACCTGTCTATAAAGACATCATCCCAGCGACGACCTCCACCCGTCTATATAGACGTCATCACGGCGACGACCTCCACCCGTCTATATAGACGTCATCCCGGCGTCGACCTCCACCCGTCTATAAAGACGTCAACCCAGCGACGACCTCCACCCGTCTATATAGACGTCATCACGGCGTCGACCTCCACCCGTCTATATAGACGTCATCCCGGCGTCGACCTCCACCCGTCTATATAGACGTCATCCCGGCGTCGACCTCCACCCGTCTATATAGACGTCATCCCGGCGTTGACCTCCACCCGTCTATATAGACGTCATCCCGGCGTCGACCTCCACCCGTCTATATAGACGTCATCCCGGCGTCGACCTCCACCCGTCTATATAGACGTCATCCCGGCGTCGACCTCCACCCGTCTATATAGACGTCATCCCAGCGATGACCTCCACCCATCTATATAAATGTCATCCCGGTGTCTACCTCCACTCATGTATATAGACGTCATCCCGGCGTTGACCTCCACCCGTCTATATAGACGTCATCCCGGCGTCGACCTCCACCCGTCTATATAGATGTCATCCCAGCGTTGACCTCCACCTGTCTATATAAACGTCATCCAAGCGTTGACCTCCACCCGTCTATAAAGACATCATCCCAGCGACGACCTCCACCTGTCTATATAGACGTCGTCCAGGCGACGACCTCCACCCGTCTATATAGACGTCATCCAGGTGTCTACCTCCACCCGTGTATATAGACGTCATCCTGGCGTTGACCTCCACCCATCTATATAGACATCATCCCGGTGTCTACCTCCACCCGTCTATATAGACGTCATCCCAGCGTTGACCTCCACCTGTCTATAAAGACATCATCCCAGCGACGACCTCCAACTCGTCTATATAGACGTCATCCCGGCGACGACCTCCACCCGTCTATATAGACGTCATCCCGGCGTCGACCTCCACCCGTCTATATAGACGTCATCCCAGCGACGACCTCCACCCGTCTATATAGACGTCATCACGGCGTCGACCTCCACCCGTCTATATAGACGTCATCCCGGCGTCGACCTCAACCCGTCTATATAGACGTCATCCCGGCGTCGACCTCCACCCGTCTATATAGACGTCATCCCGGCGTTGACCTCCACCCGTCTATATAGACGTCATCAAGGCGTCGAGCTCCACCCGTGTATATAGACGTCATCTCGGGGTCGACCTCCACCCGTGTATATAGATGTCATCCCGGCGTCGACCTCCACCCGTCTATATAGACGTCATCCCAGGGATGACCTCCACCCATCTATATAAATGTCATCCCGGTGTCTACCTCCACTCGTGTATATAGACGTCATCCCGGCGTTGACCACCACCCGTCTATATAGACGTCACCCCGGCGTCGACCTCCACCCGTCTATGTAGATGTCATCCCAGCGTTGACCTCCACCTGTCTATATAGACGTCATCCAAGCGTTGACCTCCACCCGTCTATATAGACGTCATCCCGGCGACAACCTCCACCCGTCTATATAGACATCATCACGGCGTCGACCTCCACCCGTCTATATAGACGTCATCCCGGCGCCGCCCTCCACCCGTGTATATAGACGTCATCCCAGCGTTGACCTCCACCTGTCTATAAAGACATCATCCCAGCGACGACCTCCACCCGTCTATATAGACGTCATCCAGGCGACGACCTCCACCCGTCTATATAGACGTCATCCCGGCGTCGACCTCCACCTGTCTATATAGACGTCATCCAGGTGTCTACCTCCACCCGTGTATATAAACGTCATCCTGGCGTTGACCTCCACCCATCTATATAGACATCATCCCGGTGTCTACCTCCACCCGTCTATATAGACGTCATCTCAGCTTCGACCTCCACCCGTGTATATAGACGTCATCTCGGCGTCAACCTCCACCCGTGTATATAGACGTCATCCCGGCGTCGACCTCCACCCGTCTATATAGACGTCATCACGGCGTCGACCTCCACCCGTCTATATAGACGTCATCCCAGCGTCGACCTCCACCCGTCTATATAGACGTCATCCAAGGGTTGACCACCACCCGTCTATATAGACGTCATCCCGGCGACGACCTCCACCCTTCTATATAAATGTCATCCCGGCGATAACCTCCACCCGTCTATATAAATGTCATCCCGGTGTCTACCTCCACCCGTGTATATAGACGTCATCCCGGCGTTGACCTCCACCCGTCTATATAGACGTCATCCCGGCGTCGACCTCCACCCGTCTATATAGATGTCATCCCAGCGTTGACCTCCACCTGTCTATATAGACGTCATCCAAGCGTTGACCTCCACCCGTCTATATAGACGTCATCCCCGGCGACGACCTCCACCCGTCTATATAATGTCATCCCGGTGTCTACCTCCACCCGTGTATATAGACGTCATCCCGGCATTGACCTCCACCCGTCTATATAGACGTCATCCCGGCGTCGACCTCCACCCGTCTATATAGACGTCATCCCGGCGTCGCCCTCCACCCGTGTAAATAGATGTCATCCCGGCGACGACCTCCACCCGTCTATATAGACGTAATCCCGGCGTCGACCTCCACCTGTCTATATAGAGGTCATCCCGGCGACGACCTCCACCCGTCTATATAGACGTCATCCCGGCGTCGACCTCCACCCGTCTATATAGACGTCATCCAGGTGTCTACCTCCACCCGTGTATATAAACGTCATCCTGGCGTTGACCTCCACCCGTCTATATAGACATCATCCCGGTGTCTACCTCCACCCGTCTATATAGACGTCATCTCAGCGTCGACCTCCACCCGTGTATATAGACGTCATCTCGGCGTCGACCTCCACCCGTGTATATAGACGTCATCCCGGCGTCGACCTCCACCCGTCTATATAGACGTCATCCCGGCGTCGACCTCCACCCGTCTATATATACGTCATCACGGCGTCGACCTCCACCCGTCTATATAGACGTCATCCCGGCGTCGACCTCCACCCGTCTATATAGACGTCATTCAAGGCTTGACCACCACCCGTCTATATAGACGTCATCCCAGCGTCGACCTCCACCCGTCTATATAAATGTCATCCCGGTGTGTACCGCGACCCGTGTATATAGACGTCATCCCGACATTGACCTCCACCCGTCTATATAGACGTAATCACGGCGTCGACCTCCACCCGTCTATATAAATGTCATCCCGGTGTCTACCTCCACCCGTGTATATAGACGTCATCCCGGCGTTGACCTCCACCAGTCTATATAGACGTCATCCCGGCGTTGACCTCCACCTGTCTATATAGACGTCATCCAAGCGTTAACCTCCACCCGTCTATATAGACGTCATCCCGGCGACGACCTCCACCCGTCTATATAAATGTCATTCCGGTGTCTACCTCCACCCGTGTATATAGACGTCATCCCGGCATTGACCTCCACCCGTCTATATAGACGTCATCACGGCGTCGACCTCCACCCGTCTATATAGACGTCATCCCGGCGTCGCCCTCCACCCGTGTATATAAACGTCATCCCGGCATTGACCTCCACCTGTCTATATAGACGTCATCACGGCGTCGACCTCCACCCGTGTATATAGACGTCATCCCGGCGTTGACCTCCACCCGTCTATATAGATGTCATCCCAGCGTTGACCTCCACCTGTCTATATAGACGTCATCCAAACGTTGACCTCCACCCATCTATATAGACGTCATCCCGGCGTTGACCTCCACCCGTCTATATAGACATCATCCCGGTGTCTACCTCCACCCGCGTATATAGACGTCATCCCGGCGTTGACCTCCACCCGTCTATATAGATGTCATCCCAGCGTTGACCTCCACCTGTCTATATAGACGTCATCCAAGCGTTGACCTCCACCCGTCTATATAGACGTCATCCCGGCGACGACCTCCACCCGTCTATATAGACGTCATCCCGGCGTCGACCTCCACCCGTCTATATAGACGTCATCCCGGCGTCGACCTCCACCCGTCTATATAGACGTCATCACGGCGACGACCTCCACCCGTCTATATAGACGTCACCCCGGCGTCGACCTCCACCCTTCTATATTGACGTCATCCCGGCGTCGACCGCCACCCGTCTATATAGACGTCATCCCGGCATTGACATCCACCTCCTCTGACCTCCTCAGTGTTGCTGCCTACATCTGTTTATAGTTGTTGTTATTTTTTTAATCAGACAGTTTTTAAAACAAGTCGTGACTGGAAAATAAAGAGACTGTGTGCAAAGATGTTGAACCAACACTTGTCCTCTAACTGTGAAGTTTGGCCCCTCGAGGGCCCCTGATGACAGGAACTTTTACAAAACAAATCTGCTGTTTGTTTGTTTGTTTGTGAATATGAAGCTCTTCATTTATCCTGTTCAGATGCTTCATATCAGTAACCAGATTGACTGTAAACATCTATATAGACGTCATCCCGGTGTTGACCTCCACCTGTCTATATAGACGTCATCCCGGCGTTGACCTCCACCGGTCTATATAGACGTCATCCAAGCGTTGACCTCCACCCGTCTATATAGACGTCATCCCGGCGACGACCTCCACCCGTCTATATAAATGTCATTCCGGTGTCTACCTCCACCCGTGTATATAGACGTCATCCCGGCATTGACCTCCACCCGTCTATATAGACGTCATCACGGCATCAACCTCCACCCGTCTATATAGACGTCATCCCGGCGTCGCCCTCCACCCGTGTATATAAACGTCATCCCGGCATTGACCTCCACCTGTCTATATAGACGTCATCACGGCGTCGACCTCCACCCGTCTATATAGACGTCATCCCGGCGTCGCCCTCCACCCGTGTATATAGACGTCATCCCAGCGTTGACCTCCACCTCTCTATAAAGACATCATCCCAGCAACGACCTTCACCCGTCTATATAGACGTCATCCCGGCGACGACCTCCACCCGTCTATATAGACGTCATCCCGGCGTCGACCTCCACCCGTCTATATAGACGTCATCCCGGCGTTGACCTCCACCCGTCTATATAGACATCATCCCGGTGTCTACCTCCACCCGTGTATATAGACGTCATCCCGGCGTTGACCTCCACCCCTCTATATAGATGTCATCCCAGCGTTGACCTCCACCTGTCTATATAGACGTCATCCAAGCGTTGACCTCCACCCGTCTATATAGACGTCATCCCGGCGACGACCTCCACCCGTCTATATAGACGTCACCCCGGCGTCGACCTCCACCCTTCTATATTGACGTCATCCCGGCGTCGACCGCCACCCGTCTATATAGACGTCATCCCGGCATTGACATCCACCTCCTCTGACCTCCTCAGTGTTGCTGCCTACATCTGTTTATAGTTGTTGTTATTTTTTTAATCAGACAGTTTTTAAAACAAGTCGTGACTGGAAAATAAAGAGACTGTGTGCAAAGATTTTTCAACCAACACTTGTCCTCTAACTGTGAAGTTTGGCCCCTCGAGGGCCCCTGATGACAGGAACTTTTACAAAACAAATCTGCTGTTTGTTTGTTTGTTTGTGAATATGAAGCTCTTCATTTATCCTGTTCAGATGCTTCATATCAGTAACCAGATTGACTGTAAACATCTATATAGACGTCATCCCGGCGTTGACCTCCACCCGTCTATATAGACGTCATCACGGCGTCGACCTCCACCCGTTTATATAGACGTCATCCCGGCGTTGACCTCCACCCGTCTATGTAGACGTCATCCAGGCGTTGACCTCCACCCGTCTAGATAGACGTCATCCCGGCGTTTACCTCCACTCGTCTATATAGACGTCTTCCCGGCGTTGACCTCCACCAGTCTATATAGACGTCATCCCGGCGTCGACCTCCACCCGTCTATATAGACGTCATCCCGGCGTCGACCTCTACCCGTCTATATAGACGTCATCCCGGCGTCAACCTCCACCGGTCTATATAGACGTCATCCCGGCGTCGACCTCTACCCGTCTATATAGACGTCATCCCGGCGTCAACCTCCACCGGTCTATATAGATGTCATCTCGGCGTCGACCTCCACCCGTCTATATAGACGTCATCCCGGCGTCGACCTCCACCCGTCTATATAGACGTCATCCGGCGTCGACCTCCACCGTCTATATAGACGTAGCGTCGACCTCCACCCGTCTATATAGACGTCATCCCAGCGTCGACCTCCACCCGTCTATATAGACGTCATCCCGGCGTCGACCTCCACCCGTCTATATAGACGTCATCCCGGCGTCGACCTCCACCCGTCTATATAGACGTCATCTCAGCGTCGACCTCCACCCGTCTATATAGACGTCATCCTGGTGTCTACCTCCACCCGTGTATATAGAGGTCATCCTGGCGTTGACCTTCACCCATCTATATAGACGTCATCTCGGCGTTGACCTCCACCCGTGTATATAGACGTCATCCCGGCGTCGACCTCCACCCGTCTATATAGACGTCATCCCGGCGATGACCTCCACCCGTCTATATAAATGTCATCCCGGTGTCTACCTCCACCCGTGTATATAGACGTCATCCCGGCATTGACCTCCACCGTCTATATAGATGTCATCCCAGCGTTGACCTCCACCTGTCTATATAGACGTCATCCAAGCGTTGACCTCCACCCGTCTATATAGACGTCATCCCGGCGACGACCTCCACCCGTCTATATAAATGTCATCCCGGTGTCTACCTCCACCCATGTATATAGACGTCATCCTGGCATTGACCTCCACCCGTCTATATAGACGTCATCCCGGCGTCGACCTCCACCCGTCTATATGGACGTCATCACGGCGTCGACCTCCACCAGTCTATATAGACGTCATCCCAGCGTCGACCTCCACCCGTCTATATAGACGTCATCCCGGCGTCGACCTCCACCCGTCTATATAGACGTCATCCCGGCGTCGACCTCCACCCGTCTATATAGACGTCATCTCGGCGTCGACCTCCACCCGTCTATATAGACGTCATCCCGGCGTCGACCTCCACCCGTCTTTATAGACGTCATCCCGGCGTTAACCTCCACCCGTCTATATAGACGTCATCTCAGCGTCGACCTCCACCCGTCTATATAGACGTCATCCCGGCGTCAACCTCCACCCGTGTATATAGACGTCATCTCAGCGTCGACCTCCACCCGTCTATATAGACGTCATCCTGGTGTCTACCTCCACCCGCGTATATAGAGGTCATCCTGGCGTTGACCTCCACCCATCTATATAGACGTCATCTCGGCGTTGACCTCCACCCGTCTATATAGACGTCATCCCGGCGATGACCTCCACCCGTCTATATAAATGTCATCCCGGTGTCTACCTCCACCCGTGTATATAGACGTCATCCCGGCATTGACCTCCACCCGTCTATATAGATATCATACCAGCGTTGACCTCCACCTGTCTATATAGACGTCATCCAAGCGTTGACCTCCACCCTTCTATATAGACGTCATCCCGGCGACGACCTCCACCCGTCTATATAAATGTCATCCCGGTGTCTACCTCCACCCGTGTATATAGACGACATCCTGGCATTGACCACCACCCGTCTATATAGCCGTCATCCCGGCGACGACCTCCACCCGTCTATATAAATGTCATCCCGGCGATGACCTCCACCTGTCCATATAGATGTCATCCCGGCGTTGACCTCCACCCATCTATATAGACGTCATCTCGGCGTTGACCTCCAACCGTGTATATAGACGTCATCCCGGCGTCGACCTCCACCCGTCTATATAGACGTCATCCCGGCGATGACCTCCACCCGTCTATATAAATGTCATCCCGGTGTCTACCTCCACCCGTGTATATAGACGTCATCCCGGCATTGACCTCTACCCGTCTATATAGATGTCATCCAAGCGTTGACCTCCACCCGTCTATATAGACGTCATCCCGGCGACGACCTCCACCCGTCTATATAAATGTCATCCCGGTGTCTACCTCCACCCGTGTATATAGACTTCATCCTGGCATTGACCTCCACCCGTCTATATAGACGTCATCCCGGCGATGACCTCCACCCGTCTATATAAATGTCATCCCGGTGTCTACCTCCACCCGTGTATATAGACGTCATCCCGGCATTGACCTCCACCCGTCTATATAGATATCATACCAGCGTTGACCTCCACCTGTCTATATAGACGTCATCCAAGCGTTGACCTCCACTCGTCTATATAGATGTCATCCAAGGGTTGACCACCACCCGTCTATATAGACGTCATCCCGGCGACGACCTCCACCCGTCTATATAAATGTCATCCCGGCGATGACCTCCACCCCTCTATATAAATGTCATCCCGGTGTCTACCTCCACCCGTGTATATAGACGTCATCCAAGCGTTGACCTCCACCCGTCTATATAGACGTCATCCCGGCGACGACCTCCACCCGTCTATATAAATGTCATCCCGGCGATGACCTCCACCTGTCCATATAGATGTCATCCCGGCGTTGACCTCCACCCATCTATATAGACGTCATCTCGGCGTTGACCTCCACCCGTGTATATAGACGTCATCCCGGCGTCGACCTCCACCCGTCTATATAGACGTCATCCCGGCGATGACCTCCACCCGTCTATATAAATGTCATCCCGGTGTCTACCTCCACCCGTGTATATAGACGTAATCCCGGCATTGACCTCTACCCGTCTATATAGATGTCATCCAAGCGTTGACCTCCACCCGTCTATATAGACGTCATCCCGGCGACGACCTCCACCCGTCTATATAAATGTCATCCCGGTGTCTACCTCCACCCGTGTATATAGACTTCATCCTGGCATTGACCTCCACCCGTCTATATAGACGTCATCCCGGCGTTGACCTCCACCCGTCTATATAGACGTCATCCCGGCGTTGACCTCCACCCGTCTATATAGACGTCATCACGGCGTCGACCTCCACCCGTCTATATAGACGTCATCCCGGCGTCGACCTCCACTCGTCTATATAGATGTCATCCAAGGGTTGACCACCACCCGTCTATATAGACGTCATCCCGGCGACGACCTCCACCCGTCTATATAAATGTCATCCCGGCGATGACCTCCACCCCTCTATATAAATGTCATCCCGGTGTCTACCTCCACCCGTGTATATAGACGTCATCCCGGCGTTGACCTCCACCCGTCTATATAGACGTCATCCCGGCGTCGACCTCCACCCGTCTATATAGATGTCATCCCAGCGTTGACCTCCACCTGTCTATATAGACGTCATCCAAGCGTTGACCTCCACCCGTCTATATAGACGTCATCCCGGCGACTACCTCCACCCGTCTATATAAATGTAATCCCGGTGTCTACCTCCACCCGTGTATATAGACGTCATCCCGGCATTGACCTCCACCCGTCTATATAGACGTCATCACGGCGTCGCCCTCTACCCGTGTATATAGACGTCATCCTGGCGACGACCTCCACCCGTCTATATAGACGTCATCCCAGCGTCGACCTCCACCTGTCTATATAGACGTCATCCATGCGACGACCTCCACCCGTCTATATAGACGTCATCCCGGCATCGACCTCCACCCGTCTATATAGACGTCATCCAGGTGTCTACCTCCACCCGTGTATATAAACGTCATCCTGGCGTTGACCTCCACCCGTCTATATAGACATCATCCCGGTGTCTACCTCCACCCGTCTATATAGACGTCATCTCAGCGTCGACCTCCACCCGTGTATATAGACGTCATCTCGGCGTCGACCTCCACCCGTGTATATAGATGTCATCCCGGCGTCGACCTCCACCCGTCTATATAGACGTCATCCCGGCGCCGACCTCCACCCGTCTATATAGACGTCATCACGGCGTCGACCTCCACCCGTCTATATAGACATCATCCCGGCGTCGACCTCCACCCGTCTATATAGACGTCATCCGAGGGTTGACCACCACCCGTCTATATAGACGTCATCCCTGCGACGACCTCCACCCGTCTATATAAATGTCATCCCGGTGTCTACCTCCACCTGTGTATATAGACGTCATCCCGGCATTGACCTCCACCCGTCTATATAGACGTCATCACAGCGTCGACCTCCACCCGTCTATATAGACGTCATCCCGGCGTCGCCCTCCACCCGTGTATATAAACGTCATCCCGGCATTGACCTCCACCTGTCTATATAGACGTCATCACGGCGTCGACCTCCACCCGTCTATATAGACGTCATCCCGGCGTCGCCCTCCACCCGTGTATATAGACGTCATCCTAGCGTTGACCTCCACCTGTCTATAAAGACATCATCCCAGCAACGTCCTCCACCCGTCTATATAGACGTCATCCCGGTGTCTACCTCCACCTGTCTATATAGACATCATCCCGGCGACGACCTCCACCCGTCTATATAGACGTCATCCCGGCGTTGACCTCCACCCGTCTATATAGACATCATCCCGGTGTCTACCTCCACCCGTGTATATAGACGTCATCCCGGCGTTGACCTCCACCCGTCTATATAGATGTCATCCCAGCGTTTACCTTCACCTGTCTATATAGACGTCATCCAAGCGTTGACCTCCACCCGTCTATATAGACGTCATCCCGGCGACGACCTCCACCCGTCTATATAAATGTCATCCCGGTGTCTACCTCCACCCGTCTATATAGACGTCATCCCGGCGTCGACCTCCACCCGTCTATATAGACGTCATCCCGGCGTTGACCTCCACCTGTCTATATAGATGTCATCCCGGCATTGACCTTCACCTGTCTATATAGACGTCATCCCGGCGTTGACTTCCACCCGTCTATATAGACGTCATCACGGCGTCGATCTCCACCCGTCTATATAGACGTCATCCCGGCGTTGACCTCCACCCGTCTATATAGACGTCATCCAGGCGTCGACCTCCACCCGTCTAGATAGACGGCATCCCGGCGTCGACCTCCACCCGTCTATATAGACGTCATCCCGGCGTCGACCTCCACCCGTCTATATAGACGTCATCCCAGCGTTGACCTCCACCCGTCTATATAGACGTCATCCAGGCGTCGACCTCCACCCGTCTAGATAGACGTCATCCCGGCGTCAACCTCCACCCATCTATATAGACGTCATCCCGGCGTCGACCGCCACCCGTCTATATAGACGTCATCCCGGCATTGACCTCCACCTCCTCTGACCTCCTCAGTGTTGCTGCCTACATCTGTTTATAGTTGTTGTTATTTTTTTTTAATCAGACAGTTTTTAAAACAAGTCGTGACTGGAAAATAAAGAGACTGTGTGCAAAGATTTTTCAACCAACACTTGTCCTCTAACTGTGAAGTTTGGCCCCTCGAGGGCCCCTGATGACAGGAACTTTTACAAAACAAATCTGCTGTTTGTTTGTTTGTTTGTTTGTGAATATGAAGCTCTTCATTTATCCTGTTCAGATGCTTCATATCAGTAACCAGATTGACTCTAAACATCTATATAGACGTCATCCCGGTGTTGACCTCCACCTGTCTGTATAGACGTCATCCCGGCGTTGACCTCCACCTGTCTAAATAGATGTCATCCCAGCGTTGACCTCCACCTGTCTATATAGACGTCATCCCAGCGTTGACCTCCACCTGTCTATAAAGACATCATCCCAGCGACGACCTCCAACCGTCTATATAGACGTCATCCCGGCGCGACCTCCCCGTCTATAGACGTCATCCCGGCGTCGACCTCCACCCGTCTATATAGACGTCATCCCGGTGTCTACCTCCACCCGTGTATATAGACGTCATCCTGGCGTCGACCTCCACCCGTCTATATAGATGTCATTCAGGTGTCTACCTACACCCGTCTATATAGACGTCATCTCAGCGTCGACCTCCACCCGTCTATATAGACGTCATCACGGCGTCGACCTCCACCCGTCTATATAGACGTCATCTCGGCGTCGACCTTCACCCGTGTATATAGACGTAATCTCGGCGTCGACCTCCATCCGTGTATATAGACGTCATCGACCTCCACCCGTCTATTAGACGTCATCGGACGTCGACCTCCACCCGTCAGTATATAGACGTCATCTACCGGCGTCGACCTCCACCTATATAGACGTCATCCACCCGTCTATATAGAAGTCATCCCGGTGTCTACCTCCACCCGTGTATATAGAGGTCATCACGGCGTCAACCTCCACCCGTCTATATAGACGTCATCCCAGCGTTGACCTCCACCTGTCTACCCGGCGTCGACCTCCACCTGTCTATATAGATGTCATCCCAGCGTTGACCTCCACCTGTCTATATAGACGTCATCCCAGCGTTGACCTCCACCCGTCTATATAGACTTCATCCCGGCGATGACCTCCACCCGTCTATATAAATGTCATCCGGTGTCTACCTCCACCCGTGTATATAGACGTCATCCCGGCGTTGACCTCCACCCGTCTATATAGACGTCATCTCGGCGTCGACCTCCACCCATGTATATAGACGTCATACCGGCGTCGACCTCCACCCGTCTATATAGAAGTCATCCCGGTGTCTACCTCCACCCGTGTATATAGAGGTCATCACGGCGTCAACCTCCACCCGTCTATATAGACGTCATCCCAGCGTTGACCTCCACCTGTCTACCCGGCGTCGACCTCCACCCGTCTATATAGACTTCATCACGGCGTCGAACTTCACATGACTATATAGACGTCATCCCGGCGTCGACCTCCACCCATCTATATAGACGTCATCCCGGCGTTGACCTCCACCTCCTCTGACCTCCTCAGTGTTGCTGCCTACATCTGTTTATAGTTTTTTTTTTTTTTAATCAGACAGTTTTAAAAACAAGTTGTGACTGGAAAATAAAGAGACTGTGTGCAAAGATGTTGAACCAACACTTGTCCTCTAACTGTGAAGTTTGGCCCCTCGAGGGCCCCTGATGACAGGAATTTTTACAAAACAAATCTGCTGTTTGTTTGTTTGTTTTGAATATGAAGCTCTTCCTTTATCCTGTTCAGATGCTTCATATCAGTAACCAGATTGACTATAAACATCTATATAGACTCCACCTGTCTATATATCATCCCGGTGTTGACCTCCACCTGTCTATATAGATGTCATCCCAGCGTTGACCTCCATCTGTCTATATAGACGTCATCCCAGCGTTGACCTCCACCCGTCTATGTAAATGTCATCCCGGTGTCTACCTCCACCCGTGTATATAGACGTCATCCCGGCATTGACCTTCACCCATCTATATAGACGTCATCACGGCTTCGACCTCCACCCGTCTATATAGATGTCATCCCGGCGTCGACCTCCACCCGTCTACATAGACATCATCCCGGCGTCAACCTCCACCCTTCTACATAGACGTCATCCCGGCGTCGACCTCCACCCGTCTATATAGACGTCATCCCGGCGTTGACCTCCACCTGTCTATATAGACGTCATCCCGGCGTTGACCTCCACCTGTCTATATAGATGTCATCCAAGCGTTGATCTCCACCTGTCTATATAGACGTCATTCCGGCGACGACCTCCACCCTTCTATATAAATGTCATCCCGGCGTCAACCTCCACCCGTCTATATAGACATCATTACAGTGTCTACCTCCACCCATGTATATAGACGTCATCCTGGCGTTGACCTCCACCCGTCTATATAGACGTCATCACGGCGTCGACCTCCACCCGTCTATATAGACGTCATCCCGGTGTCTACCTCCACCCGTGTATATAGACGTCATCATGGCGTTGACCTCCACCCGTCTATATAGACGTCATCCCGGCGTCGACCTCCACCCGTCTATATAGACGTCATCACGGCGTCGACCTCCACCCGTCTATATAGACGTCATCCCGGCATTGACCTTCACCCATCTATATAGACGTCATCACGGCTTCGACCTCCACCCGTCTATATAGATGTCATCCCGGCGTCGACCTCCACCCGTCTACATAGACATCATCCCGGCGTCAACCTCCACCCTTCTACATAGAACGTCATCCCAGCGTCGACCCCTCCACCCGTCTATATAGACGTCATCCCGGCGTTGACCTCCACCTGTCTATATAGCGTCCTCATCCAAGCGTTGACCTCCACCTGTCTATATAGACGTCATTCCGGCGACGACCTCCACCCTTCTATATAAATGTCATCCCGGCGTCAACCCCACCCGTCTATAGACATCATTACAGTGTCTACCTCCATACACGTCATCCTGTTGACCTACGTCATCACGGCGTGACCTCCACCAGTCTATATAGACGTCATCCCTGTCTACCTCCACCCGTATATCATCCTGGCGTGACCCTCCACCCGTCTATATAGACGTCATCACGGCGTCGACCTCCACCCGTCTATATAGGCGTTATCCCGGCGTCTACCTCCACCCGTCTATATAGACGTCATCCCGGTGTCTACCTCCACCCGTGTATATAGAGGTCATCCTGGCGTTGACCTCCACCCGTCTATATAGACGTCATCAAGGCGTCGACCTCCACCTGTGTATATAGACGTCATCTCGGCGTTGACCTCCACCCGTGTATATAGACATCATCCCGGCGTCGACCTCGACCCGTCTATATAGACGTCATCCCGGCGACGACCTCCACCCGTCTATATAGATGTCATCCCGGTGTCTACCTCCACCCGTCTATATAGACGTCATCTCAGCGTCGACCTCCACCTGTCTATATAGACGTCATCCCGGCGTCGACCTCCACCCGTCTATATAGACGTCATCACGGCGTCGACCTCCACCCGTCTATATAGACATCATCCCGCTGTTGACCTCCACCTGTCTATATAGACGTCATCCCGGCGTTGACCTCCACCTGTCTAAATAGCTGTCATCCCAGCGTTGACCTCCACCCTTCTATATAAATGTCATCCCGGCGTCAACCTCCACCCGTCTATATAGACATCATTACAGTGTCTACCTCCACCCATGTATATAGACGTCATCCTGGCATTGACCTCCACCCGTCTATATAGACGTCATCACGGCGTCGACCTCCACCCGTCTATATAGACGTCATCCCGGTGTCTACCTCCACCCGTATATAGACTCATCCTGGCGTGACCCGTCATATAGACGTCATCTCAGCGTCGACCTCCACCCGTGTATATAGACGTCATCTCGGCGTCGACCTCACCCGTCTATATAGACGTCATCCCGGCGTCGACCTCCACCCGTCTATATAGACGTAATCCCGGTGTCTACCCACTATGTCTATATAGATGTCATCCGGTGTGACCTCCACCCGTCTATATAGATCATCCCGTAACCCGCACACCCGTCTATATAGACGTCATCCGGTGTCTACCTCCACCCGTTTGTATATAGAGGTCATCTGGCGTGACCTCCACCCGTCTATATAGACGTCATCAAGGCGTCGACCTCCACCCATGTATATAGACGTCATCTCGGCGTTGACCTCCACCCGTGTATATAGACATCATCCCGGCGTCGACCTCGACCCGTCTATATAGACGTCATCCCGGCGACAATTCCACCCGTCTATATAAATGTAATCCCGGTGTCTACCACCAACCGTGTATATAGACGTCATCCGGCGTTGACCTCCACCCGTCTATATAGACGTCATCACGGCGT